>CAMZMU010000060.1:2687982-2797095 GCA_947311845.1 Poa pratensis | reverse complement strand
GATTCCCTGGTGTTGCGCCGTGCCATATTCCGTCACCAACAACCTTCTGAAGTGTTTTCTACTCCTACTGGTTCGAGAACCTTGGTTTCATACTGAGGGAAAACTTGCTGCTGCAACTGCTTCATACCTTCCTCTTGGGTCTCCCCAACGAACGTGTGATATCATGTCATCAAGCATAATTTTCTGGCGCCGTTGCCGGGAGTGAAATACTTCGTTCAGCATCTCCTAACTTCCCCTTCAAACACGCCAAATTTTCTGGTGCCGTAGCCGGGGAGATAGCAGACTTCTGCCAGGAGTCTCACGCTTCCAATCACTTTACTTTGTTTTTTTGCTTGCTTAGTTTACTTTTATTTTATCTTGTTTGCTTTTACTTATCAAAAACACACAAAAAATTAGTATTGCATCTAGTTTATTTTTGAGTTATCATGTCTAGGGCCTACTCCTTTTATTATCATGTCACCTGAGAAGAAATTTTCACTTTAAGCAAGGGAGTGAGGAGAGCTTTAAAGATGCTTGTCTAGAATTTACGAATCTTATGGGATAACTGAACCTAAAATGACTTTAAGCCTGCTCTTTAGTAGCTTTTATTTGGTCTTGTTCTATGCTATAGATATGCCTAAGATGCTGTAGTAGGAGGATTTCCTTCATTATGATGGGGATCAAGCTTTCAATGCAATAAAATGTTAATTACTTCATCTACCTCCTCAACTAATAAAATAGATTCAGCTCTTGAGAACATATATGCAAGGATGAATACCCTTGAAACAGATATTTATAGTTTAAAAGAGGTTTACACTCAGACTCTGAACGTTTTCAAAAGTGCCCCGTGAATTTTGAACCTTCGGGTGGATCCCCTCAGTGAAAGTTGCTATAAATGGTGAAACGTTCCATGCTCGCTGTGATATTATCTGAATTTTGCTTAATGCCCATGATTGTTTATGAATCTTTGAATCTTTGGGACTTTCCAATGGGGAGGCTGTATAACTTTGGCTGATAATACTATTAAGTTAACCAAGGGAATCGCTGAAGGGTATTACGAAACTCCTAGTATAACAATATCCATTGATATCATGTCATTTGAATGTGGGCAGGCAGACAAATTACGCCTGGAAGATCACTGTTGAAACTTTTTGGAGCCACAATAGACATGGTCAAGGCACTAGAGGTTTAGTTCCCCACCAAATTGCCATCTTGTATTTCCTAAGGATAAGAAAAAGGGTAAGAGGTCTAAACGTAGCAATGTTGATGCTTCTACACTTGGTAATACATGATGCATGCTTTGTGCCTAGCTAAAAGGCGTTAAAGAAAAGCACTTATGGAGGCAACCCATTATTTTATTTCTGCAATTTTTCTTTTATTGAGTCAAGGAGGTTGTTTACTTCTGTAGCAACTCCTTTGTATCTTTACTTTCTCGCATTGTTGTGCCAAGAGTAGTCTCTAATAATAAGATGATGCTAGATTTTGATTGCTGCGCAGGAACAGATTTCTTCTGTTCACCGTATTAATTATCTAAAATCAACAGAATGTGATTTAAATCTGCAAATTTTTGTGCGTAATCCTGATGTATGTACGCATCGTTCATTAGTTCAAAGTTTTTCAATCTGAGCATCGTAAGTGCCTCGAACAAATTCGTCTTGCGGACTGTTCTGTTTTAGACAGATTATGTCTTTTATTTTGCATTCTCTCTTTTACTAGTGTTGGGTGGAATTCTTTTTTGGGTGGAAGAGCTTCACATAACATCAGTGGCAGTAGATAATGTTTAAAGTAACGGTCATATTACGTCTTTACAGAACATGTGAGTTTTTGATTGTGCACTAACCCTCTAATGAGATTTACTTTGAGTTTGGTGTGGCGGAAGTTTTCAAGGGTCAAGAGGGAAGTGTGATATAATAGGATGGAGAAGAGTGAAGAGCTCAAGCTTGGGGAGGCTCCCATGGATCTCCCAGCATATTTCAAGAAGACTCAAGCGAGGCATCCCCTTCTTCATCGTCAAATTATCAGGTCATCTATAGTGAAACTATATTTTAATTCTTTCACATCATATGTGCTATTCTTGGAGCGTCTGTGTGCTTTTATTTTCAGTATGTTATTTTTATTTTATGATCAACTTGATTGGATCTATCATTCTTGATTGGGAGAGAGACACGCTCCGCTTTTTCATGAGAATACTCCTATTCTTCACTTATATTTGTTGAGTATTCATATCTAGCGCTGTTCAGCTTTTAGCTCTTGTTTTCATGTATCTCTTGTCAGAGTTATTAGTTCTTTTAAAGAAAGTACTCTCTTACTTCACTTATACTTGTTTGGAGAGTTATTGAAATAAGTTGATTGGTGTTTGGTTGGAACAGAAAATGTTGCATGTGGTAAATGGTATAATGGAAAAGACTTGCATACTCTTGTAGATCACTAATATGGATAATTCGATACTTGTCAATTGTTTTGAGTTAACAAGTAGGTCATGATTAAATTTTTGTATCATGTAAGTTAAGCCCATTAGTGAAGAACTACCGTAAAGCTTGTTGAAATTTGGTTTGCATGGATGGTATCTCTAAGGTCTAGTTATTTTCTATAAAAGGGTTTGGTTAACAAGGAAGATGGTATGAAGTCTTATAATGCTTGCAAATGTTGATCATATAAAACTTGGTGTACCGGTTGATATTCTTGTTTGCTTACATAACCTTGCTAGCCTAAACTCTGTACTGAGAGGGAATGCTTCTCGTGCATCCAAATCCTTGAGCCAAAATCCATGCATTTGTGTCCACCATAACTACATATATGTGGTATTTCCTTGCCACTCCAAGTAAAATTTTCATGTGCTACCTTTAAACTATTCAAAATTGTTACTACTCCTTTTTGTGTCAATGTTTACCAAGCTCATGAGGACGTGGTGGATGTCTTTATGGCACTTGTCAAGCAGACTTTACCATCAGACTAGCGGCATATACATCCGCTTATCTATTAATTTTACAAAAAGAGCTGGCAACAGGGTGCCCAGTCCCAATTAATTACAACTTTAACCGCTTAATTCTCTTCACATTTTTGCCCTGATTTATCAGTCAAGCAATAATACCAGTGAAATATCTGCATGTGTAAACAAAAGAGAAAAGAGGGACGATCTGCCTTGCTGTAGAAATAATGTCCTTCATGGGAGCCGCTATTAAAAGTCTGTTTCGCCGGGGTCATATTGTACTTTCCACTACTGACTCGTTGACCAATTAACACATACCTCCCAAAACTTAATTTTTACTCTCTATATGATTTCAAAAACCTAAAAAGCTCTAGCACATGATTTAATCCCTGCTTCCCTCTACGAAGGGCCTTTCTTTTACTTTTATGTTGAGTCAGTTTTCCTACTTCTTTCTATCTTCCCCAAGCAAAAACTAGTGTCAACTTTGGTACAACATTTGTTATATGCTACATATTGGACTTATTATATTGCTTTGTGTTGACAATATCCATGAGATAAATATGTTGAAAGTTGAAGCAAACGCTGAAACTTAAATCTTTCTTTGTGTTGGTTAAATACCTTTTACTAGAAACTATTGCTTTATGAGTTAACATTTATGTAAACTTGTGGATGCATTGTCTTCAAAGTACTATTCATGAAAAGTTTAGCTTGTATGATTCAGTGTTTACTCATTATCTATTTGGTAGCAAATTATAGACCATTGACTTGGATCACTTCATTCACTTACATGTGCCTTACAATACTATTTGATCAAGATTATGATGGTAGCATGTCACTTCAAAAATTATTTTGTTTTATCGTTTGCCTACTCGAGGACGAGTAGGAAATAAGCTTGGGATGCTGATACGTCTCAAACGTATCTATAATTTTTGATGTTCCATGTTGATATTATACCAATTGTTACATGTTTGCATCCACATCATATCATTTTTATACATTTTTTGGGACTAACCTATTAATAAGATGCCACAGTGCCAGTTCCAGTTTTCTGCTGTTTTTGTATTCCAGAAAAGCTGTTCTGGAAATATTCTCAGAATTGGACGAAAATCAACGGAGGTCCCTATTTCACCGACACGTACACGGAGTCCAAAGGGGAGATGGAGGAGCGCCAGGAGGCGGCCACACAAGGGCTCGACGCGGCCCCACCTCTTGCTGCGCCGAGGGTGCGTGTGGGCCCCTCGGGTGCCCTCAGCCGCCGCCCTTTCGCCTATTTATTCCTCCCAATGCGAAAACCCTAAATACCCAAGTCATATTCCACGAAAAGTTTCAGAGGCGCCGCCGTCGTCAACCCTAGCTCGGGAGGGTTCTGAAGCTCTTCCGGCACCCTGCCGGAGAGGGGAATCATCACCGGAGGGCTCTACATCGCCATGCCTGCCTCCGGAGTGATGCGTGAGTAGTTCGTCCTTGGACTACGGGTCCATAGCAGTAGCTAGATGGTTGTCTCTCCACTTTATGCTATCATGTTTTGATCTTGTGAGCTGCCTAACATGATCAAGATCATCTTATTGTAATGCTACATGTTGTGTTTGCTGGGATCCGATGAATATTGAATACTATGATCAAGTTGATTATTAATCTATGTTACATGTTATTTATGATCTTGCATGCTTTCCGTTACTAGTAGATGCTTTGGCCAAGCAGATGCTTGTAACTCCAAGAATGAGCATTTATGCTAGATAGTGGGTTCAGTCTCCAGTAATCTGGGCGAGTGACAGCAACGTCTAAGATTGTGGATGTGCTGTTGCCACTAGGGATAACCTAACAATGCTATGTCCACGGTCATATGTACTTGTTTACATTATGCACATACTTAATGCGATTATCCGTTGCTTGTAACTTAATACCAACGGGGAACACGGATGTCAACCTGAAGGTGGATTATTAGTCATAGATGCGGTTGGATAACGGTCTATGTATATTGTCGTAATGCCCAATTAAATATCATGGTAGTCTTGTCATATATATGCATTGTGATGCGCTCAATATTTTATCAATTGTCCAGCTGTAATTTGTTTACCCAACATGTCGTTTATCTTTATGTAGAGACACCACTAGTGAACTGTGGACCCCGGTTCATTCTTTTACACTGATAAAACCACCAACTGCAAACAATTGTTCTCTTTTACTTTCTGCATTTAAACATTATTTTCCACACCATATGTTTAATCCTTTGCTACAGCAAGCCGGGAAGATTGACAACCTTCCTGTTTCGTTGGGGCAAAGTAGTTTGATTGTGTTGTGGGTAGGTTCCACGTCGGTCGCGGATTCCCTGGTGTTGCGTCGTGCCATATTCCACCACCAACAACCTTCTGAAGTATTTCTACTCCTACCGGTTCGATAACCTTGGTTTCATACTGAGGGAAAACTTGCTGCTGCACTGCTTCATACCTTCCTCTTTGGGTCTCCCAACGAATGTGTGATTTCACGTCATCAGTGGGATCGCATCAAATCCCATGGTTAGGTTACCTAGGGTTTCGTTAGAGGGGAGAGAGGTGGTAGCGCTGGTAGATCCGTCGGCTGACAAGCAAGGAGTTTACCTAGATCAGGCCCCCGGAGGCTATTACCCTACTTCCTGCTTGTCTGGTTATTGATGTCGAGGTATACAATGGAGCTACAGTGGTTGTCCCGGCAAGATACGATCTCGCTAGGGTTTTTGTAGCTAGAGTATTGCGTGACCTAGATCGGCGGCCCTCCCAGCCTTTATATAGGAGGTTGGGTCTTGGGGGTTCGCATCCGATTAGATTTACAGGTAAGGTAGGTCTCTACCGACATAAGGCTCGCCTGACTTGGGGCGTACTTCGTCTTCTTTGGCCTCCCTTGTGGGCCTCAAGTGCGTCTTCTAGTAGGCCACCAGTTGGGCTTTAGTCCATACGTGCACCAGGTATCTTCATGTGGGGCACCCGAAGGGTAGGCCCATTGATGCGGTTAGGGTCCCGATGTTCACGATTGAGGGCGGGTGAACGATAACACGATGAACACGAAGAACACGAAAGGGGGAAAAGGCAAACTCAAGTTAAATAGCAAAGCAACACGACGAAATCAACCGGTAACAAGTCCCCAAGGGCAGCCCCCGATTTTCAATCTCCAAGCAACCTTACTCTTAGGATTGTTTCTCTCACCGGTCAATCCCACCGGTCCAATCTAGTCACTCAAGGAGGAAAGATTGAGAAGTAACCGCAACTACAAGAAGAAGCCTTGGAATCCACTAGAGGGATCTTCTCCATAAGGGGAGGCCTTGATTCATCTCCACAAGGGGAGGCCTTGATTCATCTCCATAGGAGGCAACACCAACAAGGGGTGGAAAGGAGCAAAGCTCAACTCAAATCTAATCTCAGTCTAACGCTAACCCTAGGAAGAGGTAGTCTATTTATAGTATAAAGGACGAAGGGGGGTAGGTGGGAGGTTACATGGGCCTTAAGCCCGAAATCCTGGAAGGCGCGGCGGTAGTACCGCTGGTGATAGCAGGGCGGTTGTACCGCTGTCTCTGGCGGTAGTACCGGTAACGCTTCGAGGTATCACGAATTAATTCTAGCGGTAGTACTATGCCACTACCGGGCAGGTACCGTTGGGATCCAATGGTACTTTTGGAGTTGACGGTAGCTCGGGCGGTACCTCCAGCGATACTACCGGTCCTGGAGCTGGCGGTAGTACCGCTGGTGGAGGCGGTAGTTACCGCTGCCTAGAACTCCTCTCATCAGCTTCATCGTCAGGTGCCTGGCGGTAGTACCGTGTTCTGCTGCTTCATGTTTCTCGTTGATACGTCTCCAACGTATCCATAATTTCTGCTGTTCCATGCTTATATTATACCATTTGCTACATGTTTTATATACACTTCGTATCACTTTTATGCATTTTCTGGGACTAACCTATTAACAAGATGCCACAGTGCCAGTTCCCTGTTTTCTGCTGTTTTTGGTTTCAGAAAGTTACTTCTGGAAATATTCTCGGAATTGCACGAAACAAAAGGCCAGGTCCCTATTTTTCCAGCACGTACACGGAGTCCGAAGGAGAGACGAAGAGCCACGAGGTGGCCAAACCACCTGGCGGCGCGGGCCCACCCGCCGCCTGGTGTGTTTGGGCCCCTCGGGGGTCCGCCGACATCGCCCCTTCGCCTATTTATTCCCCGAGACGCGAAAACCCTAAAACACCGAGCCTTTCATCCAGAACATATTCGCTGCCGCCGCCGTCGTCAACCCTAACTCGGGGGGTTCTGAAGCTCTTCCCGGCACCCTGCCGGAGAGGGGAATCATCACCGGAGGGCTCTACATCGCCATGCCCGCCTCCGGAGTGATGCGTGAGTAGTTCATCCTTGGACTATGGGTCCATAGCAGTAGCTAGATGGTTGTCTTCTCCACTTGTGCCATCATGTTTAGATCTTGTGAGCTGCCTATCATGATCAAGATCATCTTATTGTAATGCTACATGTTGTGTTTGCTGGGATCTGACTTATATTGATACCTATGTGGAGCTGAATATTATATTATCATGTCTATGTCATTTGTGATCTTGCATGCTCTCCGTTACTTGTTGAAGCCTTGGCCACGTGAATACTTGTAACTCCAAGAGGGGGTATTTATGCATGATAGTTGGGTTCAACCTCTATTTAACCTGGGATAGTGACAGCAAGTTCTAAGGTTGTAGATGTGTTGTTGCCACTAGGGGTAAAACAGCAATGCTTTATTCAAGGATGAATGTATTGTTTACATTACGCACATTACTTAATGCAATTGTCTGTTGCTTGCAACTTAATACTGGAAGGGGTACGGATGTTAACCGGAAAGTGGACTATTTAGGCATAGATGCATGCTGGATAGCGGTCTATGTACTTTGTCGTAATGCCCAAATGAATCTCATAGTAGACACCACAGCTCACACATGCATGTTATATGCACTTATCAATTGTCAATTGCCCAGCTGTAATTTGTTTACCCAGCATGTTAGTTATCTTATTGGAGAGACACCACTAGTGAACTGTGGACCCCGGTCCATTCTTTTACATCTGAAATACAATCTACTGCAATCATTGTTCTCTACTGTTTTATGCAAACAAACATCATCTTCCATTCGATACGTTTAACCCTTTGTTTTCAGCAAGCCGGTGAGATTGACAACCTCACTGTTAAGTTGGGGCAAAGTAATTTGATTGTGTTGTGCAGGTTCCACGTTGGCACCGGAATCCCTGGTGTTGCGCCGCACTACACTCCTCACCAACACCTTCGAAGCAAACCTCGTTTTCCTACTGGTCGATTAAACCTTGGTTTCATACTGAGGGAAAACTTACTGCTGCACTCATCATACCTTCCTCTTGGGGTTCCCAACTGACGTGTGACGTACAAGCATTGTTTCTGGCACTATTAACCTAGAGCCACCAACACGTTTTCTGGCGCCGTTGCCGGGGAAAAGAATTGCTTCTGCAAGGGGAGTCTCTCACACCCAATCTCTTTACTTTGTTATTTGTCTTGCTTAGTTTATTTTTATTTAGTTTGTTTGCTTCTTTTATCAAAAACACAAAAAAATTAGTTACTTGTTTAATTCAGTTTGATTTTGTTTTTCAAAATGAGTACTCCTGAGAACACTAAGTTGTGTGACTTCACTAGCACAAACAACAATGATTTCATATGCACTCCTATTGCTCCACCTGCTTCTACAGCAGAATTTTATGAAATTAAACCTGCTCTATTAAATCTTGTTATGAAAGAGCAATTTTCTGGTGTTAGTACTGATGATGCTGCTGCCCATCTTAATAACTTTGTTGAACTTTGTGAAATGCAAAAGTATAAGGATATGGATGGGGATATTATAAAACTGAAACTTTTTCCTTTCTCCTTGAGAGGAAGAGCTAAAGAATGGTTGCTTTCTTTGCCTAGAAATAGTATTAATTCTTGGACAAAATGCAAAGATGCTTTCATAGGGAAATATTATCCTCCTGCTAAGATTATATCCTTGAGAAGTAGCATTATGAATTTTAAACAACTTGATAATGAACATGTTGCTCAAGCTTGGGAAAGAATGAAATCTTTGGTGAAGAATTGTCCCACTCATGGACTGACTACTTGGATGATCATCCAAACCTTTTATGCAGGATTAAATTTTTCCTCAAGGAACTTATTGGATTCAGCCTCTGGAGGAACCTTTATGTCCATCACTTTAGGTGCAGCAACAAAGCTACTTGATGATATGATGATCAACTATTCCGAATGGCACACCGAAAGAGCTCCTCAAGGTAAGAAGGTAAATTCTGTTGAAGAAACCTCCTCTTTGAGTGATAAGATTGATGCTATTATGTCTATGCTTGTGAATGGTAGATCTCATGTTGATCCTAATAATATTCCTTTAGCTTCATTGGTTGCTCAAGAAGAGCATGTTGATGTAAACTTCATTAAAAACAACAACTTCAACAACAATGCTTATAGGAATAATTTTGGTAGCAACAATTATAAGCCTTATCCTTCAAATGGTTATGGTAATTCCTACAGCAACAATAGAAGTGTGTCCTCTGATCTTGAAGCTATGCTTAAAGAATTTATTAGCACACAAAAAGCTTTCAATAAAACTGTTGAGGAAAAGTTTGAAAAAATTGATGATCTTGTCTCTAAAGTTGATAGTCTTGCTCATGATGTTGAAATTCTAAAACTGAAAGTTATGCCTAATGAAGTTAAAGATATAAGTCATTTGCTACAGCAAATGCCATCCAAGTTCGAATTGATAATAATATTAGGATGTTGGCTGAATTGCATGCTAGGTGGGAAAAAGAGGAAGAACTTGAAAAAGAGAATAGTATAGTTAGAGTTTGTACTATCACCACCACTAGTAATGCTAATGTTTCACATGCTAGTAAACCTCCTACTATTGATGGTAATGTTATTGGTGTTGATAATGTCTCTACTACTTCTGCATAAGCGTTTGAAATTGCCTAAAACTGCTGAAACTTTTTCTGATAAAAGTGCTGAAATTTTTCAAACTATTGGAGACAATGGTTCCACCACCATTGACAATAATGATTTTGATTTTGATGATTGTAACATCTCTGAAGTTATTATGTTCTTGCAAAAATTAGCTAGAAGTCCCAATGCTAGCACTATTAATTTGGCTTTTACAAAGCATATTACAAATGCTCTTTTGCAAGCTAGGGAGGAGAAGTTGAAACTTAAAGCTTCTATTCCTAGGAAATTAGAAGATGGTTGGGAACCCATCATTAAGGTAAAGGTGAATGATTTTTATTGCAATGCCTTGTGTGATCTTGGTGCAAGTTTCAGTTTTGCCCAAGAAGCTTTATGATATTCTTGATTTGCCACCTTTGGAACATTGTTATTTGGATGTTTTTCTCGCTGATAATGCTATGAAGAAACCTTTGGGGCGAGTTAATGATGTTTTTATTACGGTAAAAGATAACCTTGTCCCCGTTGATTTTATTGTTATGGATATTGAATGCAATGCATCTTGTCCTATTGTTTTGGGAAGACCTTTTCTTCGAACTGTTGGTGCCATCATTGATATGAAAGAAGGTAATATAAGGTACCAATTTCCTCTCAAGAAAGGTATGGAACACTTCCCTAGGAAGAGAATGAAGTTACCTTTTGACTCTATTGTTAGAGCAAGTTATGATGTTGATGCTTCTTCTCTTGACAACACTTGATTTTCACTTTCTGCGCCTAGCTGAAAGGCGTTAAAGAAAAGCGCTTATGGGAGACAACCCATCGTTTTTATTTGCTGTTATTTTTGTTTTCTTTGAGTCAAGGAGTTTTGTTACTTCTGTAGCAACTCCTTTGTATCTTTATTTTATCGCAATGTTGTGCCAAGTAAAGTTCTATATTGAAAGTTGATGCAAGATTTGGATTTCTGCGCAGTGACAGATTTTTAGCTGTCACGGATTTGAGCTTATCTCCCTGTAGAAAATTCAAAAAATTCTGAGAAAAATCACGCATATTCCTGAGATATGTACGCAACTTTCATTATTTTAGGCCAGATCCATCTGAGCAACTTAAGTGCCTCGAAAAAATTCGTCATTCCAGACTGTTCTGTTTTTGACAGATTCTGCCTTTTGTTTTGCATTCGCTCTTTTACTGTGTTTGTGTGGATTTCTTTGCTCCACAAAGCATTGGTGGCTGTAGCTAATGTCCAGAAGCTTTGGGATTGATTGTATCATTACAGAATATGAGAATTTTTGATTATGCACTAACCCTCTAATGAGAACTGTCTTGAGTTTGGTGTGAAGGAAGTTTTCAAGGATCAAGCGAGAAGGGTGATATTATGTGATCAAGAAGAGTGAAAAGCCTAAGCTTGGGGATGCCCCCGTGGTTCATCCCAACCATATTCAGAGAGACTCAAGCGTCTAAGCTTGGGGATGCCCAAGGCATCCCCTTCTTCATCAACAAACTTATCAGGTCATCTCTAGTGAAACTATATTTTAATTCTTTCACATCTTATGCGCTTTACTTGGAGCGTCTGTGTGTTTTTATTTTTGTTTTTGTTTGAATAAATTCGGATCCTAGCAATCCTTGTGTGGGAGAGAGACACGCTCCGCTTTTTCATGTGAATACTCATGTTCTTCACTTATATTTGTTGAGTATTCTTAACTAGCTACTGCAGTGCTTTTAGCTCCTGTTTTTCATGCATCTCTTCGAGCTGTTAGCACTTGTTTATAAATACTCTCTTGCTGCATTATATTATCATTTGGAGAGTTTATGTTTAAATAAATTATTGGTGTTTGTTTGGAAGAAAGAAAATGCTACATGTAGTAGTTGGTATTGGAAAAGACATATGCATTCTTGTAGATCATTGTCTTGTTTTGATTTGATGCTTTGCAATTGTTTTGAGCTCTCAAGTAGATCATGTTTAAGCTCTTGCATCATGTAGTTAAAGCCTAGTAGTGGAGAACTACCGTAGAGCTTGTTGAGACTTGGGATGCATATTTGTTCTCTCTAAGGTCTAGATATTTTCTGGTAAAATGTTTGAGCAACAAGGAAGACAGTGTAGAGTCTTATAATACTTGCAATATGTTTTTATGTGATTCTTGCTGTACCGGTTTATACTTGTGTTTGCTTCAAACAACCTTGCTAGCCTAAACTCTGTACTGAGAGGGAATGCTTCTCGTGCATCCAAAACTTGAGCCAAAACCCATGCCATTTGTGTCCACCATACCTACCTACTATGTGGTATTTCCTGCCATTCCAAGTAAATATTTCATGTGCTACCTTTAAACTATTCAAAACTTTATTACTCCTTATTTGTGTCAATGTTTTATAGCTCATGAGGAAGTATGTGGTGTTTTATCTTTCAATCTTGTCATTTACTTCTGACAGACTTTCACCAATGGACTAGTGGCATATACATCCGCTTATCCAATAATTTGCAAAAAGAGCTGGCAACGGGGTGCCCAGCCCCAATTAATTACAACTTTCATTAATAATTCTCTTCACATGTTTTGCCCTGATTTATCAGTAAGCAACTTAATTTTGCAATAGACACTCCTCCATGGTATGTGAATGTTGGAAGGCACCCGAGGATTCGGTTAGCCATGGCTTGTGTAAGCAAAAGGTTGGGAGGAGTGTCATCTATAAAGAAACTAAAATACATGTGTAAACAAAAGAGAAGAGGGATGATCTACCTTGCTGGTAGAATAACGTCCTTCATGGGAGCCGCTCTTTGAAAGTCTGGTTGACAAGGGGGTTAGAGTGCCCACTACCATTCGTTGACAACAACAAACACCTCTCAAATACTTATTTTGTGCTCTCTATATGCTTTCGAAAACTTAAAAAGCTCTAGCACATGATTTAATCCCTGCTTCCCTCTGCGAAGGGCCTATCTTTTACTTTATGTTGAGTCAGTTTACCTACTCCTTTCTATCTTAGAAGCAAACACTTGTGTCAACTTTGTGTGCATTGATTCTTACATATTTACTTATTGCACTTGTTATATTGCTTTATGTTGACAACTATCCATGAGATATACATGTTACAAGTTGAAAGCAAATGCTGAAACTTAATCATCCTTTGTGTTGCTTCAATGCCTTTTACTTTGAATCTATTGCTTTATGAGTTACCTCTTATGCAAAACTTTTTGATGCTTGTCTTGAAAGTACTATTCATGAAAAGTTTTTGCTTATATGATTCATTGTTTACTCTTTATCTATTTGTTAGCAAACTATAGATCATTGCTTTGAGTCACTTCATTCATGACATGAGCCTTGCAATATATTGATCAAGATTGTGTGAAAGCATGTCTCCTCAGAAATTATTTGTTGTTATCGTTTTACCTACTCGAGGACGAGTAGAACTAAGCTTGGGGATGCTTGATACGTCTCCAACGTATCCATAATTTCTGCTGTTCCATGCTTATATTATACCATTTGCTACATGTTTTATATACACTTCGTATCACTTTTATGCATTTTCTGGGACTAACCTATTAACAAGATGCCACAGTGCCAGTTCCCTGTTTTCTGCTGTTTTTGGTTTCAGAAAGTTACTTCTGGAAATATTCTCGGAATTGCACGAAACAAAAGGCCAGTCCCTATTTTTCCAGCACGTACACGGAGTCCGAAGGAGAGACGAAGAGAGCCACGAGGTGGCCAAACCACCTGGCGCGGGCCCACCCGCCCGCCTGTGTGGTTTGGGCCCCTCGGGGGTCCGCCGACATCGCCCCTTCGCCTATTTATTCCCCGAGACGCGAAAACCCTAAAACACCGAGCCTTTCATCCAGAACATATTCGCTGCCGCCGCCGTCGTCAACCCTAACTCGGGGGGTTCTGAAGCTCTTCCCGGCACCCTGCCGGAGAGGGGAATCATCACCGGAGGGCTCTACATCGCCATGCCCGCCTCCGGAGTGATGCGTGAGTAGTTCATCCTTGGACTATGGGTCCATAGCAGTAGCTAGATGGTTGTCTTCTCCACTTGTGCCATCATGTTTAGATCTTGTGAGCTGCCTATCATGATCAAGATCATCTTATTGTAATGCTACATGTTGTGTTTGCTGGGATCTGACTTATATTGATACCTATGTGGAGCTGAATATTATATTATCATGTCTATGTCATTTGTGATCTTGCATGCTCTCCGTTACTTGTTGAAGCCTTGGCCACGTGAATACTTGTAACTCCAAGAGGGGGTATTTATGCATGATAGTTGGGTTCAACCTCTATTTAACCTGGGATAGTGACAGCAAGTTCTAAGGTTGTAGATGTGTTGTTGCCACTAGGGGTAAAACAGCAATGCTTTATTCAAGGATGAATGTATTGTTTACATTACGCACATTACTTAATGCAATTGTCTGTTGCTTGCAACTTAATACTGGAAGGGGTACGGATGTTAACCGGAAAGTGGACTATTTAGGCATAGATGCATGCTGGATAGCGGTCTATGTACTTTGTCGTAATGCCCAAATGAATCTCATAGTAGACACCACAGCTCACACATGCATGTTATATGCACTTATCAATTGTCAATTGCCCAGCTGTAATTTGTTTACCCAGCATGTTAGTTATCTTATTGGAGAGACACCACTAGTGAACTGTGGACCCCGGTCCATTCTTTTACATCTGAAATACAATCTACTGCAATCATTGTTCTCTACTGTTTTATGCAAACAAACATCATCTTCCATTCGATACGTTTAACCCTTTGTTTTCAGCAAGCCGGTGAGATTGACAACCTCACTGTTAAGTTGGGGCAAAGTAATTTGATTGTGTTGTGCAGGTTCCACGTTGGCACCGGAATCCCTGGTGTTGCGCCGCACTACACTCCTCACCAACACCTTCGAAGCAAACCTCGTTTTCCTACTGGTCGATTAAACCTTGGTTTCATACTGAGGGAAAACTTACTGCTGCACTCATCATACCTTCCTCTTGGGGTTCCCAACTGACGTGTGACGTACAAGCAATTGTTTCTGGCACTATTAACCTAGAGCCACCATCGTCTTCCTCTTGACTCGTCTCTTGGCCATCTTCAGCACTTGCTTGATGATCTTTATGATAGTTGTTCCTGAGTATACACAAGGTATCGAAATGAAGTAGCAAGCCATTCAAAGGGGTGTCGAAGTCACACAAAGAAAGGAGCGAGGTCACCTTATAATCAAGTGCTTTGACTCTTGATCTTGTCATGGGACCATTAGGTGTTGTTGGTGTTGTAGGTGTACTAGGTTGGGCTACATCATCTCCCCCCTTGGGAAAGAGTCGTCCTCGACTCTTCGCTCTCATCATCACTTGAATTCCCATGGTAAGGCGAGATTGTCGGCGACGTTGAAAGTGTCATGTACACCGTACTTGGACAAGGGGATGTCGATCTTGTATGCATTGTCAGTGATGCGCTTGAGAACTTGAAAGGTCCATCCTCTGGGTGCTAGCTTGGACTTTCGCTCGTCGGGGAGCGGTCTTTGCGTAGATGTAGCCAAACTAGATCACCTTCTTGAAAGATCATGGGGCGCTTGTTCTTGTTCATCTTGGTGGCATGGAGTTCATTGTGCTTCTCAAGCGTGGTTCTTGTGTCTTCATGTAGTTTCTTCATATAAGTGGCGCGCTTGTCAAAGTCCATGTTAACTTGCTATCAAAGTGGAAGTGGTAGCATGTCTAGCGCGGTGTAGGGGTGGAACCATAGACGACCTCGAAGGGTGTTCTCTTTGTTGCGCGGTGTAGTGCTCGATTGTAGGCGAACTCGGCGTGTGGGGTGCACTCTTCCCAATTCTTCAAGTTGGCTTGATCAACACACAAGGAGTGTGGATAGGCTTCGGTTCACCACTTCGGTTGACCATCGGTTTGAGGGTGGTGTGCGGTGGAGAATAGTTGCTTGATTCCCATCTTGGCCATCAAAGTCTTCCAAAGTAGCTCACGAACTTGACGCCACGATCGACACACTAGTCTGGGCACTCCATGAAGACGGATGATTTCCCTAAAAAACAAAGTAGCAATATGTGAAGCATCGTCGGTCTTGTTGCATGGTATAAAGTGTGCCATCTTAGAGAAACGATCAATGACGAGAAATATGGAATCCTTGTTTGTGTTAGTGTGTGGGAGTCCTAGGACGAAATCCATAGCTATGTCAGACCATGGGTGATGTGGAATAGGCAATGGTGTATACAAACCATGAGAGTTTAGAGTAGACTTAGCTTTGAGGCATGTCGAACATCGTCACAAGGCGTTCCACGTGACGCTTCATTTGTGGCCAATAATAGTTGGTGGCGAGCATGGCGTAGGTCTTGTCGCGACCAAAGTGGCCCATGAGTGATCTTCCATGTGACTCTTTCAAAAGGACCAAACGAAGCGAAGACTCGGGTATGTATAGTTTGTTAGCCTTGAACAAAAATCCTTTGTGCAAATAGAAATCATCAATTCCTTTATATTCCGTGCACATGGCAAAAATTGGACCAAAGAAAGTGTCCGTGGCATAGAGATTCTTGATCTCATCCAAACCCAAAACATTGATTTCAAGATGCGTGAGTATGTTGGTTTTGCGGGATAGAGCATTCGCGACAACATTGATGGAGGGATAATAACCGGTAGGCCCATGAAGAGGGAAGCATGACCGCCAGGCAGGAGGCCCGGCGAGGCCAGCTAACCACCAACTGGGCCGGGTTGTTCTTCTGGGCCAGCATCTTGGCGGTGACCCGGCTAAGGAAGGTGATATTCTGGAAGGTACAAGAGGCGGTTCAAGAGGCGGTTCAAGACTTGGAGTGCACGAAGAATAAAGGAGCTAGATAGGACTTGGAGTTCGGGTAGAACCCGGCTCTATTGTGTACGCGGTCAGAGGGCCCGGTATCTATATAAACCGGCCCCTGAGTAGCTAGCAAGTCTTTCATAATCCCCAAGCTTTAGGCGAGAGAACCATCGAGAGAGACACACAAGCTTTGTAACCTAGATCGAGATCCGGCTCTGTTGTCGTAGCCGGGTTATCGAGATCGAGACCAAGATTAATAATAAGATAGCAGGAAGTAGGTCTTTATCTCCAATGGAGAGGCCGAACCTGGGTAAACCTGTGTCCCCTGCAATGCTAAACAATCTCCCAGACGCCAGTGTCGCCTTGCCCAAAAACTCAAGCTACCCCAAAGTAGCATCTGCCGTGTTATCTACCCCACGACAGTTGGCGCCGTCTGTGGGAATCGCGGCCAAAGGTGTCACCATCATGGGAGAAGCAAGGAGAGGGGTCGAAAACTTTGTTTTTGGCCAGATCACAGTCAATGAGCAAGGAGAATCCATCGTCGATGATTTTGGCTGGGGGCCGGAATCTGATCTACTTGAATCAGGTGATGTTATTCCAATTGGCAAATTTAATGTTTTTGTGGGCATGATTACAACTAGATCTGCTAGTGATGGAGATTATGAATCTGTGTCAGGAGCCGCCACAATTGTTCAATCTGATGGAGAGGAATCAGTTGGCACAGCTGAAGTTGAGGAGGTCCTGAACACGCTGGAGGAACGGCTGGATGACCCGGCAGAAATCCCGGGTGACGCGGTGGAACAAGCCGGGTCGGAATCAATCTTGCCCCTGTTTGAAGGCCGGTTTGGGTATGATGCAGAAGAAGAAGATGATGAGGAACAAGAGTCAAGTCCAAGCCCGGTTCGTAGGGTAGCGGTGTACACCGCGCCTTCGTCCAGCATGCAACCATCACCATCAGCTGTTGTTCCACCGGCCTTTACCCCGGGTCAACAGCAGCTGCCCCCAATTCTGGAGTTGGCAGAACAGAGAGTTGATGGAGAGCCGGCTTCGGTCTCAGAGGAAAGCGAGGGTACGGCAAGATACAGAAACAGTTTTGGGTTCCTGCATAACCGGGCCCAAGGAGAGGAAAGAAGTAACACAGCAGCTGCCCCGGCCTTGTTTAACAATGGCCTGGTCTTAGATCCATCAGCACTTACAAGGTTGGTTACTCCAGAAAACGCAGCAGTTAGAGCAATGGAATTGGATACAGCACGCCGAGCGTTGGAGCAGATGCGCAGGGACGCCGAGGCAGAGAGGCAAGAAATAGAAGCAAGAAAGAGGCAAATAGAGGATGAGGAAAATCGTCTCAATGAGATGACCAGGGCGCACCGGAGGAGGCACCAGAGCCGGCTGGCCCCTGGAGAAAACGTTATAAACCCAGCAGTACTGTTTAGGACCCCAGAAGATCCAGTTGGTGTCACCCAGGTGGCTCCAGTTGTAAGGGCAGATGTAGAACCAGATAGAGGAACAGGAGCAGCTGGGGTTGCAGTGGCAACGGCGCCGGGTCTTCTCGCTGGGGTAGCCAGGGGAAATCCGGGTCTGCCGCCCAGGACACCAAGGTTTCACACGCCGGCGGGTCACTATTCAAATCCGGCGGATAACGTGTATGCAGCAACTTTGGCGCTTGATCGTATTCCATTGGGAGACACGCCAGCGGAGATTGAAGCCCGGCGTGCCATTGACATGTTACGCACTGCAGTTGTCCAGCAAACTCAGTATTCAAGGGAGAAAAGTGCATTGCATTCCACAACGTATCGTAGCAAGAGTCGCAATGGAGGTAACCCGCCATTGGCCGGGCCTGTAGCGGCACAGCAGCAAAACCCGCCCCAGCAAAATCAAAATCAAAACAATCAGCAGCATCAACCCGCCCCAGCAATTTCCATAGCTCAGCAGATAGTCAATAGATCACGCGCGGGGAGAAGTGCGGGCAATGCAAACCCGGTAGTACCTGCAGCAGGAGTACCACAAGGAGGACCGGGTCCTGCACCAGCCGCGTCTGCAAGCTCACCCGGTAATATCAATATTTCGGCAAGTTCTTCTAGTTTAGCCGGGCCAAAATGTCTTTCAGATTCCATTAGAGCAGAGCCTTTCCCTGAGAAGTTCAAGGAGCCAAGCAAGATATCCAATTATGAGCCCAGCATGGACCCGGCCAGCTGGTTGAGCAGTTATGAGATGGCGATGTGTATACGCAATGCCACAGAGAATGTTTGTGCCAAGTACATGTATTTGATGATGAGCGATGGAGCAGCGAAGTTGTGGTTTAAAAATCTACCAGAGAAGTCCATTAATTCTGGGATGAGTTGAAGGCGGTTTTCACCAAGCACTTTCAGGGTACGTGCAAGCGTTTGTTTTCCATTGAGGATCTTGATCGTTGTATACAGAAAAAAGGCGAGTCAGCACGTCATTGGATGGGCCGGGTCACGGAGATCCTGCACTCTTCATCTGGTATTGAGCCCAAGGATGCAATTTCATCAATGGAGAAAACTTGTAAGTATGCACCACTTGTCCAGAAGCTGGGTCGCATGAAGGAAGGGCACCGGGTTAAGCCGGTCACCATGGCAGAGTTGATGGATGCTTGCAATAGGCATGCAGCCACTGACAAACTCAGGATGAGCCTGAGGAGGAAAGGGGAAGGCACGGCAAATAATGGTGGAAGGAACAATAATGGCTCAGGAAACAACAATAACAACAATCAGAATCAGCATAAGCGAGGTCATAATGATGGAAGTTCAGAGTTAGTAGCAAACACCAATACCGGGTTTCAGAGGCAAAGGATGGACGGGAACTACCAGGAAAACAGAGGTTATCAGGAAAATAGAGGTTACCAGGACAACAGGGGTTATCAGGGGAACAGTGGAAATCACAATAGTGGAGGTAGTTACCAGGGAACACGCCCAATGAGTACTGAGGAAGCTTTTAGGATGCCGTGTCCTCGCCATAGCAAGATGGGCAGACCATCCAATCATTCATTGGCACAGTGTGTGGATTTGAATAGGTGGAAAAATAATGAGGTGCAGAGAGCTCTGCAGGGAGCAAACAGAAGTGGAGGACCCGGCCAGGGTGGTAACCCGGCTGCGGGGCCTCTAACAGGAGCAAATGCGGTACCCACTGGAAACCCGGGTCAGGGTCAGAACCAGAACACGAGTAACCAAGGAGGATTTTCACAGCAGCCAAGGCAACTTGGTCAGTATCACATTTATACCAGTGGCACAACAAAAAGAGAGAGAAAGATAGTCAAAAGGGCGGTTAATACAGTGGCTGCTGGAATTCCAAGGTATTTGAGGTGGTCAGAGCATGCAATTACTTGGAGCAGAGCAGATCATCCAGAGGTGGTGGAGCACCCGGGCCTGCTTGCGCTAGTTGTTGCTCCTCAAGTTCATGGCTTCGAGTTGAAAAAGGTTTTGATGGACGGTGGCAGTAGCATCAATATTTTGTACTGGGACACGTTTGTGCGCATGGGTCTGAAGGAGTCACAGTTGCAGAAAACGTCAACAATTTTTCACGGTATAGTTCCGGGAAAATCAGCCACACCAGAGGGTAAAATTTCATTGGAGGTAGCTTTTGGCGAGTCTATCCATAACTTCAGATCAGAGTGGCTCACGTTTGAGGTGGTAAAGTTTCCAAGTCCATATCATGCATTGTTGGGAAGGCCGGCTTATGCCAAGTTCATGGCAAGGCCGTGTTATGTGTATCTCCAGTTGAAAATGCCGGGTCCCAATGGGATCATCACTGTTCATGGTAACAGGGAAATAGCAGCAGAGTGTGATGAAGGGGATGCAGCCCTGGCAGAGCAAACGTGTGCAAGAGAGGAGTTGAAAGCTTACAGATCAAATGTTGACCCACAGGATAACACGGCGCTCAAGAAGCCAATGACAGAAGATGATAGGGCAAAGTTTAAAGCAGCAAAGGACACAAAGATGGTGGATTTTGTGCCTGGGGATTCCTCCAAGCAGTTCGCCATAGGGACAAACTTAACTGACAAATAGGAAAGCGCGCTCATCGAGTTCATCCGTGAGAATCGGGATGTTTTTGCGTGGACACCTAGTGACATGCCAGGCATTCCAACTGAACTCGCTGAGCACCGTTTACATGTTGATCCCAAGGCTAGGCCGGTAAAACAAGGTTTGAGAAAAATGAATGCAGAAAGGAGAAAAGCAATTGGAGAGGAGATAGCCCGGCTTCTGGAGGCCGGCTTTATCATGGAAGTGTTTCATCCAGAGTGGTTAGCTAACCCGGTTTTGGTTCTGAAAAAGAATAATGAGTGGAGGATGTGTATTGATTTCACGAGCTTGAACAAGCATTGTCCCAAGGATCCGTTCGCACTGCCGCGCATTGATCAAATTGTGGATGCTGTTGCAGGTAGCGAGCTCTTGTGTTTTCTGGATGCGTATTCAGGTTATCATCAGATCAAACTTAACAAGGAAGATTGGGAGAAGACGTCGTTTATCACCCCCTTTGGTGCTTTTTGTTACAAGACCATGACTTTTGGGTTGAAGAATGCAGGAGCAACTTATCAGAGGTGTATCCAGAATTGTTTTCATGATCAGATTGGGCGCAATGTGCACGCTTATGTTGATGATGTGGTTATCAAGTCAGAAAAAGCCGGGTCATTTATTAATGACCTTGCAGAGACATTCAAGAATCTGAGAGAGTACAAGATGAAGCTTAATCCTACGAAGTGTGTGTTTGGGGTTCCAGCGGGCAAGTTACTTGGTTTCATTGTGTCAGAGCGTGGAATTGAGGCAAACCCGGAAAAAATTCGTGCAATCCAGAGTTTGAAAAGGCCAGAGGAGTTGGCTGATGTTCAGAAGCTGACAGGCTGTGTGGCTGCGTTGAGCCGGTTTATTTCCCGGCTTGGAGAAAAAGCTATTCCGTTGTATAAGCTGTTGAAGAAGACAGATAACTTTGTGTGGAATCAAGAGGCAGATGAGGCCTTTGAGGCCTTGAAGAAGCAGTTGTCAAAGCGCCAGTTTTAGCGGCGCCGGGTCCCAAGGAACCCATGCTTTTGTATGTTGCAGCCGGGCCTCAAGCTGTGAGTGCCGTGGTGGTGGTTGAGCGAAAAGAGGAAGGAAAAGAGAACCCGGTACAAAGGCCGGTCTATTATGTCAGCGAGGTCCTATCAGAAGCAAAGCAGAGATACCCACATTGGCAGAAGCTAGTGTTTGGTGTTTTCATGGCTAGTAGAAAGTTGAAGCCGTATTTTCAGGAGCATCCAATTACGGTGGTCAGTTCTATTCCCTTAGCAGATATCATCAGAAACTCCGAAGCTACAGGAAGAATTGCCAAGTGGGCAATTGAAATGGGGGATTATCACATTGATTATGTGCCTCGCACAGCTATCAAGTCTCAGGCGTTGGCAGATTTTCTTAATGATTGGACACAGTTGAATGCACCACCTCTCACCCCGAGTCTCAAATCTTGGGTTATGCATTTTGACGGGTCTAAACAAGAGCAAGGTTCAGGAGCTGGAGTGGTGTTAACTTCTCCCAAAGGTGACAAGTTGAGTTATGTTTTGCAAATTCACTTTGATTGTACCAATAATGTGGCAGAGTATGAGGCCTTGTTACATGGTTTGCGTATGGCAAAGGAGATGAACATCAAGCGTATTAAGTGCTATGGGGATTCAGATCTTGTGGCGCAGCAAGTTTCAGGAACTTGGGACAGAAAAGATGCAACTATGGCGGCTTACAGGCGAGAGGTGGATAGAGTAGCTGGGTTCTTCTCAGGCTATCAGGTGGATCACATTGACCGCAGGAAAAACGATGCTGCAGATGCTTTGTCAAGACTCGGCTCACGCAGAGAGCCGGTTCCACCTAACGTTTTCTTGGACGAGCTATGGGCTCCATCAGTCAAGTCCCAGGATGAGGAAGAGTTGGTAGACCCGGATTCGCAGCTGGTGGCTGTAACCCGGGAAATTCCAGAGTGGACAGAACCGTATCTTGCATATCTTTTGAGAGGGGAGTTGCCCCAGCAGGAAGTCATAGCCCGGCAGATCGTGCGCCGGTGCAAGGCCTATGTGGTCATAGATGGTGAGTTATATAAGAGAAGTGTTTCAGGGGTATATCAGAGATGTGTGTCTGGAAAGGAGGGCCGGCAAATTTGAAGGAAATTCACGAGGGAGATTGTGGTCATCATGCTTCAACTAGGTCCTTGGTTGCAAAAGCTTTCAGGCACGGTTTCTTTTGGCTCACAGCCCAGGCAGATGCAGAGCGCTTGGTGAATAGATGTGATGGATGTCAAAGGTATGCAAGACAGATTCATGTGCCGGCTCAGGAGTTGAGAACAATACCTTTGACTTGGCCCTTTGCAGTTTGGGGGCTTGATATGGTGGGTCCTTTCAGCATGTCTCCTTGTAAGAAAACCCACCTCCTCGTTGCCATTGACAAGTTTACCAAGTGGGTTGAGGTCATGCCTGTTACAAATTGTGAGGCGGCAACAGCAGTGAAGTTTCTGAAGCAGATCATACACAGGTTTGGGTATCCCCATAGTATTATCACAGACAATGGTACTAATATGTCCTTGGGAGAGATGGCAAAGTTTTGTGGAAACAATGGTATACGTTTGGATGTTGCTTCTGTGGCTCATCCTCAGGCCAATGGGCAAGTTGAACGAGCTAACCAGGAGTTACTCAGAGGATTGAAACCACGTCTCCGGGTCCCGTGTCTCAGAGCCGCCGGAGCGTGGGTGGAGGAATTGCCATCAGTTGTTTGGGGAATCAATACAACACCAAACAGATCCACAAAGATGACCCCTTTCTTCATGGTGTATGGGGCAGAGGCAGTTTTGCCAAGTGATATTATTCATGACTCGCCTCGCGTGGCGGCTTACGTGGAGACAGAAAATGAGAAGACCCGGCAGGATTCTGTTGACCTGCTGGAGGAGAATAGAGAGCAAGCATTGGAAAGATCAGCAATTTATCAGCAAGATTTGAGGCGGTATCACAGCCGCCGGGTTAAAACTCGCACCTTCCAGGAAGGTGATCTAGTGTTGCGATGGGTGCAGTCCAAGGAAGGGATGCACAAGTTATCTCCTCCTTGGGAAGGGCCCTTCATCATAAGCAAGAAATTGAACAATGGTTCATACTATTTGGTGGACGCTAGAGAGAAATCAGAGACAGTCAATGACTCAACACACTCTACCTTTTCTATGGAAGAGCGTGAGAGGCCGTGGAACATTGCGCAGCTGCGCCCATATTATACTTAGCATGAAAAAGATGTATCAGATGTAACACACGATGTAACAGGCAGCAGGTTTCAGACGCGCTCTTTTCCTTACCAGGGTACCTAAGGGGACTGGAAGGTTTTTAATGAGGCGGCTTGCTGACCTAACCTTTTCTATCAATAAAGTGAAGGTTGAAACAGAAATTTGTCTTGTCTCAGTTATGTTTCAGTTTTATAAGCCGGTTATTTTTCTTTGTTCTATATGTATTGTGGCAGTTCTGGGTCAAGCTTGGTCCTGGGGGCTTGTCATTGAGATAGCTAAAGTTATTTCCCCAGGACCCGGCTCATAAGTATCCCCGGGTTTCAGTTTTGGTTGCAGTTGTTTAAGTTTTTTATTTTTGAGGATGCCCAGAGAGTGCGTCCCACCAGTATTTTGGATCAATGGGGTACTGAGGCATAAGCCCTTTACTTTATAAACATTGATCCAGGTCTTGGGGGCTCTTACTGCAAAAAGTCTGTAGCTGCAATCCCAAGACCCGGCTTTTATGCCACTAGTATTCTTGGTTATCTTGCTGTGTAGCTGATGTGACTCGCACTTATATGGCCTGATTGCACACCTGGAAACTCAATCAACCATGAAGCCCATTGGGACTTGGTTTGACCCTGTTTTTCTCAGAGAAGTTGCGCCAGGATATCCATGCGAAAGCCGGCTCACAGTTAAAGAAACCAAAAGGGTCATCAAAACCACAGAAGATAAGCAATTGGATATTTCATGTCATGTGATTCCACATAGTTTCACCAAAGTTTAAAACAAGTGCAAAAGCACACATCACAGGCATGGTATCAGAATAGCTAAGTTATTACAATAAGTGCCCAAGGGCCAATGATATAAGTTTTCTAGCAGAGACACAGCATCTGCATAAGTTAAGAGCCGGCTTCTGGAGCCGGGTTAGTGGAAGGAGTTGTAGCTGGGGTGCCATCTTTGGCGCTTGCCGAGTCATCCTTGGCCGTCTCTGCTTCTGCTTCCCGGGTCTTGGGGGCTCCATCAGTGCGCCAGGTGACAAGTTGAAGGGACTGGAAGTAGTGTTCATCTTCATCTTCCACTGGTGCACGCGCTGGAGGTGGCACAGTGGGAGTTGAGGAGCTTGGCGCAGCGAAGTACTTGGAGCAGTTTTATCACCAGCAACAGATTCCTTGTAGCTCTGTAGCAGGTCGATGCGTTGAGGCTCGTCGTCCACAATTTCTTTATTCGCCTCGTTGTAGCCATACTGGATGGTGTTAAGCTTCAGATTGTTGGCAATTTGGGTAGCCACGAACCGGGTCTGCTTCATAACCCGGCTGTAGGTCTTCCTGTCAAAAGGAGTGCCATCTGCATTGTACTCAGGAAAACCCGATGCCAGAGGAGCCGGGTCAAGTTGGGGATAGTAAGCTTTAGCCAAAGCTAGGCTGCGCATGGCCCCGGCCCTGCATGCAGATTTCTTCAGCAGGTGAATCCAGCCAGGCATTGTGGACAAATGGCCCAGCACTTCAGTGTAAGTGCTGGGCGGGTTTTCCCAGTTTCTTGCAGCTTGATGACCTCGCAACTCCCAAAGTATAATTGGCGGACCAGTGTATACATGCATTTGATTTCTCAGTTGCGGTCTTGCGGATGTTGCCATCACGTGCACCTGCAAAAGGGAAACCAGTGTCAGGCATAGTTTACATGCCGAGCTTGGAACAGACGAAAAATTTACCGGGTTTTGAGAGTATTGTGCTTACCAACAAGGGAGGCAACCATGGCAGTAATCATCTTCTTCAGGCGGGTCAGCTCGCTGGTAGCTGTATTCAATTTCTGTTGGAGGCTGGTCAGCTGCTCTTGAAAGTTTTCTTCATGCTCTTGCATGTCCCGCTTCAAGTCTGAGTTCTCCTGAGTCAAGGCAGTTATTTTTTCTTCCAGGGCTTGAAGTTTGTTTGCCCCTTCAGCCCGGGTCTCAGTCTCAGCTTTTAAGGCTCCTTGTAGCCGGGCCACTTCTTCATGGCTTGGTTCACATGTTCCTGTTAAAAAAAAAGTGCACAGTTTAGCCTCAAGTTACTAAGGAATTATTAGCCTGGAACTTGGGGGCTACAAAGTTTCAAAAGTTTGCAACAGACAAGTAAAGCCCCAGGTTGCCGCAAGCGTGCTAACCCGGTGCTTGGGGGCTACACGGGTGAAATTTTAAAATTGTTCAAGTGATTAGTCCCAGGTTGCTGTGGACAGCTAACCCGGCACTTGGGGGCTACAGTGTTGAAAAGTTTTTGTAAAGGATGTTGGCGTTTCAAGCACCAAGTTTTTCAACAAGTGATAAATTTGGAGCTTGGGGGCTAGGCAGAGTATGGTTATGCAAGAAGTAAGAAGGTAAGTAAAGTTAAAAGCACACCTGGTACCGTTTCTGAAGCAGAGAGACAAGCTCAGTCTCCAAGTTCTTATGATGAGCAAGGCGAGAAAAGTATTCCTCGCACAGAGCCGGTGTGGACATGGAGTTCAGAGTCGCCAGATCCAAAGAAGCAACCGGGTCCTTGCCCTTTGCAGAGGGATCCACCTTGATTTCTGGTGCTGTGACCTTGGCAATAGCAGTGGACACGCCAGGAGCCGGGCCTTGCTTAGACCCGGTGATCTGGACTTCTGGGTCAACTTCTTTGGTTCCAGACCCATGCCCGGGTGATTGCGCGTCTGGGCTTGGTTTTGGAGCAGCTGGCGGGCTTGGTGGTGTGGTTACCACGTTTTCGGCGCCAGATTCTTCTTTTGACCCCTTCAACTTGTACTTCCATTTGGAAGGTTCAGTTCTGGCAGGTGGAGGAGAGGGCTGGAGAAGATTCCGGGTCTTCCTCCACAATAGCTTTGGCACTGAAGCGAAAGAGGTGAATTTAGTTACAGAAAAGATTAAAGTGTTGAAAAATGAAAAGAAAGGAGAGTAATCCTAACCCGGTATTGATGAGGAAATCCTCGGGCGTGCTAGCCGCGTCCGAGGAAGAATCTGATAAACGAGAACGTTTAGGAACCCGGATTTTGCCAGCCAAAGGGTACTTTTTGCTGGGCGTCTTCTGGATCGATTTGGCCCAGCTTGATAAAGAACATGGAGGGATACCTGTGCTCAGTGACATGGCTTGCGGAAGACCGGGTCCGCGGTCTTTTGTTTGCTTCAGCTTCTTTTCAAGTTCCTTTTCCTGTGTTTATTTGAGTTTGAGATGAGTTCATCATACAAGTTGAGGAACGAGAAAATGGCACCTTTGCAATTGCAGCCGGGTCCTCTTTTGAGGAGTGGGTGCAGCAGTTTGTGGACCCGGCAATACGTCCGGAGCCGGGTCATTGGGGCCTGGAATGAGAAGAGCCGGGTTATCAGTAGAAGTGTCCTTTTTGGGGACTTCGTTGTTAATCAGCTCGAGGAAGAGCCGGCCTATGGAGTCTGGCTCACCTTCTTCTTCTTCTTCTTCTTGGTCGTCACTTTCTGTGTCCTCTTCAGCAGAGGATGTAGGGGTGTAATCTGCACTCCACCATTTGGAGTCCTGGAAAAAGAAATATCAGTAACAGTTTGCAAGAAGTACCGGGTTACAGTTTACAGAAACAAGTAAGGGCAAGTTTTTTACCGTAGGAGGCTTGTTTTTGGCACTGTACGGGGCGAGCCCGTTCATAGCAATATCAGTCTTCTTTTCGCCAAGGAGCCTCTTGGCGTTCTTCACGATTTGGTCATCCAGCAGAGTGATTCTGAATAACGCATGTCGTCAGTTTCTTCTGTGTATTCATGGAAGAGCCGGGTCCTGATGCTGAGGGGCTGGATGAACCAGCCGATCCAGCACTTGACCAGGTCAGTCCCCCTGAGTCCATGTGCGAGCAGGGCTTTGGCCCGGCGGAGCGTGGGCTCGAGCTTGACCCGGTCTGCGTCTGGGCGTAGCTGTTCATCTTTGCTTCGTAGGTCATGCCCGAGTTCCGAAAAGCCGGGTAACGAGCATCATCTGACTCGGGTGAAGTGTCTTTGAAATAGAAATATGTGTTTTGCCATCCCTTTGGATGGCTGGCAAGAGCAAGAGCCGGGAAATCACATTCCCTCCGGCGCTGGATCGCCACTCCACCGTAAGGGCCAAGGTTGTCTTTGCGGGATGGGTTGCAGTAGAAAAATTCTAGGAAAAGTTCAAGGCTGGGGGCTATTTGTAAGTAATCCTCGCAGAAAACTACAAAGTTGCTATGTTGAGAATGGAGTTGGGGCCTATGTCTTGTGGCCTAAGACCGTAGTATTTTAAGACCCGGCGAAAGAACAGGGAACCCGGCGGGCGGAAACCGCGCAGGACATGATCTAAGAAGGCTACCACTTCACCTTCCTTGGGGTTTGGGCGGATCTCCTCTCCAGGGGCGCGCCACTGGATCTCGTTCTGAGCCGGGAGTTCGCCCCGGTTCACGAAAGACTGAAGGGTGGTCTTGGTCGCACTGGACCTTGTCCAGTTCACTGGAGCGGCTGCGGGAGCCGCGGATCCAGATGCACCAGCAGCAGTACCAGAAGGTTTCTTTGCGAGCTTTTTGGCCGCACGGGGCCCTCCAGATTTTATCTTCTCCTTCGTCATGGATTTCAGCTCTGGAGGAGGACAGAGCGCAACAATGGCGTTATGAACCCTAGTTTAGATGCGGAGTGAATAATGAAATACGGAGCCAATCTAGAAGAAATAAAGGTTGGAATCGGATGCGCGGAATGGATAAAAGTAAGAATCGAGGTTACCTTGGAGATTGACGAGATTGAAGAGCGCGATTGAAGATCGGAGTTCCGGCGGCTGCGGTGGCAGTGACGCGAGCGTGAGGTAGGGGATGAACGTGAGAATGGGGAAATTTACTCTGGGGGTTGGCCAGATATTTATAGCCACGGTGAAAACCCTAGGGGTATTGCGGTAAAATGAGCGGATAAGATAAGCATCTTCTCCGGGAAGCCAGCGACAAACAGACAGGACAAAAGGAATATTCTTTGACTCCAGTTATGACTAGCAAGTGGTCCAGTTGAGTTGAGATTTTCGCTAAGTGTTGGGTGAGAGACCCGGAGACATATGACCTAGTATGAGAAAGCCGGGTTACGGTATGACCCGCCAAGAAGAGCTGGCCCAGTTAAGCAGAAAGATAAAATAGTGCATTATATGTATTTGTTGTTTTTGTATTTCAGGTGGTTAACCCGGCAAGCCAGGGTACCAGCATTGATCAAGGAAGCGACACAAGTTGGAAGCAAAGCATGGCAACCTGGTTACCTGGTTAACCTGGGGGCTACTGATGGAGGGATAATAACCCGGTAGGCCCATGAAGAGGGAAACTGATCCGCCAGGAGGAGGCCCGGTCAGGCCAGTTAGCCCTCAGCACGGGCCGGGTTATGTTTCTGGGCCGGCATCTTGGCGGTGACCCGGCTAAGGAAGGTGATATTCTAGAAGGTACAAGAGGCGGTTCAAGAGGCGGTTCAAGACTTGGAATACACGAAGAAAAGGAGCTAGGATAGGACTTGGAGTTCGGGTAGAACCCGGCTCTATTGTGTACGCGGTCAGAGGGCCCGGTATCTATATAAACCGGCCCCTGAACCGTAGCTAGCAAGTCTTTCATAATCCCCAAGCTTTAGGCGAGAGAACCATCGAGAGAGACACACAAGCTTTGTAACCTAGATCGAGATCCGGCTCTGTTGTCGTAGCCGGGTTATCGAGATCGAGACCAAGATTAATAATAAGATAGCAGGAAGTAGGTCTTTATCTCCAATGGAGAGGCCGAACCTGGGTAAACCTGTGTCCCCTGCAATGCTAAACAATCTCCCAGACGCCAGTGTCGCCTTGCCCAAAAACTCAAGCTACCCCAAAGTAGCATCTGCCGTGTTATCTACCCCACGACAAACATTCTCTTTGCCCTTTTTGTACTTGATGACATAGGGAAAGGATTCGATGAACTCAACCCACTTAGCATGTCGTTTGTTCAAACTTGTTTGAGTTTTCAAAAACTTCAAGGACTCATGGTCGGAGTGGATGACAAACTCCTTAGGATGAAGGTAGTGTTGCCAAACTTCTAAAGCTCGAATCAAAGCAAATAATTACTTGTCATAAATAGGGTAATTCACACGTGCTCCATCAAGTTTTTTGCTATGGTAAGCAATTGGTCTACCATTTTGCATAAGCCCGGCTCCAATGCCTAACCCACTAGCATCACAATGAATTTCAAATGTTTTGGAAAAATCCGGTAAGGCAAGAAGTGGTGCTTCGGTTAACAACCTTTTGAGCTCATTGAAGGCAAAATCTTGCTCATGGCCCCAAATGAACGGTATATTTTTCTTGGTAAGTTCATGAAGAGGGCAAGCAATGGTGGAAAAGTTCTCAATGAAACGGCGATAGAATCCGGCAAATCCAAGAAAACGTCTCAACTCGACAAGTGACATAGGAAATGGCCAATTGCGAATTGCGTTGATTTTTGCTTCATCAACTTCAACTCACTCGGAAGAAACAACAAAGCCCAAGAAAACAAGCTTGTTGGTTGCAAAGGTGCATTTGGAAAGATTGGCATAAAGTCGTTCATTGCGAAGAGCCAACAAAACTTGAGCAACATGTGAAGTGTGCTCATCCAAAGATTTGCTATAAATCAAGATGTCATCAAAGTATACCACAACAAATTTACCAATGAAAGGTCGCAAAACATGGTTCATAAGACGCATAAATGTGGAAGGTGCATTGGAAAGACCAAATGGCATGACTAACCATTCATAAAGACCAAGTTTAGTTTTGAAAGCGGTCTTCCATTCGTCACCTTCACTCATTCTTATTTGGTGGTATCCACTTTTAAGATCGATCTTGGAAAAGATGCAAGAACCACTAAGCTCATCCAACATGTCATCGAGGCGAGGGATAGGAAGGCGATATCGTACGTGATGGCGTTGATGGGGCGACAATCCATGCAAAGACGAAGCATGTTGTCGGCCTTTGGGACGAGAATGACCGGTACGGCACACGGACTCAAGCTCTCTCGAATGTGTCCCATCGATAGAAGTTCTTGTATTTGGCGCTCGATTTCCTTGGTTTCTTCGGGGTTGGTGCGGTATGGGGCACGGTTCGGTAGAGGGGCGCCGGGGATGAGGTCAATGCGGTGCTCAATGCCGCGTAGAGGAGGTAGTCCCGGTGGCACTTCTTTGGGAAACACGTCTTCAAATTCCTGCAAAAGAGACATCAAAGGAGGAGGAAGGTTTGTGAAGGTGTTAGTCAAAGAAACCTCTCCCTTGCATATGAGGACATAGTGGAGGGTGGATGGGTTTTCTCTCAACTCTCTCATCTCTCTTTTGGTGGCAATCAATGACATGCTTTGTGGAACTCTCTTGGTATGTATACTCTCATTTGGCTTGTGGCTCTCACTCACATTTTGGTGGATCCCTCTCTCTCTCTCCACTCTTCTCACTAGAATCTTTCTCCTGTTGTGCTCGTGCTATAGTCTTGGCGTTGTTGGCAATCACTTGGCTTGGTGTCATGGGACGGAGGACAAAGTTCTTGTTGTCACTCTTGAAGCTATACTAATTGGTCCTTCCATCATGCATTGCACCCTTATCATATTGCCATGGGTGTCCAAGAAGCAAGTGGCACACGGACATAGGCACAACATCACAATCAACGGTATCTTCATAAGCTCCAATCTTGAAAGACACTTGCACCATGTGTTGGATCTTGACAGATCCGGAATCGCTCAACCATTGCACATGGTATGGATGGGGGTGTTTCTTGAACTTCAAGTTGAGCTTATCACAAATCTCTTTGCTAGCCAAGTTGTGGCAACTTCCACCATCGATGATGAACTTGATAGACTTTCCATTGATCCGTGCCCTTGTTTGAAACAAGTTGCATCTTTGGTCTTCATCTACTTGGACATTGGCGGTTAATGCTCTTGCCACAACCAATGAAGGGTTGTTATCACCATCGCAATAGATGTCATTGGATTCTTCTTCAACATTTTGCGTTGCGGTGGCTTGGTTCAAAGCATGGTACTCATCTTCACTCATAGACTCATATTCTCCCATGTCGTTGACAATCATGACTTTCTTGTTTGTACACTCAAAGGATTTGTGTCCTTATCCTCCACACTTGAAGCATTGTAATCGTCTTGTGCCGGTGGAAGATCTTTGATGTGTGTTGCTTGAGGGAGGTGCCTTTTGAAAGGTTGAGTAGTTTGAGCGGATGGTGTAGGAGTTCTTGGAGGACCTTTAGTGGTTCCTTGAGCAGGGGCTTGCGCGGATGTAGGCGTGGATGATGAAGGCTTGTTAGCGAAGAATGCCTTGGTCTTGAGGTATTTGAGTTCTTCAAGCACGTGACGCTCGGCCTTTGTGGCTTGATGGACTAGCTCAACCAAGGTGGCATAGGGTTGGAATTCCACAATCTTCTTGATGGGGTAGTTGAGGCCATTCATGAAGCGAGCCATTGATTGCTCTTCCGATTCCTCAATGTTGGCTCTCATCATAGAAATTTCCATCTCCTTATAGTACTCATCAACGGATTTCAACCCTTGCTTCAACTCTTGCAACTTCTTATACGAGTTTCTCGTGTAGTGACTTGGCACAAAGTGCTTGTACATCGCTTCCTTCATCTCAACCCAAGTGTTGATTGGTTGTTGATGGTTGTCCACACGTGAATCTTGAAGTTGTTCCCACCACAAGAGAGCATAATCTTCGAATTCCATTGATGCTAAGGCAACCATCTTGTACTCGGAGTATTGTCGAACTCGAAAGATCTTGTCAACCTTGAGTGCCCATGATAGGTATGCTTCCGGGTCACTTGTTCCATAGAACTTGGCATGTCAAAGCGAAGGTTGTTCAAGTTGTCATCGTCATCTCGACGGTTTGGAGGTGGGAATGCACGTCCACGTCTCCTTTGTTTGAGTCCATCACCAAGATGTTGGTTGGACCCCGCATCACTTGATTCGGAGTGGTTGTTGTGATGACGATCATGCCGGCGCTCTTGGCGATGACGAGGTTCATGGTGAGGAAGATTCTCTTCAAGGTTTCCATGCGCACGATTGTTGTGGCGTGGTCTTGGAGGATGGCGGTGTCGACGGCCTTGGTCTCCATAGTCATTCGCACCCGGAACACCATTGTCATTGGCCAAAGGGTCTTGACGATCTTGATGTCGAGGTGGTGGTGAAGGAGCTTGTTCGCGACGTCCACCATTTTGTCGATGTTGTTCTTGATGTCCATTGCCATGATGTGCGCGAGGAGAAGGTGGGTGCTCCACTTCATGGTGATGTCGAGCATGTTCGTCGCGCCTTGGGATGTCTTGATGAGCTTGTTGCGGCTCTTGATGCGCATGCCGTGGTTGTGTCGACCTTGATGTGCTTCTTGTACGGTGGGAGCCCAAAGAAGAAGATCGACGTTGCGCAAGGTTGTTGAGGGCTTCGGTCACATTCGCCATTTGCGCATTGAGGATGTGGAAGTTTTCGTCTTGTCCTTGAAGACGACGCTCATAACGGCCTAGCCCATCACGAACAAGGCGTCGAAGGCCCACGAACTCGTTGTGTGTGACATAACCATTGTCACCTTGAATTCCTCCATTGACATCATCATCCGAGTTGGAGCTTCCGTTTGTACTTCCCCTAAACATGATCTCAAGAACAAGTGAAATGTGTGGAAATGAGAGAACCAAGAGAAACTATATCGTAAGAATAGAGTTGCTTGACGAAAGCGAATCCGGGTCTAACACCCAACACACACACACACTTATGAGGATAAGAAGGTATGAAGTGGCAAACGAAACAAGCAAAACCGGCGAAAAGTATATTGTCCAAGGTAGAGAAAATCCACAATGATCCAATTACCAAAGAAACACCAACCACAAATGATGAAGAAACACACACAAAGGCGAATGACGGGGTTGGGCGACCAAAGGGAGAGCACTCAAAGATATGCAACCTAACGAAGACTACGTGCTCCATTGTCACACCAACACAAGAATGAAGCTAGCTCAATTGCCTTTTGGTGGGCAACGGATTTGCACAAGTGTTAAACACTCACACTCACTTTGGCGGTTTAAGTTTTGTCGCAACCTACAAGAGATGATACTTGACACTATTCATGTCTTTTCTTTTCTCTTCTATTTTTTTTTTGACGTTGATTCTTTCTTCTTTTGTTAGTGCCAAGATCTTTAACGATAACACTCGCCAATACTTGAAGACAATCACTCGAACAAGTGCAATGCCTCGCAATATCAAAGAGCTAGTCCGATAGGTCAAGGTACGCGAAAGGAAGAAGGGCTCACAACGGATTACGATGTCGGGGAAATGTTGAGTCCTTGGTGTCGATGAAGTGTTGCTGCGAAAGCTTGTCGATGTTGTAGACGTTGATCACACCAGCAAATGACTCAAACAACAAAGAGGAAATGCCAAAACGAATGTGGAAAAGAAAAAAAATTCAGCAAAATTCAGCCCTGGCGGTAGTACCGCTCCCTGCCCCGGTAGTACCGCTGCTCCAGTCGTGGCGGTAGTACCGCTGATCCTGGCGGTAGTACGGCTGGTCAAATTTCTGGTGTACTCGGTCGCGATTTGGGCGGAAATTGGGCTCGGAAATTCCTCGATTTTGTGAGAAATTGGCAAAATTAGGGCTTAGGAACGCAAACAAAGGTGGATGGGTGTCCTAAAGCAACAGATCCATGGACCAAAACTACCAAAAATGCAACAAATCGACAGATCGGCTCGAATCCATAAAAGGCTATTTTTGGTGATTTTTTTTGAATTTCTCAAAATCAAAGAAAAAATTGGTGGATTTGGGGGTGGAAACACAAATCAATCCGTGTCAACCCAAGCTCTGATACCATATGATGCGGTTAGGGTCCCGATGTTCATGGATTGAGGGCGGATGAACGATGAACGCGATGAACACGAAGAACACGAAAGGGGAAAAGGCAAACTCAAGGTAAATAGCAAAGCAACACGGACGAAATCAACCGGTAAAAAGTCCCCAAGGGCAGCCCCCGATTCTCAATCTCCAAGCAACCTTACTCTTAGGATTGTTTCTCTCACCGGTCAATCCCACCGGTCCAATCTAGTCGCTCAAGGAGGAAAGATTGACAAGTAATCGCAACTACAAGAAGAAGCCTTGGAATCCACTAGAGGGATCTTCTCCACAAGGGGAGGCCTTGATTCATCTCCACAAGGGAAAGGCCTTGATTCATCTCCATAGGAGGCAACACCAACAAGGGGTGGAAAGGAGCAAAGCTCAACTCAAATCTAATCTTAGTCTAACCCTAACCCTAGGAAGAGGTAGGCTATTTATAGTATAAAGGACAAGGGGGGTCGGTGGGAGGTTACATGGGCCTTCAGCCCGAAATCCTGGAAGGTGCGGCGGTAGTACCGCTGGTGATAGCGGTAGTACCGCTGTCTCTGGCGGTAGTACCGGCGACGCTTCGAGGTATCACGAATTAATTCTGGCGGTAGTACTACGCCACTACCGGGCAGGTACCGTTGGGCATCCAGTGGCACTTTTGGATTTGACGGTAGCTCGGGCGGTACCTCCAGCGGTACTACCGGTCCTGGAGCTGGCGGTAGTACCGCTGCCTGGAACTCCTCTCGCTTCAGCTTCATCGTCAGGTGCCTGGCGGTAGTACCGGCCATCCTGGCGGTAGTACCGTTGTTCTGTTGCTTCATCTACTCGTCTTCCTCTTGACTCGTCTCTTGGCCATCTTCAGCACTTGCTTGATGATCTTTATGGTAGTAGTTCCTGAGTATACACAAGGTATCAGAATGAAATAGCAAGCCATTCAAAGGGGTGTCGAATTCACACAAAGAAAGGAGCGAGGTCACCTTATCATGAAGTGCTTTGACTCTTGATCTTGTCATGGGACCATTAGGTGTTGTTGGTGTTGTAGGTGTACTAGGTTGGGCTACATCACCCATGTCATCTCCAAATATGCAAAGCCCGGTCAGATGGGATACCGCTGGGGTGATTGTTACATCTAGACATTTTTGGGTGCCAGTGGCATTGTTGTTAGAACATCTCCAACAGGTGGTGTAAAATAGCAACCAAAAAAGAGGGTGATGTAAAATATACATCTCCAAAAATGTATTCTTTAGGGCACCGAATGTCCAACTCCAGCATTTTAGGGCACGAGGTTCCAAGCAGATGATGTAAAATATAGGGCAGCCGCACCCATTTTGTACTAAACTTTGGCAAAAGCATATATATTTCAACATAGAATGCATATTTCAACCACAAATAAAGTGCGTGACACCAAAATAATCCACACAAACATAGTGCTTAAAAGTACTTTAACAAAAGTGCGTATTTAAAACGGTAATAGATAAATAGAAGTCACTCAAACTTCATCTTCTTGTTCGCTGGTCTTCTCCTTGTCACCATTGTTTTCTTTCTCTTCTTCCACGATCCCCGAACCATCCATTGTGGTAGCAACATTGGGAGTCACATTGCCACCCACATGTCCACCATAGCCGCCGCTTCCACCATAGGCTCCTCCCGTACCACCATAGCCGTATCCTCCCATACCAACATTCATACCTCCTCCCATCATGTTCATGTATCCTCCCAAACCGACACTCATACCTCCACCCATTGTGCACCATAGGCTCCTCCCATCATGTTCATGATGCTCATTTCTTTCTTTGCCAACAATTGATCACGACAAAGATCAATATATTCCTTCTACTTCGCATCCATACCACTTGTATCCATGAACATAAACTTTTGCTCTCTTTCCTCCTCAAGCTTGCGCTCCTAGGCCGCCAACTTCCTCTCTTCTAGCTCCACCTTGCGCTCCTCGGCGGCGGCCCTCCTCTCATCCGCCGCTATCTTCCTCTCCTCGGTTGCATTCCTTGCCTCTATTTCTTGTAACTTGAGCATCTTTTTCTCTCCGGCATACTCCTTGCATGCCATCACTATTGCTTCAAACCCTTCTTTGAGATCACTATCTCCTACTTTTGAACCCTTTTCTTTTTTCCTTCCATCCAGCCTCTTTGTTTTTGGTTTGCCAACGTTCTCTTCACCACTTCCCTCATTCTCATCATCATCATCATCTACCGCCACCACCTTTCTCTTGTTTGGAATTTCATACAAGTCCCTATTCTTCCACTTCTCCTCATTTTCGAGCTCACTCCAACAATGATGTAATGTGAATGCTTTCCCTTTCTTCTTCTTTTCTCCTTTCTTCCCTTTTCCTTGAAATAAACCTTGAGCAATGCTTACCTATATGAAATATAAATCAAATGTGTTACACATAAAATAGGAAGCAAGTACAATAGAGACATGAAATAGGAAGCAAGTAAATTTCACCTTATCTTCATAGTTACAACCACTTGGATTCATTTTTTCCACATTTGACAAACAAGCAGACCACTTTTGACATTCAGTATTAATAGTGTTCCATCGGTGATGGAGGGAAATAGCCGATCATACAACTCCACTAGTGTTTCGCTCATCAAGAAATTCCTTCATCCTCAACCAATATGTGTTAGACGCTTGATCGGTTCCAACAACCACATCAAGCGAAACTCTCTTCCATGCTGTGAAATCAACACATTCTCTTCATTACTATAATTCCCAGCTCTACCCTTCGGATTAACAAAACCCTCATCATCTATGTCAAGATTATTTTCATCATCATGTGCTTCTAAATCTTGAGTAGGAAAATCTTGAGATGGAAACTCTTGATTGCCAACATTTGTGAACAGTAAAAATGATTCATCTTCAACTCTACTTTATAATTGTTATCTATAGTAAATGATGAACAACTACATCATATAAACTACATGGTAATTAAAAGATGAACAAAAAATTACCCATCTCCAACATTGAAGGGATCAATTGTCGCTGGTGCCATTGGGGGCAAATCTTTGACCGCCGTCGGCGTGGGAGTCACCTCCGACGGCGTTGGGGTACTCTCCACGATCGGAGGAGGCTGAGCAGCCGCCGTAGAGGCCGACTGGCAGCAGCCGTCGCCATGATCACCTTGACCTAGATGGCATAGTTTAAAAAACCGGACCGGTCAGTAAACCAGTGAGGTGGCTGGTTCACTGGTTCACCGGTCCAACCACCGGCTCAGTCGGTTCAATAGCGACAAAAAACGACAAATGTAATAAATAACTAAGCTAATTTCAGAAAAAATGATCGCGAATATAGCATTTACTTCCATAACTTAACATAAAAGATCATTAGCGCAGGTGGTATTGGGCCTCAAGCATGGTGTTTGCAGGTCCTGGGTTCGAATCCTGCTTATATTTCATTATTTCTAATTTAGTTTTCCAGTTTTTTGATAGCTCGGTCTTTTGCGCTTAAAAAACCGGACAGGGCCTCGGTTCCGGTTTTTTCTGGTCGAACCGTCGGTCTGATCCGGTTTTTAAACTATGCTAGATGGTGGTTTTTGGCCAGGGGCTCCTCCACGTCCACGACCGACAGTGATCTTCTTCTTCGTCTCCCCGACGGCGGCGACAGGGTCGTGGAGGAGCAAATCCGCCGCCTCTTCCACGGACGGCGGGGGGGGGGGGGGGGGGGGGGGGGGGGGGGGGGGGGCGGAAAGTGGCAGAGCGGACGTGCCAACGGTGGGAATTACCGGTGATGGCCGCTGCACCAGCGGGGACGGTCGGCGGCGTCGATATCACGGCGGATCACCGGAAGCGAGGGGGTGGGGAGGAACGTTCCGCGTGGCGGTTGGAGGCGCGAGTCTACATGCGTTTTACATCACCACTCCTGGGATGTATATTTGCATCACCAGATGTAATTTTTACATCGTGGCCTAATTTTTTTTCTCAAATATGCATCACAAGCTGTTATTTATGCCTAGTGGTGAACTGGTGATTGGCGTCGTCGTTGAGTTTGGCGGGCTGGCCGGAACATACCGAAGCGGTTTTGCTCAGGTCCTACTCGCAAATCGCAATGACTTAACCCAAATCCTTTCCCCGTCCATGCCCCGAGCCGACACCAGATGAGATAAGCTGCCCCGCTTCCTCTGCGCTCCTCCATTGCCTTATCACCACGATGCTCTCCCTTTCCCACCCCCACCCGGCTTCCACCGGCCCGCGCCACCACAAGCCCCTCTCCACTGTCCACCACCACCGCCGTCGATGCACCTTTACCATCGCGGCACTCATCCTCCCCGGCGGCGGTGGGGCCCCCAGGGGCAGCCCCCCCAATGGCGGCAAGCTCATCCTCCCCGGTAGCGGCGGTGGAGGGGGTGGCGTCGGCGGTGGAAGGCTCCCGCGCACCCGCCCCCGACGGCGCCGGCCCAGCTTTACCAGCCATTCCACCCGCCGATATCCCCCCTCCCCGTCAACTACCGCAACCTCGACCTCACCGAGCGCCTGGCCGTGCTCCGCGACCAAATGGGCCGCTGGTACGAGTACTCGCCCCTCATCTCCTCCCTCTTCCGCGAGGGCTTCACCCCGGCCTCCATCGAGGAGGCCACCGGCATGTCAGGAGTCGAGCAGAACCGCCTCGTTGTCGCCTCGCAGGTCCGCGACTCCCTCATCTCCGACGACTTCCCGAAGATCTCCTCCACCACTTTGACTCCTACGGCGGGCCCGAACTCCTCTACGAGCTCCGTTTCCTCAACGCAAGCCAGCGCCTACAAGCCGCCAAGCTCGCGATCGCCAGGAACCTCGAGGGCAGGGCCGTGCGCGAGCTCGCGCGCGCCATGAAGGACTTCCCTCAGCGCCGCGGCGACGAAGGCTGGAACGCATTCGACAGGCACTCCGCCGGCGACTGCCTCGCGTACGCGCGCTTCCGGCTCTCGCGGGAGGCCATCTTTGCCAACGAGAACCGCATTCCCTTGCTCGAGCGCGCACTCGACGTGGTCGAGACCGAATCGGCCAGGGCGCGGGTGGAGCTCGAGATAGAGAGGGCCATCAAGAAGGCCGCCGGAGAGGAAGTGGAGGAGCCCGAGGAGGACGTCAACGCGCGGCCCGCGGTGCCGGTGGTGCGGCTCATGTACGGCGAGATCTCAGAAGCGTCGATCGTCCTGCTGCTGCCGGTAGTAAAAGAGACGGACGGCGTCCAGGCCGTAGATCTCGCGCCGAGGAGGAACCGGAGCAAGACGGACGCGGACCTCGGCATCGTGGAGGTGGACAAGGGGTGGGCGCGGTGGGCGGTGCTGCCAGGCTGGGCCCCCGTCATGGCTGTGGCCGACGAGGCGGTGGTGATCGAGCTGGCGGACGGGCGGGTTCTGCCGTGGTGGTCGGCGGAGAACGAGAGGGTGCTGGTCGTAGCCAACCGGAAACGCAAGGAGGTGGTGGACGAGGGGATATACGTCCTGGAGAAGGGTGGGAAGCTGGTCGTGGAGAGAGGGAAGAAGCTGCTGGAGGAAGGTATCAGTCAGGCAGCCGCGGAGGTGGTGACCGTCATCCGGCCACCCAAGGACGAGCAAGACATCATCTCTGGTGACGAGTGGGACTGAGAGGGTTTCAGAGAGATTTTTTTTTGCACATGCTTTGTTTTCGATTGGTAAATTTTGGCCCTTCATTTCATAGTAGTACATACGAGGATGCAGTTTCTATTATTTGTTTTGCAAATCATAGGAAGATGGCGGGCCCAATGCTTATTATTTGCTGAATAAGCTGATGAGATACACATATTGTATACTTTCGAGTTACGGATATCAACCATCGTCTGTATCCGGACGAGTAATTGAATGGCAGAAGAACAATGCTATGCCATTAAGCACCAGGAATGTTGTAGCGACCAAATAACTATCACCAACAATTTCTCAATTTATACTGCGGTACTAGAATGAAAGAAGTGTGTGAAAAATAATACAATGTACTCTCCTTCCTACCAACCCATCTAAAGAACAAAACAGGAGTACACGCTGGTACAAATAATGTAATTCACCAGCAATAGACTAGAGTGATCGGAATTCGGATATCCTGTGCACGAGTCAGAATGTCATGCATATCTAACTGCTTTCCAAACGTCAACGTTTACCGATACCAGTTTGAGCAAGAAAATGTGGCTGCAGGGCTGCAGGCATTCAGAACCTTAGTTTGTCTTTGATTTGGAGGTCTTCTTCCTGATCGGTTCTGTTGTGGGAATGGAGTTCATTCCCAGCAAGAAGAGGAGTGCTCCCCACAAGTTCCAAATTCTACTGTCACAGCGACTTTTTGTTATTCAACACAATCACAATTGGTCAGCATGCTTGACAATAAAATTATGAGAACATTAAAATTAGGAGGCTGTTGCATTACCTGTGTGAAGTTGATGAAGCTCTGCACAAATTCAGCACTTTCAGAGTCGTGGTTATAGAAATCATAGACAATAGGGGTAACAACACTGAGGTAAACAAACTGCAGGGAGAAATCAGGTGACACAACAAATTGGTCAAGTGTACAAATTATAAATGCTGCAACAGATAACGCAACAAATCGGGGGTATCCCCTTTGCTCTAAAAAACAGATCACGCACCATATGGGCCATAGAGGCTGGAATAACAGTTCAGTTAGACCAATGACCAAAATGGTTTATTCCCCATGGTGACTTTGTGGAGTATTATACTCCATCCGTCCCAAAATAACTGTCTTACATTTGTCAAAAATGGATGTATCTAGACATGATACATTCACTTTTGTACAACTTTGAGACACTTATTTTGGGACGGAGGGAGTAGTTGGTATCAACGTGAGCAGAGGAGTATGGTGTGAGATTCAATGACCAGAGACACGGCAAGTCCAACATCTTATTTTTTTGATAAAGGGATGAGATACCAATTACATTCAACATCTGCAACAATAAAATGTCATAAATACATTAGGGATGCACACATCTCTAAAAAAAAGAAAAAAAAGAAAAAAAATCATGTTATTCCTTTTAGCTGCAACACAAACCACCACCTAGACAGCACCCGGAGTCCAAATTCTCCAGAAGCGACACCTACAAGAAAGAAACAGTGTAAGTGTAAAGCGTCATCGTCGCCCGATTGTATATCCTAGGTTTTCACCCTAGAGTAAGTCCTCGCTCTCAAAACAATGCCCTCAAGAAGGTCATTGTCAGACACAACCAATTAAGGCCAAACCTTGAATTTTCACCCTAAAGGTAAGACTCTGTACTCCTCCTGTGTTGTTTCCCCGCTTGCATCTGCCGCTGCTACAAGTCACGAATCACCAAGCAAATTCCTCATAGTCTCGAAGACTCGGTCCGACATTACTAGACCTCAGACTTCATAACATTCTCCACCGCTGACGTCAACAAAGAAATCGAATACCGAATTGTCTCATGGTGAAAAAGACAACGAAGCTTCACGTCACTCATCCTGCAGCCTCACGGCCAGAATTATGGGTGCGCATGCCCGACCCATCTGATCCAGCAATTTACAGAGATCACCGGCGGAGCCTTCCGCAACTCGTCTCCGGCCAGATCAATGAAGTCAAAGAGCATCAAGCAGACACCGTCTTGTCGCAACAAGAACCCTAGGACCGCCGCCATTATTCAAGCAAAACCAGTAGGCCCCCACGCCGCCAGTCAGAACAGCAGAGGAGAAGGCAACCGCGGCGCAGCCGCGGGAATCGCCTCTGCCTTGCCGCTCCAGCTCGCGCCAGTCCACAAGCAAAAGGGCCGATGCGACCAGCGTCGCCGCCTCCACCAGGGGACTCCGCCCCAGCCGCCGCGCACGATGGGAGGAACTTGCGCCGTCCCAGCCGCGCTTGAACGTCGTTGTCGCGATCCGCCCCCAGCTACGTCGGCGCTGGGGCCGCCGCCTTGGACGAGGCTGACGGCAGCGGCTATGAGGATCTACACCAGAGAGAAGTTTCCTGGTGGCGGCTAGGGTTCGCCCCGGTGACGCCCTGGGAAACAGGGGGAGCGTTTTTTCATACATACAACTAGATTTTTTTGCAAAAAGTCCACCAATTCAACCACTGAGTTATAGTCCAAACAACGTGCCACTCACGTTTTGCTGAAATAGGGTTCGACTTACACCATATCCCCTCCATCAGCCGAGTGAAATCTTTACCGGAATTCAGCTCCATCTTCAACATGACTCCATGGTGGATAATTAGTCCAGCCTCGCGCCCCCTGAGTCCAAGCTCTCAAGTGTGCACTGTGTTGATTCAAGCACATGCCATCGTATGCCGATGCACGCAAGACCTTGGGCATGCGCCATGTGTGACATAGAATTCAGACACCATCAACATCACGCTTCTACGTCATCGTCGCTGCCGATCTCACTGTTCTTTTATGTTCGTTCGACCGGCCATCTAGCGATCCCTTATGTGTTTGATCTCAGCTGAACGTATCCAACTCACTCCATAAGGCTTATGCCCACGCCGCCTCCCGCCGCATGCAGTCCATCTTAATCTCAGTTTGGCGTTCAACTACCGATTTCTATCAATTTTCCTGTGAACCAGCAACTTGGCGCCTTTTTCGGTATCGTGCCACCGATGCCATACGATACACACTATGTATACCAAGCGAAATAAACCAAAACCAAATATCTTTGGTGCCTTCCATATGCATGTAACAAAAGATTGCAAATGTTTGAATCCAATCAAAACATCATACCTGGCGTTTTTTATAACAAATCTCACGTAACTACTCTGCTCTTGCAGCTCCGATCTCCAAGCATGCATCGTAGGGGAATGCTATTCTTCGAACCTACGAAGGCTCGCACAATTTGGACATCAAAATAATAAGATCGTCGGAGAGGAGGAAGACCACCCCGCAGCTACCGCCGGTCAAAATGTTGTCCACCCCGCTTATGGACGGCACACTGCCGCGACGCCTCGCCGCCCCGCCCTGCGCCGAGGTCCTCCTCCGCTGGTCGGCCGCCGCCCCTGCAGCTTGCACATGAGCGTCCACATGGGCTCCGCCTGGGCTGGGCCCTGTCGTGACTGGCTTACATGCTGGACCCGATCAACTGATCCGTGTGAGCCAGTGCTGCACGTCAACGTGAGGGGAAAGGGGGAGAAAGGTTGTGATCAATCCTGACTGTTTGATGAGACGCTTCCTTTCCCCACCCCTCTCGTTTCCTCCGCTCCCCTCCCTTGAGAGTCGCCACAGATCCCCGGCCTGCTCGGCTCGCCTCTCCGGCGGCGCTGCCGTCCGGCGTGGTGGAGAGAGTGGAGCTCGGGATGTACAGAGTAGATTTAGTAGTATAGTAGTTGTAGCCTTCGTGCTAAGGTTTGACTATATGGCGTCTTTCTTCCTCCTCGGCTGGTCTCCGGTGGCTCGCAGCGACGCGGGAGCCAGTTCTTATCTTCTCTGCAGGTCGGATCGTGGTGGATTTCTTGCAGAGTTGGTGATGGACGAAGCCGATTCAATAAAATCGCTTGCGTACCACCCGCTCTGCAAATCGCGGATGAAGTGGTGCTATCTTCCTCTGGCCGGCCGTGGCGGCGAGGAGGGGAAGAGGTGCTGCTGTTCTTCCTCAAAATCGGCGGAGTGGTCTTTGCTGCAGCTCAGAGCTCCTCACGCGGTGGTTTTATTCACTGCCGCGATCTTCGGCCAAGAAGGTGGCCAATCTTCAACCTCCACGACAGAGGCCTCTTCGATCCGACGCCGGAGCTCGGCTTCTCGATGCGACCAAGTGGTTCGTCCCCGGCTGCGTCAAGTTTGCCGGCGTCAGAGATCGTTCGCCGGAAGGGAGAGTCCGAGTTCCTCACTGAGCTAAGATCTCGGTGCTTCGTGCACCTGGAGGTCGCCGGCGACTGGTGGCGGAGACACCCTACGACCTGATTGCTTTTCTTTTCTTAGTTCTAGGGTGTTTTATGTAAAAGCACTGGCCTTTTATTCGAATATTAGGTCTTTCAGGGCAATAGACGAAAAGGGCCTATGTGTAATTTGTACCTGCCATGTGGCTTTATAAAAAATGCAGCAACGGGGTCTTTTGACCCCACCCCTTGTTCAAAAAAAAAAACGAGGGGTTCTCTATGCGTCACTTCAAGCGAGTCGTATCGCTTGATTCGCTTGCGCGCAGGTTCCACTCAACTGCGGCGCTTGTGCCACAGATCGCTTGGACAGCCCGATTTTTCGTTTTTGTGCAGAACACAAAAATTGTTATTTTCTTCCGAAATTTTGCACGAATGTTGCAAACTTGTATATGTTTGTGCGTAAATTTTGTCAGATATTTTTTGAAGAGTTTTCATATTTTTAAAACTTTGAAACATATAACAGGAGCATATGCACCCGGAACCAAAACGCCTCTCCTCCTTTTTCTTTTTTCGTTTCTTTTGTTTTTGTATTCCTGCTGATTTATTTTCTTGTGTGTTTTCTTTTCTATTTTTTCTTCACTTTCTTTTATATGTTTCTACTTTCATTTCCATCTTTTTGGATATATGCGTACCTTTCCTCTCGCAAAAAAAGTATATTTGTTTGAATGCATCAACATTTTTTTGAATTCGTGAGGAATTTAGGAAGCATAGTTTTTCGAGATGTGTGAACATTGTAAAATAAAAGAACATGACCATTTCCAAAAACATGACCCTCTTTAAACCTACACAAACGTTTATTACATTGTAGGCGAAAATATTTTTAAAGGGTGAATGTTTTTTAACTATGAATTTTTTCATACTATTCCGAATGTGTTCATGTTTGAATAAAAAATTGGAGAGTTAAAATGGTCACGGATCTGAAAGTGTTTCTGGCGATAAAAAGTGCATGTGTTTTAAAAAAATCACAGTGTTCAAAAAAAGTTCACGGAACAAAAATGTTCATAGGTTTAAAAATGTTCACGTGTTTAAAATATTTTATTCACAATGTTAATTTTTTTAACGGATCGACAATAAACACGGGATTAAAAGGTGCACATGTTTAAAAATTGTTCGTAGTGTTCAAACAAAATGTTCAAGATCAAGAAATGTTCACGAGGTTAACTAATGTTCACGTGTCTAATAAAATTATTCAAAGTGTTCAACAAAACTGTTCATAGTGTTAAAAATTTGTCATGGGGTTTAAAAAGTTCATGTTTTAGAAATGTGTTAACAATGTTCAAAAAGAAGGTTCACGAGGTGGAAAAGTTTATGTGTTTAAAAGTAGTATTATTCATAGTGTTAGAAAATGTTCACAGATAAAAAAATGTTTACGGGGTAATCCACGTGTTTAACAATATTGTTCATAGTGTTCAATTAAAGTTCTCGGATCAAATGTTCACGGGGTTAAATAATTCACGTGTTTAAAACAATTGTTCACAACGTTCGAAAACATGTTCACATGGTAAAAAGATGTTCACATGGTTTAAATTAAAATACTAAATGTTAACAGTTAAAAAAAGCCGGTTAAAAAAGATCACCGGTTCAAAAAATGTTCAATGGTTCATTATTATATGTACTCATATATTACAAAATCAGGCCTACAGATATGCATGAAGTGCAATTTTGAAGATGAGAAATTTGACAGTTTAATACTACTTCCATTTCACAGCTTTTATTATGGTTTTAGTTAACGGAGGTAGGATATAAGTGTAGTGACCCAACCACTTAAGTTGGACTAATCATGCTTAACCATAACTTCATATGCATCATGCTTTTCATAATCCTGCATTATCATTGTCACATTGTCATGAAAGTAATTGAAAGTTTAAACTTTGCTTATTACCTTTTCTAACTTCACAAAATGTTTAGATCACATTTCCATGTGATTTATATTTTACTGCTGTGTACCTACTTCTGTTATACTGCATGTATCTTAAAAATAATATTTTGGCATCTCAAAAATCCAATCTAAATGCTATATAAGGTTCAGTTTCAGGTTTTGCCAAAATTCAGGCAGCACTGTTCACGAATTTTTCAACAATTCAAATTAGCTCCGTTTGAGTTGAAATTTTTTCAGTATATCCACAATAGTTATATATTGCTTGTGTAAAAGTTTGAAGATTTTCTGAGCTGATTTGGTTGGCCGAATAATTGAAAACAGAGAGCAGCTTCAGTTTTAGTTTCAGAAAAGAAGGCAAAGTAGAGAGTGAGCTGTCAGCGTTCAGCCATCGTCTTCCCCGTGGCAGCCAGCAACCGGGCAGCGCAGGCGGCGCCGTGCTCGCCGTTCGTCGAGTCCCAGGCCATCCTGGTCGTTCCCTTGCACCTTATAACCATTCCCGGTGCCCTAGCCTCCTTTTCCCCTCTTCTCCCGAGCTCCCTTAACCCTAGATCGACCAAGTCATCTCGCCGCATTGCCGCCGGCGAGCTCTCTGCAGGCAAGCTACGAGGAACCTGATCGCGTCATATCTTGATCCTTTCTTTGCTTCTTCTCTGACCTTATTTATCCCTATATCGTGCAGCGACCGAGGAAGTCGGGTGTCATCTTCTTCAACTTCGGTGAGCACTCCGGTGAGGTTTCCAACCGTTCCGGTGAGCCTCTAATCAAACCATCTTGTCCTTAGCTTCTAGGTACTGGGGTGCACGTTTTGACGCGCATTGTACTTCAGATGGACGCATGCATCGAGCTGCCGCCATGACCGGTCGCCGCTGCCGTGAAGTTTGACGGCGACGCTGCTGTCTCTGCCATCTCGTGCGTTTCTGTGCGCGTCATCTTCCTGGGTGAGCTCCTAACCATGATGGTCTGTTCAATGGTCGATTTCATGCTCTGTAGTGCAAGCTGTGTGTGTGCTGCTGCCATTAGCGTAGTTTCAGTGCACGCTGCTCTGTCTCCGGCGACTTGCCGCTCTCCTCCGGCAAACTCTTGTCAATCTTATGCTTGGTATCGAATCCCCAAATTCCCATCTTTCTAACAAAGCAAACGGCGCTCGATTCCGTTGAGGAAATCGCTCGAATCGTCCAGTTTCTGCATCTCTGTTCGAAGTTCAGAACTTCACTCACGAACACCATCTTCTTCCTCTAGTCACGTATTCAAGTTTTGTTCAGTACTGTACGAAGTTGTAAAAATTGTGGAATATTCATACTAGCTCCGTTTTGGGTTATTCAAAGTTCTAAATTCGTAATTTTGAAATATCTATATTATGGTATGACTCTTGCTGCATGATCATATCTGTAAAAATCCGAGTGGAATATATACGTTAATCGATGATATTTCTTTTATGCAAACTCGTAAATTAAATATCTTGAGCTAGGAAGCTCCAAAATTAGTGAATCAAATTTCTAACTTCATAGTTTAACTTGGTGTACATGATGATGTTGATTTTATCACAGTTACCTTTATATGAAATGCATTTATGTGATGGGCCATTTAAATCACTACTCTTGCATTATTGATTTGCCTTTCACTTGCTAATGATGCACTCAACTTATTTTCTTAATATTATCATGTCATATACAGCATGAAACCATCATCATGGCATTTTATTTAATTCTGTACAGAGAATGCATTGTTGTTGAATGAGTGACTTATTTGCCCTCTATTTGGATCTTTTTGCTTCTTCTTGCCATAGGTGATGAGGAGGGTGTGAATTGTGAGGACGTCAGGACGACGATCCGGCGTATCAGCAGGGTGACAAAGGCAAGCAGCCCATAGGGTGTATCAAATATATTATTCTGAATATGCCATGCTTGTGTGCGATGTGGTGATTATTTTGGAGACACTACCCTTGTGTTTCTAATTGGTTGTTTACTACTGTTAATGTTGTTCATTAGCATGAGTAGGAGTTGATTGTGGTAAACTTTGGATTGGCATGCCATTGGGTTGGATGTGATCTTAAGTGAGGGTGTTTGTACTGTTGGATTGTAAGTATCGGTCCTTGCTCTTTGGGTCTTGGATGACTTGGGAACTTGAGCATGGCATCGGACTTATTGATTTAGCTTCTGGTGCTGAATCATGACATGATCAGAGAGAGATGTCTCTTGTCATGATAATTAAAATTGCAACTAAAATGAATCGACTTGAGTGGGTACCCTGGTATTTGGTTCTTTATCTCACTTAGGTCAACCTAAAATAAATTCTTGTGTCATTGATCCAAGCCACACCGTACTTCCTCATTGATTGAAATGGGACGATCTTGACTAACTAATTCACCGAGTCTTGGCATAGTCAGGGGCGGATCCAGGATTTGATCATAGGGGGGCCGAAAGAGACAACGATCACATTCAATACCTCGCTCTATATGTATATCAAGTCTCCAATTAAATCGATATAAATTAAGATGCATTGCATAATTTATCTGGACATTCATGCTCATGTTTAAAAATTGTTAGAGTGGCCCGCTAATTACGTACAAGATTGTACACGAGTTAATAATGTCATCATGGATGATCTAAGTTAAATTCTGATTCTAGCCCACAAAGGTTTCAAGCTTGCAATGACTTGGAGAAGGCAATATATTCTGTTCATTTTCTTCGAACTTTTACCTACAATAGTATAGCACTATAGCTAACTGAATGAAAAGACAAATTGGATCTATATCTGGTATAAATCTCTGTTCTAAGCAAAGTATGACTATTACTAGTCTAATGTGCATCTTAGGCGTTCTAAAAAATAATGCGTGAGACATTACCTCGTCAGAAGAGATTAGAATTAGTATGAATACATACCTTGAGAAATAATGAGGCGTTCTAGTGCTGATTTCTCTGGATCATTGTACCGACCGAGCAGCAACCTCTCAACTGTGATTAAAGGCGGCTATCATGGCATCCTTGCGTGCGAATTTTGGACGCGGTGGAGGTGGGACGACACAATAAAATCGTCATTCACATGGCAGTGGCTGACGCGGCGGTGGCGGTGATCAGGTAACTCAACGAGGGCTTCCGCGCAGATAGAGCCATCTAGGCCATCTAATTCATTCGCTTGATGGGCCTGGGCCATACAGCAGCGATACTTCTTGGTTTACTGGCCGCAAATAACTACGCTTAGCATAAATCGTGCCGTAATTAGTATTGGCCCCTGCTGTAGGTCGCTGGGGGTGGCCGATCGTTGGGGGTGGCCTGGCCCCGCTCGTCCCCCCCTGGATCCGCCGCTGGGCATAGTAGCTGAAGTTTTTAGTTGGTATTTCCTTGGTTGGATTTGGTATTTTGGGCATGGTGTCCCTTTAAAAGGACATGGTGTCTCTTTTTGTGTGCCATTTTAGCTATTTGGTGCACACCCCGCAAACGAGGAGCCATAACTGTACTTTGGACTTCGACCGCAACCTATGGACCAGGATAACGCTTCCTAGAGGCGCCTGGAGTGAACCTAGGGGCAGCTACTGTGTTAGGGCGACGTGTTGTAAAGGTCTTGTAGCGGTTCACCATCTTGCCCACTGAAAGAGAGGGTCGGAACAAATGGTGCATTGCTTCGTGAGGGTAAAGTTGTACACCCCATGCAGGGTTAAATCTATTCGAGTAGCCGCGTCCACGGTCATGGACATGCTTGGTTATTTCACACTTGAGATAAAAATCGTTAATGGTCAATTGTTGGTCTCGGGCTGCATTTATGAAAATGTTGAGCCCCTCGTATGCTCTACTCACACAATTGTTATTTTGATACTCTAATCAATTATTAGATGTCATTTATCTTGCTGTACTCCTGGTTATAATATGTATTGCTTATAGATGTCTTAACATCTCTCTATATTGTTGGGTATATTATGCTTATGGTCACTTGTAGGTGGATCCAATGATCCTTGTTCCAGGGTTGTGATGTGATGATTATGAACCTGAAATAAGTGGTTTTACCATGTTTTAGGGTGGTTTAGTTGATGGTATGAATTCTGGACAGTAGGACAGATATCTGACTTATTCTTCCCATATTGATGCCATTGTCAATTGTTTATGACTTCCGTGCTTGTTAAAAATTCCAGAAACGCTGGGATATGAACATATGTGCTTTTACATGATTATATGATGTATTTTCGAATGGAAACCATGATGGTTTGGGTGCTGGACAAATGAGTTCAGATCTGAAACATTGTTTGATCTAGGAGACCTCATATGCAATGGTTTACTTTTGGTTTAATCTGATTAATTTGCATGCTATGGAATTAATGTAAAATGGATGAAAGTAAGTCTTGCTGGGTACCTTAAGTACTCACCCTTGCTGTTGAAACCGTTTTGCAGAGGAGAACACTTCAGTGGGCAGCGATTCTGAATATGACCTCGACGCGTAGTGTGGTTCTACCTACTGCAGCTTAGTCCCTTGGGCTTTGGTGGGCGAACTGCAAGGTTGTTATTTTGAAGCCATCTTATGGCATTGTGAATTTATTCCGCTGTGTTTTATGTCGATTTGGACTTCTGGTTTGTATCTTGTAATTTGAAGTTAAAAATTAACTCGTTGTAAACTATGGTGTTTCAAGTTGTGCTTGAGTTGTGGTATCAAATTGGATATGTATGCATGTTGGCTGATCGTTGGGAACATGTTTAGCATATCCCAGCTTTTGGTTATATCGTTGGAGTATTCTTGTGTTGAATTAGATTCATGGCTGAGCTTAACTGTTGCTATGATCATCGGTTATGCCGGCTGAGAGCAAGTTCAGGTTTTGTATGTCACAAAGAGCTTAATTCAACATATGTTTATGCTAATGAATAATCGGAGCTGTCACAGTAAGTAAACCTCATTTTCTTTTCTTCCAAAGGAATGCTAGTACTAATCTTCTTTTGATAGGACAAGGTGATTGATAGTACATAATTTAATCTAATAGACAACGCATATACATATGCCCCCTTGAACCCGTGACATAAGACCCTTCCCCCTAAGAATTTTCTGAACTGAAGTACTTGTTATGATTAACAAATATCAGTGGTGTCAGTAGAGTACAAATAATGCTAATCCCATTATCATTGGATTGTCATCCTTTATCTACTCCTTCTGCCTATCCGACGCGTCATTAAGACCTGATCATCTCCAACATACTGCTCCCTGCTCCCTGTTTACCTTCCACCCGAACAGATTCATGAACCAGGAAAGCAGGAGTAACTATAAAAAACATTCGACCCCTTGTCCAAGAAAGAGCCATTTTAATTGCTCGCCAATCACCATCGCCAAGGGATGTCCAAGATAACTACACCAACGAGTGCTTGACCTAATCAGCACCTACCATTCTTGCCCAGGGGACAAAAACCAAACCAGCGGAAAAGGACGGAGCCCCTGATTTGTTCGGACCCACAAATCCACTGCCCGTCGAGAAAATATCCGGGACGTCCCGAAATAGAAAAATCAAGGTGGGACCCCTCTGTCAGCGATACGCTGCCCTGCTGGTGCGTGACGCGGGACCGGGGCGCAGTGCCCGAAGTCGGACGTTGCTACTGGATATTTCCCTGTGGGCCCCAACTCGAAAGTAACCCGACCCGCCGTCGTCCCACCAGCAACGCACCCATGACTTTGCACATTACACTGACTCGTGGGTCCAGTGGACATTTGTCCCCACATGTTCGCGAGACGCTATACACCTTGTGCGTTTTCGGCGGGTACACAGAAGTGTTAATACCCCCACTGGATCGCGCTGGCCCACTGCCACGTAGGCCCGGATTACTGTTCCTGGTCATCTCCTCCCTCGAGAGCGGCAACAAAAGGTGGAGTGCGGCTCGAATTAGAGTTGGACTCGGCAAGAGCGTGCGAAAGAAATCCAAATCCGGAGCTTCAGGGGAAGGCAGCGCAATCAAGTCCAACTCCAATTTCCGGTCACTCGAGTAGATTGGAGCAGAGGGGAGGAGGAGCAGGTTTTGCTAGGGTTCCCGCCGGCGGTCCATCGATCGATTCTCACGCGCCCGTAGACGAACGAGGAGAAGGAGTCATCGATGCGGAAGTTCCAGGAGTCCGTCAAAGCTCTGTTGGCCGACATCGACCACGCCAATACACTGTGAGTGCAACAACTATCCTTCCTCCACTCCCCTCCCCTGGTTAATTTATCGGTGTCGCTGATTGCCATGCGTTCTCTGTTCTTGGTGTTCTCATGCGCAGGGCGTCGGAGTTCCTGAGGGACTACGACGGCTCGGTCATCCAGATGCGGATGGCGTACAGCGCTGTCGCGGATTTCCTCCTACAGTGGACAGACTGCAGGCTTGCCAGCGCGCTCGGCCTCCTCAAGATTATGATTTATAAGGTACTGTACTTTTTTCTCCCGGCAATTCGCCATCTCGCGGCACCGCTGCAAATTCACAAGTGTTTCTTCTGCACGGTTGTTTCTTCTCGCCTTGTTGTTTATGACTGATTTCTGATCAATTCCGATTCCTTCCTACGCACTCAGGTGTATGCCGATGATGTCACGGCAGATTCCCTGCCGGCTTGGGAGAGGGAGGCCAACATCAGAGAATTCTATGGTACTTAGTTATAACCTCTCAATCGAAGCGAAACAGTGTTAATCCTTCGTTCAGGTTTGATTCTTGATATTGGCTGCAGGTGTTATATTCCCGTCGTTGCTTCAGCTGCCGAGCGGGATCACTGAATTGGACGATAAGAAGCAGAGGAGGCTATGCGTCGACAAGTTCAGGGGAAGGGATGCCGATTTCTCGCAGGTGGATTTGGAGAGGGAGCTCGAGTGCGGGATTTGCCTCGAGGTGAACGCCAAGATCGTGCTGCCTGACTGTACGCACTCGCTCTGCTTGATGTGCTTCGAACATTGGTATGACATTCCCTCTTCTCCCTTGGTGCGATTGGCTGCAAAATAAACATTTACACATCAGTTCCATACATGCCGATTGTGCCAAAGCAATGCTCCATGATTTATTTACCATGTGAGACACACAAAGTTGCTCCACATTTTAATAGAACTGATGTTTGGTTAGGTTCGGCTCCGGATTCTCTGATGAGTCATATGCTCCGGGATTGTAACAACACTCTTATTTGATTAATACAATCCCGTTTACCCCGCCAAAGAAAAATGTTGCTCCCAATTTTCACCATTTTTTGGGTCAATAAATTTGTTCAGTTCAGTCCTTTGCCAAAGAGTTTGCTGAGAGATCATTGATGTGCTTGTTTCATCGAGCACAACAACTCCATCCGAGCACTTCCTGCCTAACTTGTCCGCTCAGGACACAAAGTCAGCCAAGCCGCGCCCTAACTTGTCACATCCTGCATTTTATTCCCATTTACCAGATTGCTTATGTCGTTTAATTAATAACCATAACAAGGTTCACTCTCATCGCAGGAATGCTAAATCGAAGTCGTGCCCCTTTTGCCGTGCCTGCCTCCAGAAGGTGAAGCCGAGCAGTTTGTGGGTTTACACCGATGATCGTGATGTTGTGGACATGGATGCGCTGACTAGGGAAAACATTAGGCGACTATTTCTGTACATAAATAAGCTACCACTTGTAGTCCTCCATGTTGTTGACCTTGACATTTACGAGTACCATTCAAAATAAAATGCCCTGGTCCTCACCGGATTGTACACTAGAGACTAGAGTTGGGCGACTGTTTTGTCGTTCGTTGATGCCTCAGTCTGAGGCTAGTGATATCCGACCAATCGATAGAACCCGTTGAGTAGTGTACTGGTACATTGATACTGCTAGAAACTTGACGTGAATAAAATGTTATTTAGCAGTTATTAGAGATAAGTAAAAAAATTTAAAACACTGCTCCCGTAGCTCAGTTGGTTAGAGCGTTGCTCTTATGAGCCGAAGGTCGAGGGTTCGAGCCCGCCGGGAGCACCTATCATCGACCCAACTAAAAAATGAATTTTGTTTTTATTTCCTTTTGTTGGACATGCTTCCTATTTATTACGAGAAACAGTTTAGACGCAGCCGTTCGTATACACGCGCGAACACTCACCCTTATAAATATTTACACGTACAACATACCCCTATAAGCATCTTTGAAAGGCTGAGTCGACGGTCGGGTTTTGAAATTGAAGAAGTCACCGTATACGCCTGACTATTGACGGGAACGTCATCTCCCATTAAAAAATAATCCGTCTTTAATAAAAAACACCAATGTAAAACTTATGATTTGAACTCTGACGGGCTGGGAAAACAACCACCTTGCTAACCATCCAACCACATGTTGGTTCTCAAATGACATGCTTCATGATTTCGTTAACGGAACAACAATATAGTTTTCACAACTTTTCGACAAATCTATATTTAGAATGGTCGTCTAAATTTGACATTACCCTGCTGACTCATGCAAACGGTCCATCTGAATAGTATATTTCTTTTACCAAGCACCTAGTCTACCAAGGTAAAAAGAAATCATGTGCTAAAAAAAGGCGACCTAGACGCTATAGACGCTATATCGTGCTATATTTTAAAAAACGTATCAGAAAAAATATCACATATAGTACAAAAAATAAAGAATTTCAACAGGAATAAAGATATAATCCAAAAATGTCAGAATAATATATGCATAACCATGTACGAAAATTATATTTCAATTGTCTAGAAGTTTAACGTCAATATCGCAGAGTGAAAAACACATAACGATGTCATTTCCAATTCAGAAGAGGAACCAACTAATTGCCAATCATCACCATGACAAACATGAAGCAACTTCTTCTTCTTCCTAGGATGGAAACCTGGTAACCCGACAGGCTGGAAAAAATATAGCGTGTTATTTTTTAGAGGAGATTTCGTGCTCCCGAGAATCAGTGATCCTGGTGTTTTAAAAAAATTGAAAAAATATTTACGCCATTTAAAAAATCTGAAAAACAATTCAAGATGTCGCCAATTATGTACCCCACAAACGTGTAAAAAAAACAATTTCAAAACTTGGTATTTTGGGCTACACAAATTTTACAAAAGTGTGGATCTTAATATGTATATTTTCAAATCTCCAAATTTTGCAGATTTCATCATTTTTGGGTAGCGCAATATAAAGTATTTGGATTTGATTTTTTACACGTTTGTGGGATACCTCATTGATTACATCTAGAATTCAGATTTTTTTGCAACTTGTAAATATTTTTTTACGATTTTTAAAAACGGCAGAATCAATGGCCCTGTGTAACACCCCGGCCCACCCCTGGGACGGGCCTGTCACCCCTGGCAGCTCTCTAGAATCTTTATACTGGCCCCAAAGATCAACACTAGTCTTTTCTGCCCACTTTGTCCTCACTCGTGCCTACCCGGGAAGGACTTCTCGATCGGTCGCCCATCCTTAGATCGCTCTGGGCTAAGCACGACTTAACCTCGGAATTCTTTTCAGTTGAGCTTCCGGAAAGAAGTTGCAACTTGGTTATATGAGTATTCTATCAATCCTATTAAGCACTGAGCTAGGATCTCACATCCTGGGAGCCAAAAACACTTTTTCTACCTTGACTCCTCTTGTTATTATCTAGACCCTCATTCAAAATACAAAGAAAGAAAGATGCACAAGCAAAGCGAAGGGCAAGCCCGATCTCCCTTGCCCTCGATATGGTGGAATCCTGAAATAGAATCCGTTGTTCCTATGATTTGGAAGAATACTATAATAAGCCATGTCGCAGCAGTGGAACACGGGGTTCCCCTAGTGCTGCCAAAGTGGGTCCACCCCATGTGGGCCCAAGATGAAGATGGACAAGACCAAGACTCAAGTCAAGCTGGCGGGTTCACCGTCAGGACACGCAAGGCCTACGTCGACAAAGGGCTCCGGTCCTGGGGGCCTGCCGGGTCCCCGAACCAAGCAAGAAGGCAAGGAAGGACCCGAGAGCCCGAGTTCCCGGCAGGAGGCCAGGCTCCCTCTCGGGTACTTCCCCACGTCCCTGTGGATAAGCTCTCCACCTCACGCTGGAAGACCTCAGAAGACTTGGGAAGCAAGGCGAAGGCAGCGCGGGCGGGAAGCACAGCCCGTGGTGGTGTCAGCTCCTGTCCACCCCAAGGCGGACGCTCCCACCTAACCCAAAGGAGACGCTAGGCTGAGGAGAGGCCACGTCTCCCCTAAACTAGATGAGGAGGGTCCTTCACCCCGAAGGTCCCTCGTGCCCCTCACGTGACCCTGTGGCAACCCCTTAGCCTATAAAAGGAGGACCAAGGCACGGAGGAGGGGGAGAGGTCGAACCAAGGCAAGGTCAACCAGAGCAAGACTAGACTAGGGCTGCGAAGGTAGAGGGGAAGGTGATCTCCTCCGGGTCAGGATCTGTCCTTCTTCTACCTCCAGCCAAAACCCTTCCGGGTACCCCATCCGGGAGGTTCCATTGTAAGCCACACTATGAAGAACCCATCAATCCAGACATGCAGGAGTAGGGCTTTTAGCCTCCGGGCGGCCTGAACCTGGGTAGCTCCTTGTGTCCCTTTGGTTGCATGCTTTGATCGTGGAGAGGAGAGCTTGATCTAGACTCCGCCCGAGAAGACGATTCTCAGCCTCCTTCGCGCCCCGTGCCGAACCTAAAAGGGGGTATCCTATACTCCCGGTGTCCGTGCATCGAGACACGACATCTGGCGCGCCAGGTAGGGGGCGCAAGCGCTGGATTCGCCTACATCAGCCGCGACGGCAAGCTCATCGTCGACAACCTCGGAGTCTACGTCAGGCTCCTCTTCTTCGGAAACAAGCTCGTCGTCAAGTTCTTCTTCTGGCTCGCGATCTACGGCAAGATCGTCAAGAACTGCTCTAGCTCCTCATCTGCGACCGGATCCGCTCCAGGAACCGCCGTCTCCTCGGGGCAAGGCGAGCAGCTGCCTCAGTCACAAGCAAGAGTCATGTCGGGAACTCGGGAGGTCTTGGAGAGCAAGCGTGCCAGGCATCGCGGAAGGGCTGGGGGCTAGAGGAAGCTCTGGGCGTGGCCCGGGCGCTTCTCTCTTTCCCCCAGATCAGTGCAAGAATGATCCCCGTGCGAAGGCATGGATCAACAGCTTGGAAAACCTGCTGGACTACGCTCTCCAATGCCACGCTCCCACGAGTCCTGCCCCGACCATCGACCACGGCGCTGCCGTCCCCGAGCCACTACTTCCAGCAGAGGAACAGCCTGAGGACCCCCATGGCAAACGGCCCATGGAACTTCCTAAAGAAGGTGCTGGCCAGAGCTCCAACCCCAGGCGTCGCTCACGGGAGGACATGGAAGGCCAGGCCAGCCAGCACCTCAAGACCTGCTGCACGCCGTACCCGGCAACCGTCTCCGACCTCTATCACTTAGAGCAAGAAGCTGAGGAGACGCTGCGCCACTACATCTGGAGGTTCCGGGGCGTCGTCGACCGCATTACCCGAAGTACCTCTGCGAGGCTTCCGTCATCGCCGCTTCCACGTCAACGTCCGCAACCCAAGATGCGCGAAAAGATGAGTATCCGCGTTGTGGACACCCTGGAGGACTTGTGGGACATAGCTGACCGATGTGCCATGATGGAAGAAGCTGCTAACCTTCCACCCCGCAAGAGTCGTTGAAGCAAGTCGTGCTGTGTACCCGAAAGAACTGTGTTGCCGCAAGATGTACCCTGAAGTGGCCCGTTGTCGTTCAAGAACTTCCATGATGAATAAAAGATAAGTTACCCTCAAACCTGTTTCTGTCGTACGTGCTATCTACTTCTCGGGTAACAGAACATGTGCGGAACTAGAAAGGCAAGGCTCGACCGTCGTGCGAGCACTCATGGGGTATCGACTCTCCCGGGGGTAAAAAGCGGTGCACAGACCTGATACACCCCGGGGACGTGCGTGCCAGCAGAGTGAGCGGCTTTTTGGGAATCGGTAGGGCTCGCGAGCGCATGCCTGACCAGTCAGGGCCTCGCGGGTAAGCTTACATCCCAGAAGGTCCCTCAAGGACGTGGAGAAAAGTAAAGACATGCTAAAGACAAGTAAAAGTAACCCGAGAACTAGAGTAGCATAGCAAGTTCTAGCCTATTACAAGCAAGTTTTAATAAGCTGGTACATGAGATCTGACGCAAAGTTTATTTGGGGCACGAAGTGCCCAAACATGGTGCAGGACAACTAGAGAGGCGGAAATTTCCTCATGGCAAGTGCAGTCGCGGGAGCCGACACCGCGTGGAGAGAAGCCCTGGAAGGAGACGAGGTCGAGAAATCTGGCAAGGCAACGCCAGGATTGGCCTCCCTGAAGGACGCCATCACCAAGGCCGCCGTCGCCTTGCTTGTCTCATGCTTGTCATTCACAAGCTGGGTGACCATCTTGTTCTTGAAAGACCGGAGATCAGCGGCCACTTCCTGATGAATCTCGCGACGAGGGGCAGACTCTGACGCTGTGATTCCAGCACCGGAGCTTCGGTGGGCAGATTCAGCCGCCTCACTCGCGTCGTCGCCAACTCGCAGGCAGCCTCAACCTCGGCGAAACCTTCCTGGTTAAGACGGCGAAGCTCAGACAGCTCAGTGGATGCCTGGGAGTTGGCCTGGATCAGCTTTTGATTGCCTTCTCTCAGTGCTGCGAGCTCTTTGCACTGCGCCTCCAAGGACTCCTTCAGCTCTGACATCTTCTGGCCGTCACTCTTGGCCTGCTGCTGCAAAGCTTGGGCGGACTCCTGCTCCTGGTGGAGGACGTTCTTGATATCTTCGATGGTTTGGACGGCCTCTTTCTCCTTGGATTTCCAGAGTTGGATGTCCTTATCCCTGGCCTCGAGCTCTTCACGGTGGCGGTCCTCTGCCTCCCTTAGGCGTTTCTCAGTCTGCTGCTCCTGCTGGTGTTTCTGGAGCTCCAAGGTCTTCTCCTTCTCAGCCAGCTCTGCCTCCCGGGATGCCAGCTGCTGCTCTTTCGCCAAGATGGCCTGTCCTTGGCGCGCACTTTCGGCCGTCCGGTCTGCATCTTTCTTCTCAAGAGCCTGGTGCAGGATGGTGATCTGGGTTGCCAAGCGGTTCAGCTTGTTCATCCCCTTCTGGATCAGGTCCTCGGCACTCTCGATGGTCCCCACGACGGCGGCCTCCGGTCGCACAGATCTTTGTCCAGTTGAGCTATCCCGCGGAGGATGGCATCCATCGCGTTGTCACCACTAATGGTGAACCCTGGAGTAGCTGCCGGGGGACCTCCCGGGGCAGGCACACTTTTCGTGCGGTTGGCAGCCAGGCTCTCTTTGATCTTCATCAGCGCCGCCATCTCCTCACTGGCGCCGGAGTCAGTGGAAAAGGCGGCAAAAGTTGTTAACACTGCCCCAGTCATCAAGGAGCTTTCCATCAAGTCAGGGCTTGGACCCGGAACAGGGTTCGCGGTCTGCGTCCCCGCAGCCCGCGAACTCGGGACGCCCTTGGTCACCTCTTGACCCTCTGAAGGCGAGAGGGAAGGTGGTTTCTCCTGGCTAGCTCCACCGAGAGGGCCACCGGGTGAAAAACATTGGCCACTGAAGCATCTGGAAGCGAAAGGATGTCAGGAAAAGCATTGGTGCGTCAAAAAAGCGATGTTACCCGCAAGCTCTGGGTTACCTGCTTGCTCGGGCGTCAGGACGTCGAGCGCCTTTCCCGGGTGAGCTAGGGAGGTCGCCGTCACGCTCCCCACTCCGCTCCCCCGACGGCCTTCAAGTTCTGCTATGGGAGGAGGAAGCATCCCCCTCCACCGGCTCCGAAGCTAGTGGCGGTGTCGTCCTCCGCCGTGTCACGCCGCCTCTTGCCAGTACCCAAGGAAGGAGTACCCCTGCACCAACATTCGGTCATTTTCCTTGGGGAAGGCGGGAAATGCAAAACATAAGAAAGAAGCGAAGAAGAGGCTTACTCCCGGGTGCGTTTGTTGCCCATTGACGGGGGAACATCTACCGACGCAGCGGAAGAAGCTTGGGGGCTCGCCGGCGGCTCTCCCAAGGCAGCAGGCGGCTCCATCACGGGCGACAGGCGGCAGGTGGAAGCTTTCTGGCGGGGGGCTCGGACGAAGTCTGCGGCGCTCGCTTCCTCATCCACATGGTCGTCATCATTCCCCACCACCACAACTGGCGGGGAACGGCTGCGGACACTCGGGTCTGGGGCAGCATCGACCCCGCGGGCAGAATGCGGGGGCGGAGCAGCCTTCTCCTCGTCGTCGTCACCGTCATCATCATCGTCGTCATCTTCATCGTCGTCATCGCTGGCAACCGGGTCGTCGCCAGCAACTCCATCTCTGTTGGAGGCGTCGGTCTCGTGCCCGTCGCCACCTTCGTCATCATCAGAGCCGGAGAATTCCTCTTCGGATTCCTCCTCGCTCTCGTCGTTGGACTCCCAGAGTTCTCCTTCTTCGGGGCTGGAAGGTGCCTTGGCCCTGCGGGTCTTCACCGCAGGAGGTTTGGGCCCGTGGTCAGCCCGGCCTACAATACCAAAGGCGTTGCAGACCGGCATCTGCGCCAGAATCTTGTCCTTCTCCGGGTCGTCACACAGAGGCAGAAATCCTTTGGGCAGCTGGTACTTGACCCCCGGAGTGAAGGTCCCTCTCACGTTATCCCGGACAAGGATTTCTTCCATATCGGGACACCTCAGGCGAGATGGATCCCTGGGGCCCTGGAAGTTCCAGGCCGGGTGTGGGCGCTTCTGCAGCGGCGCAAGGCGGTTGCGGAGGAAATGAGCAACGATGGCGGCCCCGGAAACTCCTTTCTCGCGAAGAAGTCCGAAGCGCGCCACGACCGCCGAGAATTGTTCATCCTGCAAGCTGACGCTTCTCCAAGTGTCCAGATCCACTGGGCGCTCCATCGGCTCCTCAAGTTGAACATCGGCTTCCGGCACCCCGACCAGGAACCAGTGATCCCTCCACTCATCCCATTTGGATTTGGTCTCCATAAGGGGGTAGGCCCACTTGATCTTCGGACGGAAGCAGAACGTGACACTGCCTCCCATCCAGCCTTTGCCCCCAATGCGAGGGTAGAAGAAGTGGCGGAACAGCGCCACGGACGGCATCACCCCGACGAACGCCTCGCAGGCGTAAGCGAAGACCGACAAGTCGAGAATTGCGCCTGGCGTCAGATGCAAGAGCTTCAGCTTGTACGCGCGCAAGATCTCCATGAAGAAATCAGAGAAAGGGGGACAAGCCCCATCAACATGAAGCTGTCGAAAATGGGGATCTGCGTGGGTGTCCTGGTCGCCGACGGCGGAAAGATCTCCGACGCTTTCCTGGCTGGGACACCATCGGCGCCGACAGACTCCATCACCCCGAAGTGCCCGCCTTCCGCATCATCTCCGCATCGCCGGCGAAGCAGCTGGGGAACAAGGCCGTCTGCTTCTTGAGTTCAGCCCACTTGGCGTTGCGCGCCGATCTCCGCCGCGATCTCTTGGTTTTTGGGGACAGCGGCTTCTCGGTGGGCGAGGCCCCCGCGCTCTTCTTCCTCCGGGCGAGAGCTTTCAGTCGAGCCATTGGAGCAGAAGGGAGGTTGGTGCAATGGCAGCAGGAGGAGGTAGCGGAGCAGAGTCAGGAGGACGAAGGCGGAGGCGGCGATTTGGGGATTTCGGCGAATCTGGAGAAGTAACGGCTACAGTGGAAGCCAGTCGTGGCTTATAAGGCATCCCACACGTCGCGTCGCGGCCTCATTACTCCGACGGACGTGGGGATCGAGGGGGCGTGCCGATTTCTACGCGTCTCGCCCGTTGGATTCCAAGATAAGCACGGAGTCCGTATGAATCGCAACGTTCGCCGCGATTCAGTCAACAGGACCCGGGGGCTCGTCTCTACCTCGCCTCGGCGGGTCCCCAACGGAGCAGAGCAAGGAAGACCAGGTGCCCGGGGACCCACTTTGACCTATCTTTAGGCCATAGCCCCGGCAGCTAGAGCAAGAGCCGCCGGGACCATGCCCGGGGGCTACTGTCGCAGCAGTGGAACACGGAGTTCCCCTAGTGCTGCCAAAGTGGGTCCACCCTAGTGGTCCCAAGATGAAGATGGACAAGACCAAGACTCAAGTCAAGCTGGCGGGTTCACCGTCAGGACACGCAAGGCCTACGTCGACAAAGGGCTCCGGTCCTGGGGGCCTGCCGGGTCCCCGAATCAAGCAAGAAGGCAAGGAAGGACCCGAGAGCCCGAGTTCTCGGCAGGAGGCCAGGCTCCCTCTCGGGTACTTCCCCCCGTCCCTGTGGATAAGTGTAACAGCCCAAAGTTTGAGAACCTAAAAACCCGAGTAAAATTTTCGCTTTTGTGTTTCATTGCATCATGGCATCCATTTTAAGTTGCTAAACAACACCCTAATTGGTTTGGCAACATTGAAAAACAAAATGCCAAACTTGCTCCAACAAATCTCAAAACAATGAAGGCACTCAAACTTGCAAAACAAAAATACTTTGACATCTTATATTTGTCAAGGAAGTTCCAAGAGTTCAAAAATACTATTTAGAACTTTGACATCTTATATTTCTAAAGGATTATAATTTGGGATTTTAGCAAAATGCCTTAATTGAACCCTATGAACAAAAGTGGTACAAAACATTTTATTTTGAGACACCAAAATTTGTGGAGCATCTACAGGCTAAGGGGAGCCTCCCCCAATTTTGTCATAATTTTTGGAGATGATTTAGTGCCCAAATAAAATCCCTAAAGCCACAGGTTTTTAAAATTAAAACAGAGAAGGACCTATCTGTGATGGAAGGAAACTGCCGGTGGGGTTTTCGCAAATCGCCGCCGTCTCTCTCCTCTGCACTGGCGCCATGCCGCCGTGCCGCGCTCGCACGACGCGCTGCGTCGGGCCCCCCTCCTCTGCCTCTCCCCTGCAGGACGAAGAGCACCACGAGGCCCTGCTCCTCTATCCACTCGCGCACCTGCTCCCTCTTCTCCCCATCTCTCTCCCCACGAGCCCGCGACCTAGTCGCCATGGCCGCCGCCTGTCGCCGTTGATTGGAGCTTCTCCGAGCAAATCGAAGACCGCCAGAAGCTTCGTCGCGTCCTCCTCTCCGTCCACGCCGAAGGAATCGGGCCAGGACGCAGTACAATTACGGGAATCGAGTTCGCCGTCCACGCCCTCCGCCGCACTCCGAGCAAGTTCTCCGTCGATTCCGACCATCCCCGACCTCGCCGTCTCCTCCTACTAGCTCAGGGTGAGCTGGCGAACATCCCCGTGCCCTCCTTTCGTTCGATCGTAACACGTAGCTCGAGTTCGTAGCACCTCTCCGTCGATTTGGAAAATCCGGTGCCATTCCCGGAATTTTTCGGATTTTATTCCGGACCGAGAAAATGGCTACTGGACTCAGCCCGTTTTCGCCCGGTATACACTCAGAATTGGCTCGGAAATAATTCCGGATTCTATCTTTCCGGTGCCAAACCCGGAATTATCCGGACCTGAAACCGGATTGCTCCCGGTACCAGACCCGGAATTTTCCGGACTTGAATCCGGATACTCCAATGAACCTGTTTCAACACCCCTTTCAGTTCCCTTTTTGGTTTGGATTTCAAGAATGATTTAATCACCTAAACCCTGCATCTCTCACATGCTCATGTCATTCATATGCAAGTTAACATTAGGGTTCCATCTATTCAAACCAATAAGCAAAGATGCTACACTACCTAACTCCACGGGGTATTCGAGATGTGCCCCTCTAAGCATCCGAACTCCGTTTAAGTTGAATAAATTGAATCATCCTCATCCCGGGATTTAAAATGGCATGTCATCATGTGTTTGCGCATTGCATTTGTTAAAGCTTGTGTGGTGATTGATTGTTCTTCCGTTGTTATGCTTCGATAGATCAAGCAGCCGGGGTTACACCGCAATCCCCGACGATCCGTACTACCAGCACGTTGAGCAAGGCAAGCGTAATCCCCCCTCTGAGCATGTCTTATCCTATTTTTCGCAAATATTTTCTCCACTATAATATTGCATGCGGTTCCAAATGTCAATTTTATTGGATTAGAGTCCCGTCCTCACTGATGATCCTGGGTTAGTCTCAAGCAAGGTAAAGGTTGTAACCGTTCCCACTCTGCCGGCTTTCTCCGGAAGATAGCTAAGCGTAGGCAATGAGCCGGGCGGTACCGAAGGTAAACACAGTGCACCCCGGCAGGGTTAAATTTTCGAAAAGCCGTGTCCACGGTTACGGACAACTTGGGAAAGGACGATAAGATCATAGAATAACTTGAACGGAATGATTAAAAACTGAGTACTAAAGGTACTACTCAAGAATGCAAGGTGAGCTTTCTCGAGGGTGATTCGGGGAGGTGCCTTAGTAGAACAGGTACAGTGGTTGATGGTGGTTGATGATGAGAAAGGTGATCAAAGAAAAGAGTTACTTCTTACCTCTTTTAAAAATACTCTGGTTAGTCGATGCCATTGAGTTATGTTTCTATAAATAAAATCAGCTTTATGCAAAACACCCATAAAACTTTGAAAGCCTCATCGAGCTAAAGCTCTATATATAATCTAGCGAGTTCGTCGAACTCAACGTCGTTTGCTTTGTTTCAGAGGAGGACTTCACCGACCTCGAAGGTGGGTTCTTTGTGGACGTCGACGAGTAGTCTGGGGTTCCCAGGTGGCAGCTTGGGACATCTCGGAACAGCTGGCGCTTGAATGTTTATCTGTAGGCCTCTTAGGCCATAATTTGGGTCTTGTTGTTTAGAACAACTTATTTTGCTTCCGCATGTTGTAATGTTGGGTCTGTGACCTCTGGTTGTAATTTGCTATCTTTCTCTACTATAAGAGTTGAACTATAATGCTTTGAGTCGTAAAGTCTGTGATGTGCCAGTTGTTCCACAAGTCTTGATCTCTCTATTATGCATTGATAGTTGTGCCTGTGTTAAGGCATCAATCGGGGTGTTGCGTTGCCGATGATCAATTCCGAGCAATGCCTGCCAAACGTTTTGGCCGGGGATTGGTAAACCCGTAACCTCCGGTTGTATCGCTTAACCGGTGACACACAGCATCACTGTATAGCAGTCGGGTCGGGGCACTACAAGTTGGTATCAGAGCAGGACTGCCTGTAGGAAATCCTTCTACTGGTCGACGTTGAGTCTAGTGTTTGTGAAAATATTTTTAACCTAAAAATGAGTTGTGAAAACCATCTTAGGATTATTCTAATCTCGGAGCAATCTTACCTCGATTTGAGTTAAAGGTTTTACTTCTCATCTGTTACCTCAAAACTTTAGGATCACGAGGCTGGGTTCTACCTTTAGTGTTATGTGTCCAGTTGCTCCCGCTGCGTTGCAATCCAAAATCAACTCAGATGTTTCTACCGAGTCTGATCACTTGTTCCTTTGTTGGGTTCTAACCCAAGGACTTGAACAGAAGGTCCCGTATTGTGCCAACTAGAGTGTGTTGAATCACATGGTTTCTTAACTATTTGAATCCCACGCTAGTAGTACATGATGCTGATCTTTGACACAAGTTTTATCTTGTTGATTCCTTGATAGTTGTTACACAATGTATTATCGTCCCTAGTCTGTGTACTTGAGTGGACATTAATGCTATTATCTCAACCATTCAGAGGAAGATACTAACTGTGTCATTGTAATTCTCCAGAATGGCTCGAGGAGGCCGTGGTAACCACAATGATGAGGAACCACCACCACCGCCCTCGATGGCTCAAGTCTTGATGGCCATTGAGGAGAACCGCAGGCGCAATGAGCGCCTGTTGAAGCAGTTGGTGCAGCAGAATGCACAGAGGAATGGCTGCAACACTCTCACTGAGTTCCTGCGCTCGCAACCACCCACCTTTGCTGATGCTAAGGAGCCACTGGAAGCTGATGACTGGCTTCGCGCCTTGGAGCGCAAGTTCCGCCGCGCTGCATGTCCCAGTGGCCGAGCAAGTCAACTTCGCCACCTACCTTCTGACGGGTGCGGCTGGCTGTTGGTGGGAAAGCCATGTGGCATTGTTTCCAGCCAACCATGTCTTCACTTGGGCTGATTTCCGCACTGCCTTCCGTGCGGCTTACATCACTCAGCCGATCATGGATTTGAAGAGGAGGGAGTTCCTGGACTTGCAACAGGGACGTATGGACCTCCGCACTTATGGTTGTGAATTCAACCATCTCTCTCGTTACGCCCCAAGGGACGTGACCACTGATCCCGACAAGCAAGAGCTGTTCCGCAAGGGTCTTGCGCCGCAGCTCCGCTATGAGTTGCTGCCCTTCAAGTTCCAGACCTACCAGGAGCTGTTCAACCAGGCTCTTACTCTTGAGCAAGGAAGAAAGGAACTCGGGGCTTCCAAGAGGCCAGCACACGGGGACCACCAGAGTTCCTCGGGTTCTGAGAGCAAGAAGAGCAGGGTGTTTGTTCCCTACAGCGCTGTACCGCGTGCTCCATTCATGCCGAGGGCCGCGGGATACAGGCCACCACCTCCGCGCCCCACTACTTCGACACTTGGGGTAAGCGGGAGTGGGTACCGTCCTCTGCTACCTGCTCCACCTGGACTCACCTGCTACACCTGTGGCCAGGCTGGCCACTACTCCAGGGAGTGCCCCTAGAAGGCACCTATCTCGGGGACACCTGCACGAGCCCCTGCCACTCCAGCTGGCAAGGCTGGACCTATTGTGCGTGGTCGCCTGAACCACGTCTCTGCTGAGTAAGCGGAAGAGGACCCCGGCGTCCTTATGGGTGAGCAACGAATCAACAACAATCTTGCTACAGTTTTTTTTTGACTCTGGAGCATCGCATTCATCCATATCAATAGCTTTTGCAAAAGACCACAAAATACCGTTTGAGAAAATGAGACGTCCCTTGGTGATCTCCACTCCTGGCTCCAAATGGCAAACCGCTGGGGTTACTCCCGAAGTCCAGATTACTATCGGTTACTCGTCCTTTCCTTTTGCTTTGGTAGCTCTGAGGTCAAGTGGCATTGATGTCATACTGGGCATGGACTGGTTAGTAAAATACCGGGCTAATCTCGACTGTGCTGCCAATACCATCACCGTGACAACTTCGTCCGGTGACATTGTCGAGTATTGGTCTGCACTATCAAGGCCTCCATCTTCAGTCATACCCAACTCCCCCGAGATCCTCCTTTGCTTTATGAAAGGCGAATCCCCTCTGAAATCCAGGACATACACGTGGTGTGTGACTTCCCAGATGTGTTCCCGAAGAACTGCCTGGCATGCCTCCTGACCGAAGTGCGAAGTTCACTACAAGAAATATGCTATCTTATGACCCTCAATATTGGTCACTGAATGGTCATATATTTTAATTTGTGACCTTTTTGTGACTAAAACCACTTGGTCACGTTATGAGCGTCACTAACGATCCAATATGACCTTTTTTTTGGATTGGTCATAGACGTCTATGACCAAAAGAAAAGGTCACAGATTTTATAACCAATATTTTGGTCACGGGCAATTTGGCCACGCCACGTCAAATCCAACGTGGCAAGGATGACGTGGCAGAATTGTGACCAAATGAAATGGTCGTAGATCAGAATCAGCCCAGTCCAGTCCAGTCATCTAGTTGGGCCAAGCCCAATAATTCAGCCCATTTATTATTTTTTCTTGCCTATTACGGACGGCTACATGGGCCGAGCCCAACAATTTGGCCTTTTTATTTGCTGGGCCATGGCCTTTTGCATCAACGTATTCACATTTTCTTTTTTACACGTTAATCGAATGGGACCCAGCTGTCAGGTTCAAGAAGGTTGGACCCAGCTGTCAGTTTCTAGAAGGTGGGTCCTGGCTGTCAGACAGATTTTCTTTATATTTCGTTTTCCAATAAATAAATAACCAATATTTAAAACGAAACAGATAGAAAAGCAAAGGTAATGTTTCAAATAAGAGACAGAATCAGTTTGTTACATCATATAACACAGATACAAAGGTATCACACTATTACAAGCTCTACAAATGTAACAAACAAAAGTATAATACAAGCTCCATGTGTATCTTCTTCAGCAATCACAAACTGGGGTCTTGCTCCTTTGAATCTTCTTTTGCATGGAACTCCTGTAAGAAAACAGGCCTAATTAGAATGCAAAAAAACAAGGAACAGTAGGTCAAATAATGTAAAAATGATAGATTCAGAGTTCATGAAATTCATTTTAAGTTATCTCGTGATTGTATGAGTGGTCCCTAATTAGAATAGAGAAGTTGTGGCAGCCAAATAAACTAGGAGAGTATTTACAACATAAGCTATATACCTTTGTCAATGAGATAAAACAGGAAAAATGAAGAGAGGTGCATATTTTGAATATTCCTCAGCCATCCTATTCTGCACCTAAAACATAAACAAAGAGTAACAGTCCAGTTAATCGTTGGATAAAGGTCAGGCAAGCAATAAATATTTTTAGCAACTGAGCAAAAGTAAACAACAACAAAATTGTGTGGCAAGTGGAAACTACACAGTTAGTATTTCCGTACAAGGGTGCATACAATTGTATATAACCGCACACATACAATATAGCAACCGAAACAAAAAAGTGTTGGGATGAGGGCACAGGACCTTCATGCCTCAAGGAGAGACTGAAGAGCCATATCGTCGCAGTGGTGAACACCACTGTCGGCTCAGAGGCCTCCGCCAGATCAGCTAGATCATGAGCACCAGCCTAGGAAGTTTCAATACAAATATTAGCTACATCATGAGCATCAGCTAAACACACATGAAAAACACAACCTAAAGAAATAAGCATCTGTGATAAAGAGAAACTCTACCAGGAGGGTCTGTCAACAAATTGATCATAGAAATAGAAGTTTGTAATGCTCATGTTTCAACTACTAGGGAAAGCAGAATTACAATACTTGGGCATCTCGTAGACAAATGAACTTAAGGTACAGTACATTAAGGAAATTTGATTATAAGCCAAGTGAAATGCTAACAGTCATTTAGGGCACAAATGTATCAGTTTCAGTTCCATGCAAACAGTTAAGAGATGGCCAAATTCTTCTAACCACATGCAGTGCAAATCAAAAGAGTTGAGCACACCGATTTGCGATAAATTGTATACTAAGTGCCCAAATAGACATACAACAGATTATGCAAGGATCAAGTGTAGCGTTATTCTGCTGGATAGCTATAAGATTTTAAAAACCTTGTGGACAAGACAAGTGTTTTGATTCTGTATTCAGAATATGCAAGGATCATGTGTGTGATTCTGTTATACAACTAGAGGTAGAACGATGTCCAATAAATGAAGCTTTCGTCTCTGCACAAGTTTTACTAGATAGCATAACCAAGGTCTGAATATGATCCATGATTATGCCCCACCGACCAAAAAATGCATCTCACAATCGAATCTAACAGGCACGACAAAAGCTAGAGGGGCTATGTCCCTAGATGGGTGTCCCTGACAGCATAAATACAAGCGTATCTACCCAACAGCTGCATCGTTACAACAAGCTAGATAGAACATCTATATAGCAAGAAAAGGATATGCAGGGGAATTTGCGGCGAATCAAGCACCTTATATGCGAACCTACAAGGCTGTGAGGGATGAGAGGTCTCACCGGGTTGCTTGCGGCCGGAGGGGACGAAGGCTAGGAATTTGTACGGCGAAACAGATCTTCGGATGGCAGTGGAGCCGTGTGTGAGCTTGAAGTCCTTGTAAATGTAGTAGCCGACGACGACGACTGCGGATGCCGCCCCAATCGACCCGGCTCGACGTTCCCGAGCGTGTTCTTGCAGCCACTGCACCACCGCGCCCTGAACCACCAGCAAGACAACAAAAACATCAGATCTTAGCTGACTCTTCTATGGACGAACGTGAGAAGAAGCTGGATTAGAGGATGTGCGGGCGGTGCTCTCTGGGAAGAGGGATCCAGCGGCAGAGGCATCCAGGCGACGAGGAGGAGTCGGGTCCAGCAGTAGCCGTCAGGGACGCGGCTGTCTCCTGCGTGGATGAGAGGGTGTGACGTTGGCGTGGTGCAGATCCTGGGGAGCGGCATCCGGTGAAGTAGCCGAGGCGGATCTTGGCGTCAAGTAATCAGAACGGCGTCGCCGTCGCGCTCCGGGAGCTCCCCGTGCCCTTCGTCTGCGCGAGCAACACAAAAAACAGGGTCAGAACTCACGGAGGTCGATGACGGGCGCAAGGGAAAGGTGGACTCGATGGGGGCGAGCGATGGAGGTCGCCTGGCGGCGGATCTGGTGTAGTGGGCGCGATCTTGGCGTCCACGAACCGCGGCGGCGCGCGCAGGAGAGCGGCCACTGCTAGGACCGTGAGCACGGCTCCTACATGCCATGGATCGATGGGCGTCTGGCGGCGGTCCTTGTGGAGAAGTATGAGTGGGGGTATGGCGGCGGGGAGGATCTAGATCGCGCGAGCACGGGAGAGGACGAGGCTGGCGGCTAGGGTTCAGGAGGGACTGGGAGTGGGGGGGGCGATTCGGGTTGGGGTTATATTGGTACCCTGACCGAATTACTAAATTACCCCTGGTTGGATTGTGCGTCCTTGAATTTTTGCGGGTATTCTTGTCATTTCACGTCCAAAAATGGTAGGCGGGAGATTTGCCGCTCTGTTCGAAATTTCTGGGTTACAGAGGAAAATTTTGAGGTGGGAGGGAAATTTGGGCTATCTTTTTATTGGGAGCACTAAATTTTGAGGTGGGAGGGAAATTTGTGAAGCAACTACCGAAAATATGTCGCAAAATAGGAGCACTAAATTTTCTAAAAATACTATACCACATTTTATTTACAAATTACCAAATGGTTGTGTGTCAAACGGTTTCCATCTACCTCTCGTAAAAAAGACAAATTCCTGCCGATTCAGCTGGAAGGGGGTCAAAGTTGAACTACAGGTGCCTCGTCGTTTTCTCGGGATTTTTTGAAAAAACCATATTTAGGTACACAAGTACCTATTTCATCATAGATACATCAAAAGTTTTGCAAGATTCAAGACCTAGCTACGAACGGTCATGTCCACCGTTTTGACCGTATTTTGAAATTGGCATACGAAATTCAAAAAAAATCAAAAAAAAGGAAAACCTTCGCGTTGTGTCATTATATGTGTCCTAGTATCCACAATAAATATTAAACTTGGAATACGACAATTGTCTTGGAAAAGTGTTCTGAGAAATGAGCTATCATCTATAAGGATTCATGGCTTTCAGGCCAAATGACGAATGTTATGGCCACATTCGTGGCATAGTTTGTTAAAATATGCCCATATTGGGCACAAACGTGCATCTTGGAACCACGAACAATGTTGCCGAATAAAGTTTTTATTTTTCTTGCACAAAAAAATCATTTTTTATTTTCTGAATGCAAAAAATGGGTTATTTTGTGAAGCAACTACCAAAAATATGTTGTAAAATAGGAGCACTCGATTTTCTAAAAATACTATGCCACATTTTATTTACAAATTACCAAACGGTTGTGTGTCAAACGGTTTTCTTCTACCTCTCGTAAAAAAGACAAATTCCTACCGATTCAGCTGGAAGGGGGTCAAAGTTGAACTACAGGTGCCTCGTCGTTTTCTCGGGATTTTTTGAAAAAACCATATTTAGGTACACAAGTACCTATTTCATCATAGATACATCAAAAGTTTTGCAAGATTCAAGACCTAGCTACGAACGGTCATGTCCACCGTTTTGACCGTATTTTGAAATCGGCATACGAAATTTAAAAAAATTAAAAAAAAGGAAAACCTTCGCGTAGCGTCTTGACATGTGACCTAGTTACCATAAAAAAATATAAACTTGTAATTCGGAAGTTTCATTGAAAACGTGTTCCCAGAAACTTGCTATCATGAATAGACATTCATAGCTTTCAAGACTAACAAGCAGTGTTTTGGCCACATTCATGACATAGTTTGTCGAAATGTGCCCGAATTTGGCACATGTTTGCATTGTGGCATGACAAACAATGTTGCCGACCAGCGATTTCGACATGTTTCACAAAAAAATCCACTTTTCATTTTTTTAAGTGCTAATAGCCCGACTTTTTGTGAAGCGGCTACCGAGAGTGTCGCCCAAATGGAACCGATAAAAATTGTTCCCATAGTAGATGTCATTCTTTGTACAATAACCAAAAAGTATTCATTTCTGAGCTTTTTACCATTTTCCGGTCAATTAAACGGTTTCCTGCCAATTCAGCTGGAAATGGCTAAAATTTGAACTACAAGTGCTATATATCTTGCCCGTTATTTTTTAGGAATTTCATTTCTAGGTTCACAACTAGTCATTTCATAATAGATAGACAAAAATATTTTCATGATTCAATCACTACACACGAACGGTCGTGACCAAGACTTCGACTAGATTTTCAAACAAGCATACAAAATTCAAAAAAAATCAAAATAATGGAAAACCTTCGCGTAGCGTCTTTACATGTGACCTAGTTGCCATAAAAAAATACAAACTTGCAATTCGGAAGTTTCATTGAAAACGTGTTCCCAGAAACTTGCTATCATGAATAGACATTCATAGCTTTCAAGACTAACAAGCAGTGTTTTGGCCACATTCATGACATAGTTTGTCGAAATGTGCCCGAATTTGGCACATGTTTGCATTGTGGCATGACAAACAATGTTGCCGACCAGCGATTTCGACATGTTTCACAAAAAAATCCACTTTTCATTTTTTAAGTGTTAATAGCCCGACATTTTGTGAAGCGGCTACCGAGAGTGTCGCCCAAAATGGAACCGATAAAAATTGTTCCCATAGTAGATGTCATTCTATGTACAATAACCAAAAAGTATTCATTTCTGAGCTTTTTACCATTTTCCGGTCAATTAAACGGTTTCCTGCCGATTCAGCTGGAAATGGCTAAAATTTGAACTACAAGTGCTATATATCTTGCCCGTTATTTTTTAGGAATTTCATTTCTAGGTTCACAACTAGTCATTTCATCATAGATATACAAAAATATTTTCATGATTCAATCACTACACACGAACGGTCGTGACCAAGACTTCGACTAGATTTTCAAACAAGCATACAAAATTCAAAAAAAATCAAAATAATGGAAAACATTCGTGACATAGTTTGTCGAAATGTGCCCAAATTTAGCACATGTGTTCATTGTGGGATGGCAAGCAATGTTGCCGAACAATGATTTTGACATGTTTCACAAAAAATTGCTGTGGGAGGGAAATTTAGGTTACCTCTGTTATGCATCTTAAAAAATTGCTGTGGGAGGGAACTACAAAGGTCTTAAAAAATGAACATACGAAATTCAAACTCACCAACATGTTATGCATCTTTTCAAGATGAACAAAATCAATATTCGGATCATCTCGATGTGAGATCATACACAAAATTGACGATGAAATTAAATTTTAGACGATAAAAAAAACCGAACTCTCTCTATTTCTGTGGACTAAAACTCATGACAAGCCCATAGTTCGCACCTATATTCAGCTTCTAATGACCTATGGGCCGCAGGTCCACTCGCACAGCAAAAACGTTACTAAAAGAAATGTGGAGAAGAAGAGTTGATGTCCCCCGCAGCCCAGGCCCATGTAAGCTTTCACGTTTTAAAATATGTCGATGTAATATATGTGCACAAGCGAACTGGTTGTCTGTTGGTTCGTTGTCCCACCGAAGGAGCGCAGGTCGCGGGTTCGAGCGCCAGGGCGCCTGCCATTTTTGCCGCATAATTTCACAATATGTCGATGTAATAATGGCACGTACTAGTAGTATTAGATTAAACAAGTCATGCACACCATCGATGTAGAGCCAGCAGTTGCGTGATATACGATACGTCGGCAGTTAGAGCCAGCAGTTAGCTTAATTAACACCATTAAAATATCAGTTAGCAGCTCAGATTAAAAAAGTCATGCACGAGGCGAGCAATGAGACAAGGTGGGTCCCAGGGCGCGTGGTGGGACCCACATGTCATGGCGCGTGGTGGGACCCACATGGCAGGTATGATGGGTGCGGGTCCCACATGTCAGGGGTTGTGGTGGGACCCACATGTCAGGTAGCCAGGGCGCGTGGTGGGACCCACATGTTAGGTATGATGGGTGTGGGTCCCACATGTCAGGGTTGGGGTGGGTCCCGCATGTCGGGTCGGGTTTGGGTGGGTCCCACATGTCAGGTATGATGGATGCGGGTCCCAGATGTCAGTGGTTGGGGCGGGTCCCGCATGTCGGGTCGGAGTTGGGGTGGGTCCCACATGTGGCGGGAGCTGGTCCCACCGGTCAGGTGTGTTAGCTGACAATGGGTCCTACATGTCACAGCGACACATAAGCGAAAATGTCAGCGACACGTAGGCGAGACCGCTGAGTTGGCTGTCCAGTCAGAGTGACACGTAAGCAAAAATGACACCTAAGCAATAACACGTAGGCGAGATTGCTGAGTTGGCTATCCACTAATGCGAATGACCATTTAAATTGGTCGTAGTCATCTAGAAAAAAGGTCATAGGCGAGGGCTGTCTGGATTATGACCAATTCATGTTAGAAGACCATGACCTTTCTGACAAAATTGGTCATAAATTTGTGCTGTTTACACCCTCAAAAACAGCGTATGACCAACTGGTTCAAAATGGTCATAGATCTCTGACCAATATTTTGAGCGTCACAATAAAAGGTCATAGGATAGCATATTTCTTGTAGTGGTTTGTCATAGATCTACTTCCCGGTACTGCTCCGATTTCGAAGAAGCCCTACCGTATGCCGGTGGAAGAGTTGGCTCTGTTGAAAGAGCAAATTGATCAACTGTTAGTGAAGGATTTCATTCAGCCTAGCAGTTCACCTTGGGGTTGTCCGGTACTCTTCGTCAAAAAGAGAGATTCCACCGTGCCTCGCCTAGTCTCTGACTATAGACCGTTGAATGCGGTGACAATCAAGAACAAGTATCCTATTCCTCGCATCAATGATCTGTTGGATCAGTTAGCTGGTGCAACAGTATTCTCCAAGATGGATCTGAGGTCAGGCTACCATCAGATAAAAATCAGAAAGGAGGATATTCCAAAGAAGGCATTTGTTACTCGCTATGGCTCATATGAGTATACCGTCATGTCCTTTGGTCTCACAAATGCTCCAGCTACCTTCATGAGGCTCATGAACTCCATCTTCATGGATTATCTCGACAAGTTTGTCATCATTTACATTGATGACATCCTCGTTTATTCCAAAACCGATGAAGAGCATGCCGAACATCTTCGGTTGGTTCTGACACGACTTCGAGAACACCGCCTCTATGCTAAGTTCTCCAAGTGTGAGTTCTGGTTGGATAATCTTGTCTTCCTTGGTCATGTGATATCCGCTAATGGTGTGGTTGTCATTCCCGACAAGATTCAGTCCATTTTGGATTGGAAAACTCCAATGTCAGTCAAGGAAATTCGTAGCTTTCTCGGATTGGCAGGTTATTACCACCGATTCATCGAAGGTTTCTCCAAGATAGCCAAGGCTCTGACTGACCTTCTCAAGAAGGGTACAAAGTTTGTATGGACGGACAAGGTGAAGAGAGCTTCAAAACACTGAAAGCCAAACTCACGTCTGCTCCTGTGCTTGTCCTGCCGGACACAAGCAAGGATTTCGTCGTCTTCTGTGACGCCTCTCTGCAAGGCTTGGGCTGTGTGCTAATGCAAGATGGCCATGTGGTGGCATATGCTTCTCGCCAATTGAAGCCGCATGAGCACAACTACCCAACTCATGATCTAGAGCTTGTCGCGGTTGTTTATGCTCTGAAGCAATGGAGACCATACCTGTTTGGTAACCGTTGCGAGATCTTCTCGGATCACAAGAGTCTGAAGTACCTCTTCACCCACCGGATTTAAATCTCAGGCAAAGGCGTTGGTTGGAGTTAATCAAGGACTACGATGTGAGCCTGAACTATCAACCCGGCAAAGCAAACGTCGTGGCTGACGCGCTAAGTCGAAAGTCCTATTGCAACAATCTGATGGTTGAGAAGGCCCAACCTGCGCTTCATGAAGAGTTCGCCCGTTTGAACCTGGAAATTGTTCCCTTGGCTACCTTGCAAATCTGGAGATCAAATCTACTCTTGTAGACCAGATTAAGGATGCTCAGAAGCTGGATGAGGGTATCCTGAATATCAAGAACATTGCTAGCGGAAAGGCCAAATGTTTCTCGGAAGATGAATCCGGAGTTGTTTATTTTGGTGACCGCTTGGTAGTGCCAAAGAACCGGAATTTGAGGGAGCTGATCCTACAAGAAGCTCATGAATCACCTCTCTCTATTCATCCCGGTAGTACCAAAATGTACCAAGACCTTCGACCACAATTTTGGTGGACTCGGATGAAACGAGAAATTGCCAAGTATGTTGCTGAATGTGACACCTGTCGACGGGTAAAGGCTGAACATCAAAGGCCTGCCGGCACTCTTCGCCCTATTGCAGTCCCCGAGTGGAAATGGGATGAAATCGGTATGGACTTCATCACCGGGTTTCCCAGATCCTAAGGGCAACAATGCAATCTGGGTAATCATTGATCGACTGTCCAAGGTTGCTCACTTCCTACCAGTCCGTGATGATATACGGGCAAGTCAACTTGCTGATTTATATATGGCTCGTATTGTTCCATTGCATGGGGTCCCTCTGAGGATCATATCGGACCGTGGAAGTATCGTATCCAAGTTTTGGCAGAGTTTCCAAACTGCTATGGGGTCCCGTCTCAACTTCAGTACCGCCTACCATCCTCAAACTGATGGTCAGACCGAAAGAGTGAACCAAGTGTTGGAAGACATGCTTAGGGCATGTGTAATCTCTTTTGGCAAGGGTTGGGAGAAGTACCTTCCTTTCGCGGAGTTCTCCTACAACAATAGCTATCAAGCTAGTCTGGGCATGGCTCCATTCGAGGTTCTGTATGGAAGAAAATGCCGTACTCCGCTGAATTGGTCCGAGACCGGAGAGAGAGCACTCTTTGGTCCGGATGTGATCAATGAAGCTGAGGAGAAGGTCAGAATCATAAGAGAATCTGAAGATTGCTCAGTCTAGGCAGAAGAGCTACTATGATAAGCACCATCAGGAAATTCACTATGAAATTGGTGATAAAGCTTATCTCCTCGTCTCTCCCCTCGTGGCGTTCGCCGCTTCGGTATCAAAGGGAAATTGGCCCCTCGCTATGTTGGCCCTTCACCGTTCTGGACAAGCGAGGAGATCTTTCTTATAAGTTGGAGTTACCGGTCATATTCCCAAATGTACATGATGTGTTTCATGTCTCCCAACTTCGCCGGTGTTTTAAAGATCCTATCCATGGAGTCAATCATGAGGAGCTAGATCTCCAGGAAGATCTCACGTATCGCGAGCATCCTATTCGTGTCCTGGATGAAGCCGAAAGGAAGACCCGTAATAAGACTACCAAGTTCCTCAAAGTTCAGTGGTCTCACCATTCCGAGGAAGAAGCAACTTGGGAAAGAGAGTCTAGTCTTCGTGAGGAGTATCCCGACTTCTTTCCGCAATCTTAGAATCTCGGGACGAGATTCCTGTAAGGGGGTAGAATTGTAACAGCCCAAAGTTTGAGAACCTAAAAACCCGAGTAAAATTTTCGCTTTTGTGTTTCATTGCATCATGGCATCCATTTTAAGTTGCTAAACAACACCCTAATTGGTTTGGCAACATTGAAAAACAAAATGCCAAACTTGCTCCAACAAATCTCAAAACAATGAAGGCACTCAAACTTGCAAAACAAAAATACTTTGACATCTTATATTTGTCAAGGAAGTTCCAAGAGTTCAAAAATACTATTTAGAACTTGCTCTAAAATTTCTAAAGGATTATAATTTGGGATTTTAGCAAAATGCCTTAATTGAACCCTATGTACAAAAGTGGTACAAAACATTTTATTTTGAGACACCAAAATTTGTGGAGCATCTACAGGCTAAGGGGAGCCTCCCAAATTTTGTCATAATTTTTGGAGATGATTTAGTGCCCAAATAAAATCCCTAAAGCCACAGGTTTATAAAATTAAAACAGAGAAGGACCTATCTGTGATGGAAGGAAACTGCCGGGGGGGTTTTCGCAAATCGCCATCGTCTCTCTCCTCTGCACTGGCGCCATGCCGCCGTGCCGCGCTCGCACGACGCGCTGCGCCGGGCCCCCCTCCTCTGCCTCTCCCCTACAGGACGAAGAGCACCACGAGGCCCTGCTCCTCTATCCACTCGTGCACCTGCTCCCTCTTCTCCCCATCTCTCTCCCCACGAGCCCGCGACCTAGCCACCATGGCCGCCGCCTGTCGCCGTTGATTGGAGCTTCTCCGAGCAAATCGAAGACCGCCAGAAGCTTCGTCGCGTCCTCCTCTCCATCCACGCCGAAGGAATCGGGCCAGGACGCAGTACAACTATGGGAATCGAGTTCGCCGTCCACGCCCTCCGCCGCACTCCGAGCAAGTTCTCCGTCGATTCCGACCATCCCCGACCTCGCCGTCTCCTCCTACTCTCTTAGGGTGAGCTGGCGAACATCCCGTGCCCTCCTTTCATTCTATCGTAACCCGTAGCTCGAGTTCGTAGCACCTCTCCGTCGATTTGGAAAATCCGGTGCCATTCCCGGAATTTTCCGGATTTTATTCCGGTCCGAGAAAATGGCTACTGGACTCACCCCGTTTTCGCCCGGTATACACCCGGAATTGGCCCGGAAATAATTCCGGATTTTATCTTTCCGGTGCCAAACCCGGAATTATCCGGACCTGAAACCGGATTGCTCCCGGTACTAGACCCGGAATTTTCCGGACTTGAATCCGGATACTCCAATGAACCTGTTTCAACACCCCTTTCAGTTCCCTTTTTGGTTTGGATTTCAAGAATGATTTAATCACCTAAACCCTGCATCTCTCACATGCTCATGTCATTCATATGCAAGTTAACATTAGGGTTCCATCTATTCAAACCAATAAGCAAAGATGCTACACTACCTAACTCCACGGGGTATTCGAGATGTGCCCCTCTAAACATCCGAACTCCGTTTAAGTTGAATAGATTGAATCATCCTCATCCCGGGGATTTAAAATGGCATGTCATCATGTGTTTGCTCATTGCATTTGTTAAAGCTTGTGTGGTGATTGATTGTTCTTCCGTTGTTATGCTTCGATAGATCAAGCAGCCGGGGTTACACCGCAATCCCCCGACGATCCGTACTACCAGCACGTTGAGCAAGGCAAGCATAATCCCCCTCTGAGCATGTCTTATCCTATTTTCCGCAAATATTTTCTCCACTATAATATTGCATGCGGTTCCAAATGTCAATTTTATTGGATTAGAGTATCCTATAGTTGCATTAAGTTCCCGATGCCATTACCTGTTTCCCTCCTATTATCCATATGTTTGTATTGTTGGCCTGAGATATTTAACTATGCAATGTTGATGCTTAGCCATGCTTAGTTAAATGTCTATTCGTCCGATGGATGGTTCATGTTGGAAACAGGTGATGAGATGAATGGAAGATGGTGGAGAATTTGTGGTGACAGGTAATAAAATGCTTAAAGGTGGGGATGAGAGGCCACTATGGTTGGTGGTGCTTTGTCTGACTCTCGCCGCCTAGGTGCGAGTTCTTTACCTCTTGAACCAAGAATGAGCACGCTTCCTTTCGGTGGGGTATATGGAGCCCTCGTCGACCGACTAACTTGTGTGGGGCTAGCCAGGGTCCTCTAGTTTGAGCTTCCATTTGCGCGTGCGTTGAGATGGTGGCCAAGACTGAAATGAGGATGGTGGTGTTAGGAAAATGAGTGGCCACGGGGCAGGGTGTTGGAGGCACTGAACCTGTCCCGTCCTCACTGATGATCCTGGGTTAGTCTCAAGCAAGGTAAAGGTTGTAACCGTTCCCACTCTGCCGGCTTTCCCCGGAAGAGAGCTAAGCGTAGGCAATGAGCCGGGCGGTACCGAAGGTAAACACAGTGCACCCCTGCAGGGTTAAATATTTTCGAAAAGCCGTGTCCACGGTTACGGACAACTTGGGAAAGGACGATAAGATCATAGAATAACTTGAACGGAATGATTAAAAACTGAGTACTAAAGGTACTACTCAAGAATGCAAGGTGAGCTTTCTCGAGGGTGATTCGGGGAGGTGCCTTAGTAGAACAGGTACAGTGGTTGATGGTGGTTGATGATGAGAAAGGTGATCAAAAGAAAAGAGTTACTTCTTACCTCTTTTAAAAATACTCTGGTTAGTCGATGCCATTGAGTTATGTTTCTATAAATAAAATCAGCTTTATGCAAAACACCCATAAAACTTTGAAAGCCTCATCGAGCTAAAGCTCTATATATAATCTTGCGAGTTCGTCGAACTCAACGTCGTTTGCTTTGTTTCAGAGGAGGACTTCACCGACCTCGAAGGTGGGTTCTTTGTGGACGTCGACGAGTAGTCTGGGGTTCCCAGGTGGCAGCTTGGGACATCTCGGAACAGCTGGCGCTTGAATGTTTATCTGTAGGCCTCTTAGGCCATAATTTGGGTCTTGTTGTTTAGAACAACTTATTTTGCTTCCGCATGTTGTAATGTTGGGTCTGTGACCTCTGGTTGTAATTTGTTATCTTTCTCTACTATAAGAGTTGAACTATAATGCTTTGAGTCGTAGAGTCTGTGATGTGCCAGTTGTTCCACAAGTCTTGATCTCTCTATTATGCATTGATAGTTGTGCCTGTGTTAAGGCATCAATCGGGGTGTTGCGTTGTCGATGATCAATTCCGAGCAACGCCTGCCAAACGTTTTGGCCGGGGATTGGTAAACCCATAACCTCCGGTTGTATCGCTTAACCGGTGACACACAGCATCACTGTATAGCAGTCGGGTCGGGGATTTATCCTCATCCCGGGGATTTAAAATGGAATGTCATCATGTGTTTGCGCATTGCATTTATTAAAGCTTGTGTGGTGATTGATTGTTCTTCCGTTGTTATGCTTCGATAGATCAAGCAGCCGGGGTTACACCGCAATCCCCCGACGATCCGTACTACCAGCACGTTGAGCAAGGCAAGCGTAATCCCCCCTCTGAGCATGTCTTATCCTATTTTTCGCAAATATTTTCTCCACTATAATATTGCATGCGGTTCCAAATGTCAATTTTATTGGATTAGAGTCCCGTCCTCACTGATGATCCTGGGTTAGTCTCAAGCAAGGTAAAGGTTGTAACCGTTCCCACTCTGCCGGCTTTCTCCGGAAGAGAGCTAAGCGTAGGCAATGAGCCGGGCGGTACCGAAGGTAAACACAGTGCACCCCGGCAGGGTTAAATATTTTCGAAAAGCCGTGTCCACGGTTACGGACAACTTGGGAAAGGACGATAAGATCATAGAATAACTTGAACGGAATGATTAAAAACTGAGTACTAAAGGTACTACTCAAGAATGCAAGGTGAGCTTTCTCGAACGTAAAGTCTGTGATGTGCCAGTTGTTCCACAAGTCTTGATCTCTCTATTATGCATTGATAGTTGTGCCTGTGTTAAGGCATCAATCGGGGTGTTGCGTTGCCGATGATCAATTCCGAGCAATGCCTGCCAAACGTTTTGGCCGGGGATTGGTAAACCCGTAACCTCCGGTTGTATCGCTTAACCGGTGACACACAGCATCACTGTATAGCAGTCGGGTCGGGGCGCCACAATAAGCTCTCCACCTCACGCTGGAAGACCTCAGAAGACTTGGGAAGTAAGGCGAAGGCAGCGCCGGCGGGAAGCACAGCCCGTGGTGGTGTCAGCTCCTGTCCACCCCAAGACGGACGCTCCCACCTAACCCAAAGGAGACACTAAGCTGAGGAGAAGCCACGTCTCCCCCTAATCTAGATGAGGAGGGTCCTTCACCCCGAAGGTCCCTCGTGCCCCTCACGTGACCCTGTGGCAACCCCTTAGCCTATAAAAGGAGGACCAAGGCACGGAGGAGGGGGAGATGTCGAACCAAGGCAAGGTCGAACCAGAGCAAGACTAGACTAGGGCTGCGAAGGTAGAGGGAAAGGTGATCTCCTCCAGGTCAGGATCTGTCCTTCTTCTACCTCCAGCCAAAACCCTTCCGGGTACCCCATTCGGGAGGTTCCGTTGTAAGCCACACTATGAAGAACCCATCAATCTAGACATGCAGGAGTAGGGCTTTTAGCCTCCGGGCGGCCTGAACCTGGGTAGCTCCTTGTGTCCCTTTGGGTGCATTCTTTGATCGTGGACAGGAGGGCTTGATCTAGACTCCGCCTGAGAAGACGATTCTCAGCCTCCTTCGCGCCCCGTGCCGAACCTAAAAGGGGGTATCCTATACTCCCGGTGTCCGTGCATCGAGACACGACAAGCCACCCTCGAAAATGGGCTGACTACTTGAACCAAATATTGAACTCGTTCTTTAGCACATGTAGACTTATCTACCTGTATAGGTTAGGCTCCTTCCCGCTTCTCTGAATCCGCCATCAAAATATCAAATGCATGGTCAATCTTAGTGCCTCTAGCTATAATGACCTTTTTCATCCCTTACACCCTCGTTGCTTCAAATCCAAATTCCTTTACTTAGTTGATAGTGAAAGGACAAGGATGTCGCCTAGAGGGGGGTGAATAGGCGAATAAAACTTTTCCGGTTTAGGCCTGATAAATGCGGAAGAAAACTAGGTGTTTTAATTTAACAAGCATACACAATCTAAATATACTAGGTTCACCTATGTGCACCAACAACTTATGCTAAGCAAGACAAGCAACAAGGTGATAGCAAGGTAAAGGACTTCAATCACGAAGGCTATCACAATGTAAAGTGCATAAGTAAAGAGCCCGGGTATAGAAATAACCGAGGCACGCGGAGACAATGATGTATTCCCGAGTTCCTCCTTTTTAGGGGAGTATGTCTCGTTGGAGTGGTGTGAGTTTGAAACTCAAACGCCACAAATGGACTCACCCTATTCTCCGATGAATCCTTCAAGGCGGAATCCGGAAACTTTACAATAATCTTAAGGCACAACCCACAAAAGGATTGGGAGCTCCCAAGCACCACGAACCGTCTAGGGTCCAACGACCCAAGAGTAACAAGCTCACAAACTTTCACTTCCACGAATCTTCGTGGAGAGAGCAAACCGATGCACAAAAGCAAAGGCAAGAACACAAGAAGTGCTCAAGTCCTTCACTCCCAAATCCCACCAAAAGCAACTAATGCTTGTGGGGGGGAGAAGAGAGGAAGAACAAAGAAAAACTCAACATATGGATCTCCAAGATCTAGATCCAAAGGGTTCCCCTCACTTAGAGGAGAGATGGATTGGTGGAAATGTAGATCTAGATCTCCTCTCTCTTTTCCCTAAAATAGGAGCAAGAATCATTGGAGGGATTGAGAGAACTCAAAGCTTTGGAGGTCAACAATGGAGGAGGAGAGAGAGTACCAAAACTTGGGAACCATTGGGGAAGAAGACCCCTTATATAGGTCCCCACCAAATCCAACCATTGGGGGCAGTTTTTCCTACACAGACCGGAACTCCCGGACCTCAGAAAATCACTTACCCCGGAACTTCCGGACCTCCGAAAAATGGCCAAGTCACTTAACTTTTCGGTACTAAACTTGGGCCGGAACTTTGCCCGGAACTTCCGGGGGCCGGAATTGCCGTCCTAAAACCCAGAATTTCTGCCCCTCAGAAAACTGCGAAAATATCAACACGAAAACGACAATAACTTTTTCATCCGGACTCCGATTTTGATGGAATCGTGACGAAGAGCTCTATAAGATCATGCATAGAAACATCATAGTCCGTCATGTGAGGAGGAAATCATAAGAAGAGAGCTTGACCTCTCTTAGGAAAGATAAACCGGTAAAACCTTCAACATAAAAAACGCAACAAGATATTCATATGAAATCCGTTTTTGATGAATTAGAGCTTGGCATGGAGATGAACACAAGCTCTAAATCCTCACATGGATAAAAGCCAAATAAGAACCAAGAAAGATGATATGCCAAATGCAAAGGTTTGAGCTCTCCACAAAAATGCGATCAAGTTACTCACTCGAAAGCCCCTCTTGATAGTATGGCATCTATCCTATAACCCGGTCTCCCACTAACACCATGAGACCGGTAAAATAGAAACCCTATCAATGTCATACCTTTACCTTGCACATTCCACTTGAGCTTGATGATGACGATCTTGACTCTCTCAAGTTGGAACACCTTTCTTGATCGTTCTTGCTAGCACATGCTTGATGAAGACTTCTCCAAATACTCCATTATGGGAGAGCCTCGCTTAGCTCCGTCTTCATGTATCTATTGCAAGCTTCAATCAAATGATATCTTCCGAGATGGATCATATTGAACTTGCACTTCATAATCTTCTAATAGTGTTGACCAATCTTGAAATCATTATTTGCACATTGACTTGATCAACCTTGCACTTCATCTTCTTCTTGATGATATATGTGATGGCTTGGAGATAAACATGAATGTTCCCTCATTCTTCTTTTCCAAGCCACATTTACCATGTAAGCTTCTAGAGTCCAACACATGAACTCCAACCTTTTCTAGAGTCCAACACATGAACTCCAATCTTTTCCTATGGACAAGATCTACAAAAATATCTCAATGCAAACATTAGTCCATAAGGATTGTCATTAATTACCAAAACCACGCATGGGGGAAACATGTACTTTCAATCTCCCCCATTTTGGTATTTGGTGACAATCCCTTTTACGAGGGTTTATATAATGAATTAAGCAACCATGCAACGCAAAAAGCAAGGATGCAAGGGAATAAAACCATGTTCCCTAAAACCCTCGAAATCTCTCCCCCATTGGCATCCATTGCCGAAATGGGTGAAAAATTAAAAAGGCCGATATAATAAGAGCTCCCCCATAATGTGTGCATTTCTCATGATACGAGTGAAATCAAATGCACATATCCAATGACAAATAGATGTAGGGAGATCAAACTATATTGAGGATACAAAAATTGCAAAAGAATATCAAATAGAGAGATACTTCGACGAACGAAGAAAGCAATCAAAAGATCCAAAAAGTGTTCTCAAAATCAAGAGGGAACTCCCCAAGGTACGTGCACAATAAGGATTTGTATTTCAATATAGTGTGCACAACATGGAATCCTCACTCCCTCCTAGATAATTTTAACACAAACACGTGCAAGAGAGCATAGATGATAAACGAAGCAATGAAACTTGCAACAAAACAAATGTTGAGCAACAAGATCAAGGAGCAACAAACAGAGAAACTTGCTCGCTCGAAAAGAGATGTGTATGATATAGGAAGACATATTTAGGAGATGAAAGGACGTCTTTCAATATAAGAGGCACATAGTGCATATCATGTCTTTCCATACACACAACCCAAAGAAGATGTAGCAAATAGGTCCACAAGCTTATTAAGATGCAAAAAGAAATATCAAAAAAAAAACAAAGCTTGTGCCTTTTAGAAACCACCAACGAATCAAAATCAATAAAAGGTGGTAACTAAAGAATTTAAATACCAATTAAAGATGTAACTACTCGCATGTGTAAAAGTTTCTAAGTAGACACCAATCATGAAGATATAAGTCCACAAAGAAATATGCACACACAAAAATAGGTACTAAAGTAAGAGAACATGATATCCAAGAGGAAGTCGTAAATACACCAATAAGATCTTTGCTTAAAAGCATAGCACAAAGCTCAATTTTATCTTAAAGGGATTTAGATGAAATTCCAACACACACTCATCATTGCATCAAAAATATCCACAAGGGATAAGGTGATAAATGGGATGCTCCGAGAAAGATTACAAGTATCGCAAAAGGCAAATGATTTTGAAAAAACATCAATATTGCATGTGCGAGACATAGAGTAGAAAGTGCTAGATTAACATATTTGAAATTGGTGAATCATGAAAATGATTATATATATTCCCCTTGATATGTAGTCATCCCGGCTTGCCCACATTTACAATAAAGTTGTTTTGCAAGAACCAAATGAATTGCAACAAAAGAGTTTCATGCCATGAAACAACCTACACAAGGTTGAAAGCTAGAAAAGTATGCATGAGGTAGATACTTGTTACCGAGATAGCATTGGGTGATGTAGAAGATAAGAGTTCACGACTATCCAAGCTTGGCCCCAATAAGCAGATGGTGATAAAACCTTCCTTGTAAATGAGACAAGCTTCCAATGCATCTCAAGTGTACCTAAAACAAATTTAAGTACAACATGGTACCCACACTCATTGGGTCCAAAGTAGTTAGAGCAACTACAATACATAGGACAAACTCCACATAAATATGTGCATGTTGATAAGAGATTGAATTTCATGCACATCTTAGCCATTTAGGATTTGATGGAGTTTATCCTATATATTGGATCAACGAAAGTAAGCAAGCCATAAGATATACATATAGTAAATATGCATGCACAAGACTTTCAAGAACCAAACGAGATACAATTTGGACAAAACACCAAATAAACCAAGAAAGCACACACAAGTGTGACAAGAAAATGAATTACCCAAATTATTTCAAAGACCTAAATCAACACATGATAGAAGGTACCAATTTAAAGAATAGTGTTCTACGCAATGTAGGATAGCTTCCCCAAGAATAGTGCATTATCTAGAAGTATGAATTGAATGTAAATGCACAAGGATAGGATCATTGCTTTTCCTAACTCAAGAAAGCACAAAACAAATTTTTGTTAGAGCACAACGAAGCCAAAAAGATACAAGGAAGACAAAAAGGAGTTTGAGAAAACAAGTTTTGGTAATAAAAGAAGGCAATTCAAAGCAAGAGCTAAAAATGAAGATGGTATACAAATTCCACCACAATTATGAGTATCACTTGTCATGGACAAGGAGTATACGGAGATATTTCTCGGTGGTACATAGGAATGATATTAAAGACCAACTTCATAACAAATAAGCATATGACAAAGGATAGGAATTAAAAGCCATGCTTAGATAGATAGATATTCTCGATAGCTTCAATATTCACGCGATCATGCAAAGCAACTCCAAAGAGTAGCTTGAAGCAATTGGTTTCTGATGCGGATTGGTCCCGATTTTCACGGATTTGAGCGGAGGGAAAGATGAACACGAAGAACACGTGAAGAACGAAGAACACAAAAAAGGGGAAAACACAACACAAAGGGTAAATAGCAAGTAGTAACCCGGCAAGACTTGATTGGTAACAAATCCCCGTGGGCAGCCCCCAATCCTCCTCTCCCAAGCACACCTTACTCTTAGGATTGTTTGTCCAATTGGTCAATCCAACCAATCCAATCTAGCCACTCACAGAGGGAAGATTAGCAAGTAATCGCAACTACAAGAGGAGCCTTGGTATCCACGCAGGGATCTTCTCCTCAAGAGGAGGCCTTGGTTCATCTCCACATGTGGAGGCCTTGATTCATCTCCATAGGAGGAAAGAGACACTTTGAGAAGAAGGAGCAAGGCTCTACTTTAGTTCTCAAATCTTAGTCTAACCCTAGATCTAGATGGCGAGGTTCTATTTATAGTCTAGGTGAGATAGGGGTGGATAAGTGAGGTGACACGGGTCCTCAGCCCGAAAGGTTCCTGACGCGGCGGTAGTACCGCTGGAGCCAGCGGTAGTACCACTGGACAGGCCTTCTTTGCAGTTTCTGAAGTCAACTGGGGCGGTAGTACCGCTACACCCAGCGGTAGTACCGCTGGTCGGCGGTAGTACCGCCCGGTACCGCTGGAGCTGCCGGTAGATCAAACAGAGGGCCAGTTTCGGCGGCAGCTTCGGTGGTAGTACCGCTGGAGCGGTAGTACCGCCCGGTTGGGCGGTAGTACCACCCAGTTTCTTCTGGCTCGGCTGGACTCGGGTGGGGACGCGTCTGGCTCGGCTGGACTTGGGGCGGTAGTACCGCTGAACCCGGCGGTAGTACCGCCGCCTGGGACTTGTTCCCATTTTCTCTCCTTCTCCTTCGTCTTCTTGACTCGATTCTTGTCCAACTTCTACACTTTCTTGGAGATCTTCAAGAGGGTCATGCCTGAGTATGCACAAGGTATCGGAATGAAGTAGCAAGCCATTCAAAGGAGTATCGAGATCACACATAGATAGGAGTGAATTCACCTTATCATGGAGAGCTTTGACTCTTGCTCTTGTCATTGGGCCACTTGGTGTTGTGTGCCTAGTTGCACTACATCATCTCCCCCCCTTGGAAAGAGTCGTCCTCGACTCTTCGTCCTCATCATCACTTGGGTCACCAAGGTAAGGCGAGATGTCGGCGACGTTGAAGGTGTTATGAACGCCGTACTTGGACTTTGGTATGTCGATCTTGTATGCGTTGTCGTTGATGCGCTTGAGAACCTTGAAAGGACCATCTCCTCTTGGCGCGAGCTTAGACTTTCTCTCATCGGGGAAGCGGTCTTGCGTAGATGTAGCCAAACAAGGTCTCCTTCTTCAAAGATCATGGGGCGCTTGTTCTTGTTCATCTTCGTAGCATGGTCTTCCTTATGCTTCTCAAGCGTGGCCTTGTGTCTTCATGTAGTTTCTTCATGTAGCGGCGCTTGTCGAAGTCCATGTTACTTGTTCTCGGAGTGGAAGTGGTAGCATGTCTAGCGCGGTGTAGGGGTTGGAGCCATAGACGACCTCGAAGGGTGTTCTCTTTGTTGCGCGATGTAGTGCTCGATTGTAGGCGAACTCGGCGTGTGGGATGCACTCTTCCCAATTCTTCAAGTTAGGCTTGATCAACACACGAAGGAGTGTGGATAGGCCGGTTCACCACTTCGGTTTGGCCATCGGTTTGAGGGTGGTATGCGGTGGAGAATAGTTGCTTGATTCCCATCTTGGCCATCAAAGTCTTCCAAAAATAGCTCACGAACTTGACGTCACGATCCGACACAATGGTCTTGGCACTCCATGAAGACGGACGATTTCCCTGAAAAACAAAGTAGCAATGTGTGAAGCATCGTCGCTCTTGTTGCAAGGTATAAAGTGTGCCATTTTAGAGAAGCGATCAATGACGACAAAGATGGAATCCTTGTTTGTTTTAGTGCGTGGGAGTCCTAAGACAAAATCCATAGCAATGTCGGACCATGGGTGATGTGGAATAGGCAAAGGTGTGTATAACCATGAGAGTTTAGAGTAGACTTAGCTTTGAGACATGTTGAACATCGTCGCACCAAGCGGTTCACATCACGGTACATCCTTGGCCAATAGTAGTTTGTGGAAGCATGCAAAGGTCTTGTCACGTCCAAAATGTCCCATTAAGACGCCTCCATGGATTCCTTCAAAAGGACCAAACGAAGCGAAGACTCGGGTATACATAGTTTGTTAGCCTTAAACAAGAAACCTTTGTGCAAATAGAAATCACCAATTCCTTTGTGCTCCGAACATTGAGCGAAAATGTCTCCAAAGAAAGCATCGGTAGCATACAACTCTTTAATCTCATCCAAACCCAAGACACTAATGTCAAGACGTGTAAGTAGGTTGGCCTTGCGGGATAGAGCATCCGCGACCACATTGTCTTTACCTTTCTTGTATTTGATTACAAAGTGAAAGACTCAATGAACTCAACCCACTTAGCATGTCTTTTGTTCAAATTTGTTTGACTTTTCAAATATTTCAAGGATTCATGGTCGGAATGAATGACAAATTCCTTAGGACGAAGGTAATGTTGCCACACATCCAAAACACGAACCAAAGCAAATAACTCTTTGTCATAAATGGGGTAATTCAAGCGAGCTCCATCTAGTTTCTCACTATGGTATGCGATGGGTCTACCATTTTGCATAAGCACTCCACCAATGCCCAATCCACTTGCATCGCATTCAATCTCAAATGTCTTAGAGAAATCCGGAAGGGCAAGGAGTGGTGCTTCGGTTAATAACCGTTTGAGCTCATTGAAAGCAAAATCATGTGCATTGCCCCAAATGAAAGGTACATTCTTCTTTGTAAGTTCATGGAGGGGGCAAGCAATTGTGGAAAAATCCTTGATGAAACGGCGGTAAAATCCGGCAAAACCAAGAAAACGTCTCAACTCCTCAAGTGATGTCGGAAAAGGCCAAGTCCGAATTGCTTGTATCTTTGCTTCATCGACTTCGACTCCATCCGAAGAAACAACAAAACCCAAGAAAACAAGTTTGTTGGTGGCAAAAGTGCACTTAGAAAGATTTGCATAAAGCTTTTCATTGCGAAGAACCAACAAAACTTGAGCAACATGAGAAGTGTGCTCTTCCAAAGATTGCTATAAATAAGGATGTCGTCAAAGTATACCACAACAAATTTCCAATGAAAGGACGCAAAACATGATTCATGAGACGCATAAAAGTAGAAGGTGCATTGGAAAGACCAAATGGCATGACGAGCCACTCATAAAGACCAAGCTTAGTTTTAAATGCGGTCTTCCATTCATCACCTTCACACATGCGTATTTGGTGATATCCACTTTTAAGATCAATTTTGGAGAATATAGCGGAACCACAAAGCTCATCGAGCATATCATCAAGGCGAGGGATAGGATGGCGATACCGAACGGTGATGGCGTTGATGGGGCGACAATCCATGCAAAGGCGAAGAGTGTTGTCGTGCTTGGGTACCAAGATGACGGGCACGGCGCACGGACTCAAGCTCTCGCGGATATGTCCCATGGCAAGAAGTTCTTGTATTTGCCGCTCGATCTCCTTTGTCTCTCGGGGTTGGTGCGGTAAGGAGCGCGGTTTGGTAGCGGTGCGCCGGGAACAAGGTCGATGCGGTGCTCGATTCCGCGTAGAGGAGGTAGTCCCGGTGGCACCTTGAGGGAAGACATCTTCAAAGTCCTTCAAAAGAGACAACAAAGAAGGAGGAAGGTTTGTGAAAGTGTTAGTCATAGAAACTTCACCCTTGCATATGAGCACATAGTGGAGGGTGGATGGGTTCTCTCAACTCCCTCATCTCTCTTTTGTGGCAAATAGTGTAAGTTTTGTGGGAACTCTCTTTGAAGTGTCACACTCATTTGGCTTGTGGCTCTCACTCACTTTATGGTGGGTCTCTCGCTCACCACTCATCTCACTAGACGAACGATCTTGTTGTGCCCTTGCAATAGTCTTGGCGTTGTCGGCGATGACTTGACTTGGTGTCATGGGACGAAGGACGAAGGTCTTGTCGTTGTTCTTGAAGCTATAGTAGTTTGTTCGTCCATCATGCATAGCACCCTTGTCAAATTGCCATGGACGCCCAAGGAGTAAGTGACAAACGTTCATAGGCACAACATCACAATCAACCGTATCTTCATAGGCTCCAATCTTGAAGGACACTTGCACCATGTGTTGAATCTTGACGGCTCCGGTATCACTCAACCATTGCACATGGTAAGGATGTGGGTGCTTCTTGAACTTCAAGTTGAGCTTATCACAAAGTTCTTTGCTCGCTAGGTTGTGGCAACTTCCACCATCTATGATGACCTTGATGGACTTTCCATTGATTCCCGCTCTTGTGAAACAAGTTGCATCTTTGGTCTTCTTCCACTTGAACATTGGTGGTTAGAGCTCTTGCCACAACCAAGGAAGGGTTGTTGTCGCCATCACAATAGATCTCACTTTCTTCTTCTTGAGCACTTTGCATTGTGGCGACCTTGTTCAAAGCATTGTACTCATCTTCACTCATAGATTCATACTCTCCCATGTCATTGATGATCATGACCTTCTTGTTGGTGCACTCAAAAGATTTGTGCCCTTGTCCGCCGCACTTGTAGCATTGCAAAGTCTTGTGCCGGACGAAGATCCTTGAGGCGCCTTGGAGGGGAGGTACTTTCTTGAAAGGTTGAGGCGCTTGAGGTGTCGAAGTAGAGACTCTTGGAGGACCTCGAGTGTTCGCTTGAGGAAGAGCTTGTGAAGGTGTAGGAGTTGACGAAGAAGGCTTGTTGGCGTAGAATGCCTTTGTCTTGAGGTATTTGAGCTCTTCAAGCACGTGGCGCTCGGCCTTGGAAGCTTGATGTACTAGCTCAACCAAAGAGGCATATGGTTGGAACTCCACGATCTTCTTGATGGATAGTTGAGGCCATTCATGAAACGAGCCATGGATTGCTCTTCGTACTCGTTGACATTGGCTCTCATCATGGAGATTTCCATTCCTTGTAGTACTCGTCAACCGACTTCAAACCTTGCTTCAACTCTTGCAACTTCTTGTATAAGTCTCTAGTGTAATGGCTTGGCACGAAGCGCTTGTACATGTTTCTTTCATTTCAACCCAAGTGTCAATTGGTTGTTGGTGGTTAGCGACGCGAGCATCTTGTAGTTGTTCCCACCACAAGAGGGCATACTCTTCAAACTCCATCGAGGCTAAGGCAACCTTCTTGTGTCGGAGAAGCGTTGCACGCGGAAGATCTTGTCAACCTTGAGTACCCATGAGAAGTAAGCTTCCGGATCACTTGTGCCGTAGAACTTGGGTATGTCAAAGCGGACGTTGGTCAAGTCATCATAGTCGTCACGGGCCACCACGTGGGAATGCACGTCCACGTCTCCTTCGGTTGAGTCCATCACCATTGTGTTGGCTTGACTCGTTATCACTTGACTCGGAACGTTGGTGTTGGTGACGATCATGAGGAAGCTCTTGACGAGCGCATGTTGAGGAGGTAGCTCTTGTTGAGGAACGGGTTGCTCGACATTGTTCGCATTGTCATGGTTTTGATGACGTGGCCTTGGAGGATGACGAGGGTGACGTCCTTGTTCACCAAAGTCATTCGCACCCGGAACGCCATTGTCATTAGCCAATGGGTCATGACGATCACGTTGTTGCGGTGGTGGTGATGGTATGCGTTCACGACGATCATCATTTTGGTGAGGTTGTTCTTGATGCGCATTGGCATTGTTCGCGTGAAGATCATGTGGTTGTTCAACGTGAGGAGGAGGTCGTTCATGGGCGTCGCGCCTTGGATCATGTTGACGTTCTTGTCGAGGTTCATGACGTCCATGACGTGCTTGTGTCGACCTTGAGGTGCTTCTTGTACGGCTTGAGTGTGAAGAAGCTCGTTGTCGCGCAAGGTTGTTGATAGCTTCGGTCAACCGCTCCATATTTGCTTCTTAGCATCATGCGGTCGTTGAAGGTGTTGTCTTGATTTTGAAGACGGCGCTCGAAGCGTCCTAGGTTATCACGAAGAAAGTGTCGCATGCCAACAAGCTCCGATTGTGTGACATAGCCATGATCACCGCGAACTCCACCATGGATTTCCTCTCCGAGCTTGAGCTTCCGTTTGTACTTCCCCTAAACATTTTCTCAAGATCAAGTGAGATATGTGGTAAGAAAAACCAAGACAAACTATATCCCAAGTATAATGTGGCTTGAGAGGAGAGTATCCGGTTCTAACACCCAACACACACACTTATGAGGATAGGAAGGTATGAAGTGGCAAACGAAACAAGCAAACCCGCGACAAACAAAGGTAGAGAAAATCCACAATGATCAAATTACCAAAGAAACTCCAACCACAAATGATGAAGAAACACACACAAAAGCGAATAATGGGGTTGGGCGACCAAAGGGCGAGCACTCGAAGATAGACAACCTAACGAAGACTACGTGCTCAAATGTCACCCAACACAAGAAGGACGCTAGCTCAATTGCTTTTTGTGGGCAACGGATTTGCACAAGAGTTAACACTCACACTCACTTTGGCGGTCTTAGCTTTGTCGCAACCTACAAGAGATGAACTTGGCACCACTTGATTCTTTTCTTTTCTCTTTTTTTTTTGATTTTTGCTTTTTGACGATGATTCCTTCTCTTTTGCTAGTGCCAAGCTCTCTAACGATACACACTCGCCAATACTTGAAGACAAACACTCAACACGTGCAATGCCTCGCAATATCACCGAGCTAGTCCAATAGGTCAAGGCGCGAAAGGAAGAAGGGCTCACAACGGATTAATGGTGGGGAATGTCGAGTCCTTGGTGGCGTCGTCGCTTGGCGTTGATGATGCGTTGCTGCGGAAGCTTGTCGATGTCGTAGACGTAGGGCACACCAAGAAAGGACTCAAACCAAAGAGGAAATGCCAAAACGAACCGAGGAAAAGAAAAAATTCTGAAAAATCTGCCCTGGCGGTAGTACCGCTGCCCCCAGCGGTAGTACCGCTGCTGGCGGTAGTACCGCGTACGCTGGAGGTACCGCTGCGCGCGGATCTGCGCGATTTTGACTCGAAATTGGGCGGAATTGGGCTCCAAAATTCCTCGAATTCGTGGGAAATCGGCAAAATTAAGGCTAGGGAACGCAAACAAGGTGGAGGGGGTCCTAAAGCAACAGATCCATGGACAAAAACTACCAAAAACGCAACGAATCGACAGATCGGCTCGAATCAGGCAAGGCTATTTTTGGTGGAAATTTTCGAATTTCTCAAAAACGAAGAAAAATTTGGTGGATTTGGTGGAAACACAAATCAAATCCGTGTCAACCTAGAGCTCTGATACCATATGATGCGGAGGTCCCGATTTTCACGGATTTGGCGGAGGGAAGATGAACACGAAGAACACGCGAAGAACGAAGAACACAAAAGGGGAAAACACAACACAAAGGGTAAATAGCAAGTAGCAACCCGGCAAGACGATTGGTAACAAATCCCCGTGGGCAGCCCCCAATCCTCCTCTCCCAAGCACACCTTACTCTTAGGATTGTTTGTCCAATTGGTCAATCCAACCAATCCAATCTAGCCACTCAAGAGGGAAGATTAGCAAGTAATCGCAACTACAAGCGGAGCCTTGGTATCCACGCAGGATCTTCTCCTCAAGAGGAGGCCTTGGTTCATCTCCACATGTGGAGGCTTGATTCATCTCCATAGGAGGAAAGAGACACTTTGGAAGAAGGAGCAAGGCTCTACTTTAGTTCTCAAATCTTAGTCTAACCCTGCATATAGATGGGGAGATTCTATTTATAGTCTAGGTGAGATAGGGGTGGATAAGTGAGGTGACACGGGTCCTCAGCCCGAAAGGTTCCCGACGCGGCGGTACTACTGCTGGAGCCAGCGGTAGTACCGCTGGGCAGGCCTTCTTTGCAGTTTCTGAAGTCAACTAGGGCGGTAGTACCGCTACACCCAGCGGTAGTACCGCCCGGTACCGCTGGAGCTGCCGGCAGATCAACAGAGGGCCAGTTTCGGCGGCAGCTTCGGCGGTAGTACCGCTGGAGCGGTAGTATTGCCCGGTGGGGCGGTAGTACCGCCCAGTTTCTTCTGGCTCGGCTGGACTCGGAGGGGACACGTCTGGCTCGGCTGGACTTAGGGCGGTAGTACCGCTGCACCCGGCGGTAGTACCGCCGCCTGGGACTTGTTCTCATTTTTCTCTCCTTCTCCTTCGTCTTCTTGACTCGATTCTTGTCCAACTTCTACGCTGTCTTGGAGATCTTCAAAAGGGTCATGCCTAAGTATGCACAAGGTATCGGAATGAAGTAGCAAGCCATTCAAAGGAGTATCGAGATCACACATAGATAGGAGTGAATTCACCTTATCATGGAGAGCTTTGACTCTTCCTCTTGTCATTGGGCCACGTGGTGTTGTGTGCCTATGTTGCACTACATCAGTTTCCCAAAAAAATATATGAAACATATTTGCGGAAAGCCATATCAAGAACTTCCATCACAAACAAGATCCAAAAGAGTGAGACACTAAAAACAATTAAGCAAATATGGACCTTGTTTGAGCAACATGCCACATTAGAATAAGATTATTAACAACATCAATTCTAGGTGGCAAAACCTCACATGTTCACATTTTCAGGCTTGTAATATGCACAAAGCTTATTACTCCCCCATAATGTGATAGTCCATTTCTTTTAAAACAAGAGGCAAACAAACTAACTAGAGATAATTAATGGACATTAAGAATTTGAATTTCTCATGAGCATGACATACCACATAGAGAATAAGATAATTAACAATATCAACATTAAGTGGTATTCCTCATGTACACACATTTTTAGGATTGTGAAGTGCACGAAGCATATCACTCTCCCAAAAAGGGATAGTCCATTAACTCTCAAAGAGAGCCAACAAGATATAATATAAAATAAAAGCAATAAGGCTCAAAACAAGTACATGGTGTGCAAACTAACATACACATACTTGATTTCTCAAGATAAGTAAGTAGAGAGCACAACACATACAAACACTAGCAAGGTACAAAAACAAACACATGCAAGGGTGCAAGCAACTTTCAATGTATATATGATATAAGCAAAAGTTACCGCAAGGAGGAACATTGAATATGAGATAGAACAATATAAGCCAAATGACTTGGCTTGAGATAATATAATTGATGAAGATCCCTTAATTCTTCATAATGTAGCCAAGTCTTCAATGCTCTCCGACAACACCTATTGATCAAGTTTTACCTTGTTGGTCCCCAACCAAGTTGGTCCTAAGAGGTTAGTCACAATAGGCTTGGCAACCCAAATGGTTCTTTTCTTGAAACCACTTTGAGTACAACAAATATGGCAAACACATTGCCAACCTTATCCTTCCGAAGAGAATAAACATCAACAATAAATGGGGTTGGATGAGGTACCATTAGTGCATGAAGAAGCAAAGTGCCTTTCACAGCATATGTAGTAACATTGGCTTCCTCCCTTCTTCTTAGTGGAATCTCGGCTTGAGGAGGGCTAGCTTGATCTTCTTGGGAAGTGGCCGTTCTTCAACTTGAGGAACTTGAGATTGAGCTTGAGGCCTCTTCCCTTGTTGCCTCTCACTAAGAGACTTCTTCAACGGGCAAGATCTAACATGGTGCCCTTCGACTTTGCACTTGAAGCAAACAATCTTGCCGAAATATTGACTTGTTCTTAGCCCTTTTTTCTTGTTATATTGGACTTGTTCTTGTTATTGGAGTTGAACCCAAGTCCACTCTTGTCATTGGGGCGTCTTTGTACACTCAACATATTGTCAAGTGTAGAATCCCCAACATGACGCTTTTTCAAGTCTTTCTTCAAAGAAGTGACTTGGGCCTTGACCTCTTTTAATTCCTCTACATGGTTAGTATCCACACAGATACTAGAGGAAGTAGATGTTTCGTTGTTAGAGCAACAAGGCAGGAAAGTAATTCATTGCAAGATTTAGCAAAAGTATGAGATAATGAATTACTAGGTCAAGCACAAGGCAATATAGCATTTTTAGAGGAAGTTGTGCCTTTGTCCACATGAGGCTCACAAGATGTACCTTTGTAGTGATAGCCTCATGACCTAACTTTATCCTAGCATGGGATGCAAGAAGATCCTCATTAGAGCTAGAGACCTTTTCATGACTTTCTTCCTATTTCTCATACTTGGTAGTTAACAACTCAAGTTGAGCCCTTAGCTCAACATTCTCCTTCAAATAGATGCTTCACATGAAGTGCAGTTAGTAGCACAAGCATCATTAATATTAGAAATGGAAGAAGACAACTTGGTAAGCTCATCATTCAATCTAGCATTTTCCTCTATAATATTTGCATGATCACAAGAGGAACTAGAAGAGCTAGGCACAACAATTTTAGATAGTTGAGTTTGGAGTTGATCATGAGACTTGGTAAGGAGAGAGTGTTCACTTTCGAAAGCCTTATGAGCTTTGTCAAGTCTCTCTATATCCTTAATTAGTCTAGCATTGCCAACACTAAATTCAACATTTTCCTTTTTAATCACTTTATATTTTGCAATGGTATGATCATGTTCCTTAATGAGTTTAGCAACCACTAAATCATTTGACTCATCAATGGAATCGAGTTTCTCTCTCAAGAGAAACCCGGAGCTCTTGCACCAATCAAGATTACCGTAAGAGAAGAAATTTCAAGAGCATATTCTCTTTCAAGTCTTCCCTTTTCTTCAATGACTTCGCAACTCTTGATAGCATAAGTCAAAATTTCACAAAAAGAGGAGATAGCTTTACTACCTTTAGGGAGAGCACAAGATACCATCTCACCCTTCTCTTTTAAAGAGTCGACATCATTATACTTTAAACCATAATAATCCTCATCCTCATCATCAAAATATGTAGAGGGTTCCAAAGGTGATACCTTGAATCTCTAGCCATAAGGCAAAAGTGAGTAATGGACGATGATGATGAAGAAGAATTGCTTGAAGTACCATTGAGATCCATGTCTTGTTCCAACAAAAGTTAGGATTCCATCTACATTGTTAGCCACACACAAACTAAGAGTATGGAAGTATTGTTTTCATGACAACAAGAATATGAGTATATCATCATGAGATATTAGTTTAAACAACTATTACATGATATGCAAGGACTATCAACACTAGCATGTAAGCCATTTGATGTGCTAGAAGTGTTTATGTCCAAAGATAGAACATTGCAATGAGATAGAGATGATGTATAGTCAATAGTGGATTCATTATCAACAATGCAATTTCTATCACCACTCACCATAACATTATCTTGTGACAAATCACATGTTGGTGAAGTGGAACAAGTTGTGAACTCATCACGCTCGGAGGTGGAGGGAGAACAATCATCCTCAATAATGTTGGACACTTCATATATTATCTTGAAGCTTGGTCCAAAGTTCATGAGCGTTCCGAAAAGGCATGACTGATGCAAGAACTACATCGCTCAAAACACATATAAGGCCATTATACTAGAGTATCGAGATGTGAGTTTTCCTCATCCACTATAGATAATTCTTGGGAATCCATTGGAGGAGAAAAACCCATATCTACAATAGTCTTTATGTAATTTGGACTCATGACCCTATAAAGATTAAGCATGCGAATTGTCCATACATCATAATTTGTTCCATCGAATATGTAAGTGGGATCGTGCACTAATTCTCTAAACGACATCTTTACTCTCTAGGCGGTTAAAGCCCAATAAAGAGAGCCCAGTCTCTGATACCAATTGAAAGGACAAGGATGTCACCTAGAGGGGGAAGAATAGACGATTAAAACTTATCCGGTTTAGGCTTGATAACACTACTACGGATCCGATCTTTTGTGACAAAAATCCGCTTCACGACATCGAGTTTGTCACTGATTAGCCATAATAGGTGACGGTATTTTGATTTTTGTCACGCATTAGTGTTAATGCATGACGCTCAACTATGTTGTCACAAAGTCTGTCACGATTACCCTGGTGACGGATTTAAGGGCGTCACCCTGGTCGCACAAAGTTTTTGGACCGAAATGTCAGATAATTAAATAAAACTTAAAAAATAATCGTTCGTTGTGTTTTGAACCCGCGACTTTCTGAACAAAATAAAGATGTGCTACCGCATTGTTAAGCTAATGTTACTGATAAATTTTACGAGGTCCTGGTATTTAGTAGTTCGTACTGAATTTAGGCCTATGCTCGCACAGTGGAACATGGGGTTCCCCTAGTACTGCCAAAGTGGGTCCACCCCATGTGGGCCCAAGATGAAGATGGACAAGACCAAGACTCAAGTCAAGCTGGCGGGTTCACCGTCAAGACACGCATGGCCTACGACGACTAAGGGCTCTGGTCCTGGGGACCTTCCCGGGTCCCCGAATCAAGCGAGAAGGCCAGGAAGGACCCGAGAGCCCGAGTTCCCGGCAGGAGGCCAGGCTCTCTCTCGGGTACTTCCTACGTTCCTGTGGATAAGCACTCCACCTCACCGCGGAAGACTTGGGAAGCAAGGCGAAGGCAGCGGGGCGGGAAGCACGTCCCGTGGTGGGTCAGCTCCGTCCACCCCAAGGCGGACGCTCCCACCTAACCCAGAGGAGACGCTAGGCTGAGGAGATGCCACGTCTCCCCCTAAACTAGATGAGAGGGTCCTTCACCCCGAAGGTCCCTCATGCTCCTCACGTGACCCTGTGGCAACCCCTTAGCCTATAAAAGGGAGACCAAGGCACGGGAGGAGAGGAGGAGGGAAGATAGAGCAAGGACGAACGGAAGCTAGAACCAGAGCAAGACTAGACTAGGGTTGCGGAGGTAGAGAGGAAGGTGATCTCCTGGGTCAGGATCTGTCCTTCTTCTACCTCGGGCCAAAACCCTTCCGGGTACCCTATCTGGGAGGTTCCATTGTAAGCCACACTATGAAGAACTCATCAATCCAGACATGCAGGAGTAGGGCTTTTAGCCTCCGGGCGGCCTGAACCTGGGTACTCCTTGTGTCCCTTTGGTTGCATGCCTTGATCATGGAGAGAGAGCTTGATCTAAACTCCGCCCAAGAAGACGATTCTCAGCCTCCTCCGTGCCCCGTGCCGAACCTAAAAGGGGGTATCCTATACTCCCGGTGTCCGTGCAACGAGACACGATATCTGGCGCGCCAGGTAGGGGGCGCAAGTGCTGGATTCATCTTCATCAAGTTCATCGGCAAGTTTCGTCGTCAAGCATGCCTCCAAGGAAGAAGGGAGATCCTGCGGCGTCCAAGCCGGTCTCTCCCTCATGCACCCAAGCTTCAGCTGAACGTCGTGCTGCTGGCGCACGGCGGAGCGCCTCTCCGTCCCCGTCTCCCATGGAGAGGGTGGTGCCGGACGAAGTGGACGGTCGCGACAAGGACAACGGCCCTGGCGGAGCGGCGGCTCCAAAGGGCACCACCATGCCTCCTCCTCGCTCAGGGGAGAAGAGTGTTTGCAACGGCACCGGCAAGGAGCCCACCCTGGAGGAGGGAACCACGGCGTTTGCCCCAGCGGGGATCCACGAGCATCCAAGAGCAAGACCTCGCGCACTCGCCTTCGGACGTGCAAGCTCGCCATGATGCTCTAGTCGCTGCCAAGGCACTGATGCAGTTCCCCTCCAAGCAACAGCGACCCCAAGGTCTACCAAGAATGGAGGACTCGCGTCGAGAGGCTCCTCGACTTCGCCGATGGTGGTCCGTGGGTCGAACCCACTCAAGCTCCCACCGTCGACAACCCCGGAGCAGCACAAGACAAAACACGTGATCCGCGAGGCCAGCCTCGTGGTGAACGTCAAGCCAAGACGGCGCCTCCTCGCACCGCGCCACCAATGGCTGATCGGCTACACCGCGATCACGGCGAGGCCATCTCCATCGGGTCGTCTACCTCGCGCAACCCAGATCTTCGTGACGAGCTCAACAGCCGTCAGAACGAGGATATGCGCACCCGCATCGAGCGTCGCGAGAACGTCACCGCCGGGAAGATCGGGGCAATCGACCTCGCCGAAGGCTGCCTCGCCCTCGCTCCCGAGTTCTGCCACTTCAACTGGCCCAAGAAATTCAAGATCGACGTTCTCCGCTACGACGGCACCAGACGAACCCCCGGGACTTTCTGCAGATCTACTCTCTGGCTGCGATGGTTGCCGGTCCGACGAGGTAATGATGGCCAACTGGTTCCCGTTGGCCCTGAAGGGAGATGCCCAGACTTGGCTTCTCAACCTTCCCAAGTGCTCCATCCGTTCCTGGCGGGCACTGAAGGAGCAGTTTCTGGGGCTTTCCAAGGCGGGTACGAGCGCCCGGGGGCTCCCAGTGATCTCCACGATTTCAAGCAGTTGCCGGGTGAAACTCTCCGCAAGTTCATCCAGCGCTTCACCCAGAAGATAAACACCATCCCGTGCATCAAGAAGGAGTTGGTGATCCAGTCCTTCCACGCCAACGTCCGCAACCCCAAGATGCGCGAGAAGCTGAGCATCCATCGCGTCGAGTCTGCTCGAAAGCTCTGGGAGCTTGCAGACCGGTGCGCTCGAGCTGAAGAAGGAGCCGAGTTCCCCGGGGAGGATGAACCCGAGGACAAGACCGCTCCAGCTAAGAACAAGAAGCGGGACCCTGGACCCGACAAGCGGATCTTCGTCACCGAGCCTCTTCCGAAGAAGACCAAGCCTGCCCGACTTCTGAGGAAGAAGGTGAAGGTGATCCCTGGTGCCACATTCATCCAGAAGGCAACCACTTGCTCAAGGACTGCCGCATGCTCAAAACCTCGCCGTCCGGGAGCAATGCCGACCTGATGGGGTCAGTCAAGACGGTTGCTACAACTGCGGCACTACCGGGCACATCGCTCGTGACTGTCCCACGGGTCGCCAAGGCGGAGGCGGCCGTGGATGGTACCGAGGCGGTGGCCGCGGGGCCGCGGAGGAGGACGCGGCGTCAAGGTGGTCGTGGGTACAACACTCCGGAGGCCGCCCACTCGGCAACGGGGAAGCACTCGGCTCCCCAAGGAGGCAACGGCGGCAAGTATCAAGAAGTCACGGGAGTCGTCGGGTGCATTCACGGAGGGTCTTCTCTGCCTCCCTCCAACGGCGCCTGGAAGAGACTTGTCCAGGAGCTAAACGCGGTTGCTTCTGCACCGTCCAAGCCCCTGGACTGGTCCAGCCCAGTCATCACCTTCGACCCAGAAGACCACCCTGCAAACACTGCCGGGGTCGGGACTCTGCCGCTGATCGCGTCGCCCGTCATCCACAACTACAAGGTCACCAAGATGCTGGTCGACGGAGGCTCCAGCCTCAACCTGCTAACGGCGAAGGTCCTGGCTGTCCTTCAAATCCCCCTGTCTCGCCTACAAGACACTGGGGTGTTCCAAGGCGTGAACGGAAGTGTTACTCGACCCCTCGGGAAGATCACCCTTCCGGTCACCTTCGGCGACTCCAAGAACTTCCGCACCGAGGAAATCGTCTTCGACATCGCCGACACTCCGCTTCCGTACAACGGCATACTTGGCAGGCCTGCTCTGGCCAAGTTCATGGCCGTCTCCCACTTCACCTACAACATGCTGAAGATTCCGGCGCCGTGGGGCGTGATCAAGGTCAGGGCCGACATCGACGATGCTATCTACTGCGTTCACCAGCTGAACCAGACGGTGGCAACCATGGCGGACATCCCTCAAGGTGTACAGGAGGATGATGATGGGGCTCTCCCCGGGGGCGAAGGGCACCCTGGGGGCTCCACATCTACTCAACCCAAAAAGGTGCCATTCCATGGCGATCCGCAGCTGACCAAGAAGGTGGCGCTAACCAGCGACGGAGTTCGCTCCATCACCATCAGCGCCCGCCTCACCGACAAATAGGAAAGCGCGCTCGTCGCCTTCCTTCGGGAAAACTCTGACGTCTTCGCATGGGAGGCATCAGGTTTACCTCGGCGTACCAAGGAGGTGATCGAGCACAAATTGGCGGTCAATCCGGGGGCTCGCCCCGTGAAGCAGGTTCTCCGGAACCAGAGCAAGGAAAAGCTGGAGTTCATCATCGCCGAGATGGACAAGTTGATAGAAGCTGGTGTCATCCGGTCGGTTCCCCACCCAAGCTGGGTGGCCAACCCCGTGGTGTACCGAAACCCATGACCTTCAAGTGGAGACTCTGCATCGACTTCACAGACCTGAATAAGGCCTGTCCCAAGGACCCCTTCCCCCGCCGCGGATCGACATGATCGGATTCCACGGCCGGGTGCGAGCTGCTGTGTGTTCCTGGATGCCTTTTCCGGGTACCACCAGATCATGATGTCACTCGAGGACCAAGAGAAGACGGCCTTCATCACTCCCAAGGGCTGCTACTACTGCACACCCGATGCCTTTGGCCTCCGAAACGCCGGCGCTACCTTCCAGCGCCAATGCAAGCATGCCTTGGGTCGCAGCTGGGCCGCAACATCGAAGCGTACATCGACGACATCGTGGTCAAGACCCGGTACAAGGACTCCCTCATCCAAGACCTGCACGAGACCTTCGAGAACCTCCGCCGGGTCAACTTCAAGCTCAACCCCAACAAGTGCGTGTTCGGGGTCCCCCTCCGGCAAGCTGCTAGGTTTCCTGGTCTCTCACCGAGGGATCGAGGCGAATCCGGACAAGATCAAAGCAATCGAGCGCATGGAGGCTTGGGGAGCGGGCCTTACCGTTCTTCAGGCTGCTCAAGAAACAGGCCCCGTGGAGTGGACCTCCGAGGCCGAGGAAGCCCTGCAGTCCCTTAAGCGCTACCTCGCCTCGCCACCAATCCTCGTGGCACCAGAAGAGAGAGAGCCCCTACTACTGTACATTGCTGCCACCAATCAGGTGATCAGCGATGTGCTCGTGGTAGAGCGTGACGCTCCTCCGAAGAAGTCAAGCAATATCAAGGGCAAGCGACCCGGAACTCTCTTCCGGGGCAACCGTGCAAGAAAAGGCTGCTGGGTGACCAGGGGTCTCATGATCCTGGCGTCACTGCAACTTCACCAAGCGACGCGGATCCCGTCGGGAATGGAGAATCTCCCTCCGACGAGACTTCGCCGGGGGCTACATCGTCCCCACCCCAAGACGTCGACGAGGGGAAGCCGAGCCCTCCCAGGACTCGGCGACCCGCAAGGTGCAGCACCCGGTCTACTACTTCGTCAGCGCAGTGCTGCGCGACGCCCGGGAGCGGTACCCCATGATGCAGAAGCTGCTGCTGGCAATCCTCATTGCCTCCCGCAAGATGAGGCCATACTTCCAAAGCCATCCCATCACGGTGGTGTCCAAGTACAACCTAAGAAGCCCCCTGGAGAACCCACTTGCCACTGGTCGCATATCATGGTGGGCCATGGAGCTTCAAGGTTTCGGTCTCAAGTTTGAGCACACGGACAACATCAAGAGTCAGGTGCTGGCGGATTTCACGGCCGAGTGGACCGAGACGGCGTTCGACGACCCGGAAGAGGAAACCTGCCTCCCCGGGAAGGAAGATCCTAGCACCTGGATCATGCACTTCGACGGCTCCTACACCAAGGGGAAAGGAGGTGCTGGGGTTGTCCTAACCTCACCAACCGGGGACCAGCTGAAGTACGTCGTCCAGATGCACTACCAACGGAGCATCCCCAACAACACGGCGAGTACGAGGGCCTGCTCGCAGGACTTCGTGCTGCCATCGGCCTCGGCATCAACAAGATCGTCGTCAAGGGTGACTCTCAGCTAGTCATCAAACAAGTGAACAAGGAGTACGCGTGCCCTCAGATGGCACCAACGTTGAAGAGGTCTGGAAGCTGCAGCGGCGCTTCGACAACTTCCGGGCTGTGTATGTCCCACGGGAGAAAACACGGCTGTCGGGGGAATACTTTCTGGATTAACCTGCGGCCCAGTGCGACTTAACTTACTCGCACGGACGAAGGCCCACTTGGGAGCAAGCCCAATATTGAAACCGCCATAAGGGGAAAGATCTAGAAGACATATCCCGGAGACGTGAAGACCAAGTAGTCTCCGAGTAGGCCTCTGTGGATGTATTCCTTATGGGGGAAGTTTCCTTTTGTAACCTAGCGAGCCTCTGTGTATATAAAGAGGACTCGCAGGACTTAGAGCGGTCAAGCTATCAAGCCCCAAACCCTAGCTCATACGGCGAGTACCAGATCGGATCGCCTCCATTGTAACACCTCGATTATATATCAATACCAATCTAGGGTAGGCAGGAAGTAGGTCTTTTACCTCACATTGAGGGGGCCGAACCTGGGTAAATCTGTGTTGATCTTTGTTCCTGCGATCCCAAGCTCGGAGATGCTTGACTCGCATAATCCCACACCTACGAAGTCATCTATGACACCTGACGTGACAAACCCACGACAGTTGGCGCCCACCGTGGGGCCTGCGGTCAAAAGCGTCACGTTCCGCCAGGATCGAAATCAGGCTTCAAGGACATCGCCATTGGCCAAGTTGAAGACATCAATGGGGTCCCCTTCATCGACGACTCAGAGTGGGGACCCGAGGCAGATCGCATCGAGTTCGGATACATCGTTCCCATCGGATCAGTAAAAGTTTTCGTCGGATCCGTCAGTCGCAGATCTATGGACGCGACTCAAGGAAGCGAATCGGTGAAGGAGCTGCGGCCGGTCAGGGTCCGCGTGTTGGAGGAGCTACAACAAGCTACGGCAAGATTGCCCATCCCCGTCCCATCAAGACCTGTTTGGGGATCTCTACCAAATCAGGAAGGAGACCTCAAGATTGAAGAGATTGAAGCTATCAGGACGGAGCTCTGTGAAGAGGCACAAAGACTCGCGGCTGAGCGCGAAAAACTCCAAGAAGAAGGCGACGACTCCGCCGCTGCCAGCCGAAGCACCAGGCGGTGCGAACCAAGACGACATCTGAGCGCAAGAAACTCCAAGAAGAAGAGTGGCGACTCCGTCGTTGGCAGCAAAAACATCAGATCAAGATGGCGAGGAGAGAGATGAAATCACAGTTCCACGGCGACCCAGAGAGCAACGTGCACGCCGCGATAGGGATATTGTCAAGATAGCACCGGTTGGAGACACACGAGCTGATAAGGAAGCTCGCTATGCGATCGACCTACTGCAAACCGCTTTACAACAAGCAAATATGTATGGAGTCACGCCCAATGAGCCGCAAAACGAGGTATCATGGGAGGAGAAAAGTACAGCGTCGAAGAAGTGGTCAACCAGTTAGCAGGTTTGCAGGTATCATTGGAAAAAGAAAAGAAGATAGAAGGCGAGTCGCGGACGTCCGGAGCGACTCAGCCATCCCAGATTGAAACTGATTCAGATGAAGATTCAGCGCCAGTAAACTCCTATTCATTATTGAAAGGACCAGCATGTTTTGGAGAGGAAATACGGCTCACTCGTTTCCCCCCGAACTTCGACGTCGCAGCGAGTCACCACCTATCACAGTGACCAAGACCCTGCCTTATGGATAGAAGATTACGAGGCAAGCATGACAGGGCTGATGTGACTCAAGAAATACGTGCGAAATACTTCCACTTGGCAATACAGGGAGAAGCTAGGGATTGGCTGTTAAGGCTGCCATCAAAATCAATAAGCACATGGGAAGACTTGAAGGACAAGTTCATCAGATTCCAAACAGAAGATATGAAAAACCTTAGACAATGCATTCAAAAAGAGAATCAAGCGGCGACTGGATCAAGAGAATCGCGGAGATCCTTGGCTCCGCCAAAAACTTAACAGTACAAGCTGCAATACAAGCTATGAGAAAGAACTGTAGATTTGAGCCGCTGGTGCACAAATTAAGTCGCGCTGAGCACAAGATTGATAGTTTCGACCAGCTTTTGGCAACGGCTGACAAGTACGCAAAGACAGATAGAGGGACAGGCGGCTTATCACAGAACCCAACGGGAAACTGCAGTCGCGAAGACAGAACGTCGCGCACCCAGATGCAGGAGCAAGGGAGTGATAAGGCCTTACCCCTAATAACTGCAAGGGGATCTTCGACGTGCCTTGCGACTTACATCGCAGGAGAGATGGCAGGCCAGCGGGTCACACAAAGGCGCAATGTCATTATTACCGGAGGTGGAAAGAAGGCGACACGCCAGATACAGCTCGCAGCAGATCGATGCAGCACAAAGTAAATCTAGCTCTCGTCAAGAGCCTGACGTTTTACCTAGAAGAAACATAGGACAGTTTCATACAGTGGAGTACAAACGACGGATGGAAGGAAGAGCGGTCAGATTTCAACGCCAGAAATATCGTCGCTGGACAGAGCAATCGGTTATTTGGAGTCGCGGCGATCACCCCCCAGAAGTAAGAGATCCAGGACAGCCAGCTCTGGTGGTCACGCCAGAAGTCGCGGGATACAAGTTAAGTAAGGTCCTAATGGACGGAGGAGGAAGAGTAAACATCCTATATCAAGACACGCTCCGAAGAATGAATATACCCGAGACAAGCTGCGACCATCCAGGAAAGAAATTCAAGGAATAATCCCAGGAGCTGTTACGCGACCAATCGGAAAGATAACACTTGAAGTTAGCTTTGGAACAGAGCGGAACTTCCGCACAGAGCTCCTAGACTTTGAGGTTGTAGCAGTCAAAAGCTCATATCATGCAATCTTTGGAAGAGAAGCCTATGTCAAATTTACCGCTCGCCCCTGCTACGTCTACCTACAGTTAAAGATACCAGGACCAAACGGTGTTATTACAATATATGGAGACAGACAGAGAGCGTTAGAATGCGAGAACGCAGGCTCAGTACTCGCAGAAGAAGCTTGTATCGCCAACTCTTCACATGGATATCAGTCGCAGATCGGTGATCGCAGCTCAAAACGAGTCGCGTTGGAGGTACCGCGGAAGCGGCCAACAGGATGCAGCCACCGGATGGTAAATACCCACCGAGAAGTCGCGCATCAGCAAGATAATGCCCCAGAGGTCGCCTTGATACAAAAAGAAGACAAGAAATGGCGCATGTGCATAGACCAGCCTCGATCAACAACCCCAGCCAAAGGGGCTCAGTTATCGTGAGACCTTACAAAGCAAACTCAATCAATAAGTCGCAGCTCAGTGCGGCTAATCGCTTAACAAAGTTGCTCTCTGCTTCAACATGAGATATACATCGGAGCTATCATGCTCGACCCGAGTCGCTTTAGCGACTCAAATTGAACCAATCAGGTGTTCAACCCACTCCGTTAGGAGTATTAATTCGCAACTAAGTGCGATGAGTATCAAGTATGCATGGCCTGCGGGGAATAGAAAACCCGCATTAAAGGGCCTGCATCATCATGTAACACCCTGTAAAACATCGAGTGATTATGAAATAAAGCCGGCACCCTTGACATTCAAGGGTTTGTCGTTTCGCCTCAACTATCATTGAGTCGCTGAGTTTTTGAATTTCATATATCACTGACCCTTGAGGGCTCCTTACGAGCATCGCGAGTACCAATCGCCACCTCAAATTTTGCCAAACTAGTGGCAATCCTTAAGCTAGAAGCGTCTTGCATTATGCGACCAAAGTACTGGGGTGTGGCCAATCGAGCTTGATTGCCTATCATGGCCGCTCTCGACCCTGAACACACATGTTCCTAGGAAATACTGAGCCGCGCGAGCGTCTACTTAATGGAATTATCAAGAAAAGAACCTGCTTATAGGTCACAAAAATAAGTTTATAATACATGAATATCTTACAGACTAACGGCATGTCCCACATTATTTATTTTTCCTCTTCCGAGCAACAGATGAGGGAATTGGCGCGGCTTGTCTCGCAGTTGCAGTCGCAGGTGTCCTATAATCAGGGCGCCGCCAGACGAAGCAGAAGGGCCACCAGATACTGTTGCTGAGCGCAGCCCGAGATGACTCAGCTCCTGAGGACTTTTCCTTCGACATCTGCTCCCATCAAGATTGAATTTATCAAGATAAGTGCCCAAGTCTAAGTTATCAACAAACTTTGTGGCATACCCGCGATCACCTTTCCAGATATCGAAGTACTCGCTTATTGGCATTCAGTATCATCTGCTCATCGCCAGACCGTGGCGAGCAACCTTGCCAACATCTATCTCTGGATAATATGCTCGAAGCAATGTCAAGACATGCGCGGCTCCGGCGCGAGCAGAGGATCGTTTCCAATCAGAGACATAATGTGGAGCCTTGAGCAGTTTATTTATCCAA
>CAMZMU010000060.1:2568961-2658097 GCA_947311845.1 Poa pratensis | reverse complement strand
AACTTACTTGTAGTTCAAATTTGACCTACTTTTCATAAATCGTCTTAAGTTTATTTAAATGCGCAAAACTAGATAGCAATCGACAAATTCAAAATACTTCGGGCTACACGTAACATATGTCCCTATTTTCTGTGGTAATTGTGTTCATTGCTATTTTGCACCTTATTTTTTGCTACTTGGTTCACAAAAAAACTCAAATTTGATGCTTACAAATTCAAAAAAAAAGTGTTCACTCATGTTCCCATGCCAAGATACACCTATGGATCAAATTTCAGCTCATTATCATGAAGTTTGCCATGGATATGGTCTTCTTCCAAGACATTTGGCTTGAAGCTCTTGAATCTTCATAGTCGAATGTGCTCTACTTGAAGTGTTGTGTTATGATCTAGTCATATTCTAATTTCATTTTTTTACTCAGAAACTAGAGGACATAAGGGTACTACTGAGAAAAAATTTATTTTTTCGAACTATATTGGTCATCAACATTGTACTGATTTCTAAACCATCATACTAAAGTGCTTTACATACAACTGAGCCTATACCATGGTCTTCAAATAGCTGTTACATTTACGGAACAAGTGATCACAAATGCATGCACATACGGCTAAACTAAGTTTTGGTTTAGGTTGCTCGCATAGATGTCATCCTCCACTTGTTTCGCTTGCTGCCGCTGGTGGGAATGTTGAGGGTGCACATAATTGGGGATGATCCGTGGTACTTTTGGTTTAGGTTGGAGACAAACCAGCCCCTTTTGGATGCACTGGAGACCCGGTACAGCTTGAAAGAGACAAACCCATCGACAGCACATATTTGAGGTTAACCTCGTCAATGGCTGCTTCTCCCAGAAATCGTGCCCATCTTTGGGAACTCGGTCTTCATGGTTACATAAGATTTGTTGATGAGTTCGCCTGCAAGGTCAGCCATTCCAGTCCTCCCGTCGAGTCATTTTCCTTTTATGTGGTAGATATCTTGGATATCCACATGGTACTACCTTGGATTGTAAAACCCCAGTTATTTCCATCACCTTCTGTCACCCCTGATGTCGACGCTGGCAAATTTACTCACGTCGCTCGTTGAAGCACTCGAATAGCTTTTCACAACGCTCCCTAGGCCTACAGTAGTTACAAAGTATAAATTGTAAATTTGCAGAAAGTCAGTTCAGGTTTACATATCAAGTATATGTAACATAATTAAATTAATTATACAATCATATAAGTAATACAATTAATTAATAAAATTTTAGTAACCAAAGAAATTGTTATAACTAGGTGCCCTGTTATCAATTGTTACTGAAGGAAAAAAATGAATGAAGCATATCCTCAAATTATATTGTCAGATAGTTCTACCATTGTACAATCATAATGTAACACAATGAAGGAAGCAATTGATAAAACACTAATACAAGATAAAAAAAACTACAGTTTCTTCCTTCAATCTCCATTTCGTAGCGCAGTTGTCAGATTGTCATATCCTCTAGAAAAATACTATTGAACAGGAAAAGGCCAATTGATACAAAGACCAATACAAGATCAAAATTTACAATTTCTTCCTTGCAATATTCCATTTCATTGGTGCATTTGGAAATAACTTTCTTTTTCGCTTGCTGCCGTATTTTGCATATACTTCAGTTGAGCATTTGTTATCGTAGTCAGTAGTACCTATGAATCATGAAACCAAATCAATGTAAATAACAGTACAGTAGATATAGCTCGTATTAACATAAGATTTAAATATTTTACTTACTTCTTCTTACACTAGTGTAAGAAAACCCTAATCCGGAAATGTACACTACTAGATCTATCAGTCATATACCTAGCCAACTGCCAGACCAACACAGTTTGGTCCACGCAAAGTTGAATGTAACATCCCAATATTTCAAAGTTTTGAAAATCCAGAAAAATCAAAAACTTTTTGAAAATCATATATATTTTGTTTTGGAAATCGAAAATCATGCATGCATTCATCATCTTCATGTATTGTTTGCATTAAAATTTCAAAAGTTGGAATTCTATTTGCACTTTAAACCCTATTTGAGAAAAGGTTAAAAATGAGCCTTATTATGCTCTAAATAATATTTTGATTTTATGAATTTATTTGGCCAGGATGATGCCCAAGTGTTATTTTTGGAATGAGCTTCCAAAAAGTATTTCTCAAATTGAGAGTGGAAAAGATTCAAATCTATTTGAAAAATTTAGAAATAGCAAAAATTTCCTTTTTAAATGCCCAAGGGTATTTTTGGTAGTTCATTTGGTAAATTTATACCCAAACAGTATGTTTGAATAAAGCTTATTATTACAAAAATTATTCAAATTGGTTTGAATCCATTTGGATTCATATTTTAAACGTTATAAAATTTTCAGAAAATAGAAAAGGAGAAAGAACAAAAAAATGGAATATACCCTCTGCCCGCCGCCCGCCTAGCAGAGGTCCAGCTCCCTACCGCGCGCGCAAGCAGCCCAGCAGCCCACCCGGCCTCTCTCTCCTCTCCCCCTCACTGACAGGTGGGACCCCAGGTCCATCGACAGCCAGTCAGCGTCGTCTTCCTCGCCCCAAATCACACTCGGAAAATGGCAGGAGACAGCCCGGCAATCCCCTCTTCAATACGGGCGTTTAAAGCCGCAATCCTTGCCTCCGTCTGCACCTACATATAGTCCACGCCCCCTCTTCCATTCCCCAGAAACCACACCACGAGAGCCACAGGCTGCTCGTACGCATCCACGAAGCACCACCACGGCCGCCGGTCATTTCTTCAACTCCGGTCGACTCCGGCAACCCCAAGCCTCCCCCTGTCCTCCATTCTTCTTATTTCTCCCTTGCGCTTCATCCTGACAAGGTCCCGTAATTTTTTTCGTGCCCAGATCGAGCTATTCTTCATCGACCAAAGCTAGCCGCCGCCTGCATCAACTTCGGCGAGCGATTCGAGGAGGAGAAGGACAACCCGAGATCTCTGCCGCGCCACCAACCTCGCCACGATCTCCTCTCGTCGTGTATGGTTTACTCGCCCCTTAGGCCATAGATCTTCGATTTCATGCATGGCGGCCATGGCGCCGCCACGGGATGGGCTCACCAGAGCAATTCTGGCCGGCGGTCGCGCCGCTGGTTCTGGTCAATTGGACCTGGGCCGTCTGATCTATTTTGAACGCGTAGATTACATCACTTAAGTGAAGAGGTACGGGCAGATCTGGACCGTCAGATCCAGATCTGACGGCTCTGTTTTATTTTTCTTTCCGAATCGGTACCGGCGAATCAGAAGATGCCACATCGACGTCCAGTCAGCACCGCGTTAGCGACCAGTCAGCGTCTCGTCAGTAGCACAGTCAGCAGATCCAGCAGTTTTGCAGAAAACCCCATGTATATTAGTTTATCATTACTTTTTCTCTGTTTATCCAAATTCAAATATTTTTATATATATTGGAATCCTTAGAACCAGTAGAATCTTTTGGATCTATTAATTTTCTGTTTTGACAAATTCAAATTTTCAAATTTTCAAATGAGTTGTTTGAGTATTTTTTACATAACTTTAGTTTAAAAATAGCTTTTTGAGTGAATCCAATTGCATTGGATTTTTAGTTACCCTCTGTCCAGTAGCACTGTGTTATATTTTTGGATAAAAATTTTAATAACAAAAGCGTTAATCTTGTGTTTTACCCTTGTTATTATGTCTTGTTATTTTGTTTTAGTAGAAATTGTTTTAATTGCATTTCTGGCATCATGCATGCTTTATAAAAAAAACAGAAAAGTTAGTATATTAGTTTCTTGTGTTTTAAATTGCATTTCATGCATATCATATTTTATGTAATGTTATTATGCTTGTATGTTTATTGTGGCTTGTTTGACTTGTTAGAAACTTCGAGGGAAACGAGGACTTTTGCAACTGCTACTACTGCTCCCCTTGTTGCCAAGGCAAGTGGCACATTCATAAAATTCCTAAGTATTTTTTCTATGCATGACTTAGTTTATTTTCCTTATGCATGTGTAGGTGTTATTAGTATTGCTATGCAAGACATGTTTAGCATTGCCCCTTTTCCTATGTGTCTAGGTACTTATATAATAACTTAGTAGAAATAGTGATGCTATGCAAAAGTTATTTTATGGAAAAGCTAATTTCTACTAAATTAAAATGAAACACCTGGGTGGATTTGGGATTGCTTGGTTTATGTTGAGTGGTTTCCCAGGGTTTTACCTAAGGAATTGCACTTGTGGATGGCCACCCAGGAACAAAGGGATTTGAAGTTACTCCAAGTGAAGATTGCTTCCAGTGCAGCCATTTGTCATATGGGGTCTGTCTTGATGGATTAAGTTGCGTGGACTCACCTCGGCTTGACAAGCAGATGTAGAGGGATGTAGGTGGAACGGGTCAAGCCGGTATGGGGTGGGAAGATGCTTGAAAAATCTCGTCTCAATCTTCTCCTTTTCCTTATCACTGCTGGAGTGTAGAGGATAGTTTGGGCTGATTGAGTCAAATGGTGAACGTGCACAACCTCTCGAGAGTGTCAAAACTAAGTACTTAGCCGTGTCCCAGGTTATGGACAATTCTGAGCAGCTGATCAAGGACGTCAACGGAGGATCCCAACATTCCAACTTCTGAAGTAAAACTTGAAGGGTGAACAAGGGTAGATGAGACTATGGTTTTCATGCCATACTTGCCTCAACTAGATAAAAGAATTTTTTCAATGAGTTAGGTTAAATTGGATTTCTACAAATTAGCCTTTGAACTCCACCAGCCTAAATATGCATATAGGTTATTAGAGTTGTTCAACTAAGTGTCCATAGAGTGTCACTTGCCAGTTCCATTTTAATGGTTCTGACCCACCTTGTTGCAACATTTTTCCTGTTGCAGGTTGTTCCAATGACGAGTGAGAATTCGTTTAAGGTTTTCGAGTTTTCAACCAACATGTTTCGCCTGTGGCACATGAAGATGATGGAGACTCACTGCTACTTTATTTCCGCTGCTTTACTCTTTCAAAGCTAGCTTCGTGCTATGCAATTTGTAATGGATATTTCCTAAGTACTGGATCCACGTGTAATAATCGATACTTTGTTGTGATTTCATCTTAGACTGTGTGTGCAAACGAATCGATCCAGAGATTTGCACTATACACAGGGACTTGCCAATTTTTAAATGCAGGTCCGCTACATTGAACGATGGCCACCTCTTGAGATTCCACATCCACGTTGGTGTATTCAAAATCCAGACCCATGAACTCATCCTTCTCGTCCATTTTCCACAGCTTGGACATGAGGACTTTGAGGGTTTCCTCAATCTGCGCAATGTCGTTGGTGTAGATCACCTCTATGTCCGTCGGGCCATGGGCGGTCTACGACGTCGAGATAGTATGGGTTTCTACTGGTCCATGGCGGCGCGAACGGAGAGGAAGAAGATGAAGAGGGGGGCCGAAGCAAGGAGAAACAGGGGAAAATAGGGGAAGCGGTGGCAGTTGACAAGATAATGATCTAATGAACCGTCGCAAGCAAGACTTACCCTGTAGTTCTTTCCGACTGACAAGTGGGCGAACGAAATTTTGGAAATAAAATAAGGGAACTCCTCCTCGGCCTCCATGGAAACAGTTACCGTGAGCGAAAAAAACAATTGCCATCCCTTCCCCTCTATTTATTTCCATCTCACGCGCACATGTGAGAAAAAAACTTATTGATAACTAACAAACATGGACTCCTTGTACCAACATGTAATTTTTTACTTGTAAATACATGCACATGTGGTACTCAAATGAACTGCTCATGTGTTTCTGTCATTCGAATTATCCGTCCACATGCAGGAAAAAAGTACATTACCCTTTTTAGAAAGTTTCCACAAGCATCGATGGATCATAAAACCTTGTGGCCAATTAAAACTGCATGGTACTCACTAGCATGTTTTATGATGGATGAAATTAATTTATTCCCGAATAAAACATAAAAGCTTCTTTTCAGAACTCTGATTGTAATATTGGTTCCAATTTCATGCTTCATTTGAGTACCAACCACATTGGTATGAATATATTGAAATACAGGTTTATGAACATATATGGCTGCTTGATCTGGTTAGGATTATGCCTCATTGTGAGTACAGAATGTACCGATTTATAAGAATATCAGAATATATCTTGAACAGTACATATGACAAAAAACAAGTGTCACATTGCAAATGCATGGTTCACACGAACTTGCTTTCTATTTGACAAAATTGATTTCATTTCAAACCAATTGTTCACAAAAACTTTAACAGGTACACATTCTATCAGATTGGCATCAAAATTTACATGTAGGTACTGTAATCTCACGCACATGCATTAGTAGTACAGATCACCCTAAACTGAATCATTATGTATGTATGTTTAGGTTTTAGGAATAATCATGAATAAGCAGTTGCTAGAACGATCGCGATCGAAGGTAGAGGGCAAGTACGTATGCCATTGGGCGGCGTCATCCTTGATCTCCGCGCGGAGCGTGCTGTTGACTGCCGGGTCAAATGGTGAGCGGCCGCGGAGAGAGAGGTGCCGGCGGTGAAAGACGTGGCGAGACGTGATGGCGGCTAAAGGGCAAGGCTTTGCCCTTTGGTTTTAGGAGTAAATTACGGTGGTACTGGGATTTTGATGTGACAACACATACCATCGCAGGCCCACCTGTCAGATGGCTAGATGATTATAGTAACTAGTCATCAACCCGTGCACCTGCACGGGCTAGGTATTTGAGCAACATATTACTTAGTTTCGGCCGAAATGCATGAGGGATGCATACAAAAGATTTGTGATAAGCCGTGAATGTTTATTGCTTTAAACACCCTAATTTTTTGATACCATTGGTATGGAAACATTTGTGTTTCTATTGATAAGTGCCAACAATACTATCACACGCAAGTAGACATTTGTATCCAGGTTGATAACTATCTATCTTTTCCCAGTGTATATGCATCATAGTCTTCTGCAACATTATTTAATTTTCGATATGAGTAAATATTGGTGAAGCACTTAAATATTTTATTTATGTCCCTTCCACCGGGGACACCCATCCCAAAATTCCTTTCAGGGTATTCGCCTTGTCATCAATCGTCTGCCTCTTTGTCAACTCACCAAGTCAGGAAAGCATTCTTAGCTGGCCTATAATTGCAAAAGCATGTCACGAAAGAAGCTACAAAGTTATATGTTCCCTATTCGTCCCATCCAAGAGGCACATACGAAGAGAGTCAAAAAATTAACTGCATGCAATGATTTAATGATGTACCTGCATAGACAGTGTAAAAGGCAGTGTGACAAAACAATTTAGACCAAAGAACAGTAGGAAGCGTACATAATTTGGTGCATGTACGGAAGTATATTCCAGATAATACATTAAAAATTGCATTTTCTTACTTAAATTGGCACTGAATATTTGTTTCCTTCGTGGTGCATCCCTGGTCCCTCTATGGCCTGTCGAAAAAACAATGAACATGCGCGCACCAGAAAATTCGATGATGATGCAATTAGACAAAAATTCAGAACGTACCAAACTCCATGGATGGTAAGACCATGAGATGCATGACCTCTCTTGGTGACTGCATCATAGCAGCGTCTCCATCGATTCATCGCCCTAGTCTCCATCGATGCCTCGTCGTTGATCAAACACATTTATAGTGGAATTCAAGATTTTGGGGGTGCCAAATTTACAGCTCATTTCAGAACTTAAATTATTGTCGGGAAGAATCCACTGGTGTTACGTGAGAGAATAATCTAGGAGAATCAGTTAAGATTTTCACACTAATATCCATTGTCGGCGAACTAAAACCTAAGCATATATAGAAACCAAAATATTGGGACGTATGAGATGTAGCCGAGTAAATACTTTCGCTACCAGGCTTATAATTTGTAATGCGAAGGAGTACAATTATAAGTAGATCGAGTAAAGGGTACCAATATGCATCTCCTCTGAAGTAAAACTTGCCACAGAAATAGCTTGCATCTAATTGGCTGATATTCTATTTTTTCTACGTGATCAATCGCTGTGGTTCCTGCAGCACAAAATGGGGATTATCCATCCAATTTATTCAACAATGATTACAGGACATGGAGAATAAGAAAAATGGTAGGTAATTAGTACTTGATGGCTCAGTACAATATATCAAAATTTGATTCAGTTGTTGCAATACTCGCATGAGAAAATAGGTAAGAAAAAATAAGCATATGAATGTTCAGAAGTACTTATCCTTCAAAGAACAAAATAGATCGACTAAAAGGGTACCAATATGCACCTCCTCTGAAGTAAAACTTGTCACAGAAATAGCTTGCATCTAATTGGCTGATATTCTATTTTTCTACATGATCAAACGCCGTGGTTCTCTGCAGCAAAATATGGGGATTATCCATCCAATTTATTCAACAATGATTACAGGACATGGAGAATAAGAAAATGGTAGGTAGTTAGTACTTGATGGTCTACAATATATCAAAATTTGATTCAGTTGCCGCAATACTCGCGTGACAAAATAGTTAAGACAAAATAAGCATATGAATGTTCAGAAGTACTTATCCTTAGAAGAACAAAAATATATTCATTATTTGGTAAATTACGTTAGGTCTGACAATGAATAGATAAATCTTTTTTTCCACTGGGATATTTCTCGGATAAGTTTGAAGAATTTGGTTATCAGCAGTACTTGGACCATTGTACAACAACGAAACCCAGAAGGTTGTCAGTTCAGCAAACCAAATTCGGATCTGCACCATAACGTGAGTCCATGGGTAGAGTATCACTTTTCAGTTCTTGTTGCATGGCAACAATTGGTTGGTTACTGACAGCCATCTTAGAGAGTCTGAAAAAGTTAATACAAAGCAAGGATGACTGGATTGATCAGTAGAGAAGAAAATTTGTCGTGGAACATGCATAGGGCGGGAAGTGCAATGTGCAGCATGCCAATTACTCCCTGTGTACGAACTGTTTTTAAAAATGTTACTTTGTAGTATCTCTATACATAATCACCAAGGAAAAATTATCAGACTCAGCAACTCTCAGCACGTAGATGGCTGTTTCACTAAATGTAATCGCTGGAATAAGGAAACCATAGAGAACTACTGTAAACACAAATAAGAGACAGCTCGTAAACTGAAAGACCCTGGCTATTATGCCAAACTGCATACAGGAATATGAGCAATGATGGATTTAGTACCAACAAAACTTGATGCATATGAATCCACAATTGAGGTGCAAACATGGTTGATATTACTTGTGCATTATTGATCTCCGTTCAGTGTGCCAGGAGACGTTGTCATCGCCGTCATCAGAAGCGTGCGGGCTAATCCTCTTGATGTTTTGCCATCCTCCCCTCTCTTCACCTAAAACGATCAGCTCTCGTATCTTCATTGACGTTGATTCCCCAAAAGAACATTGTTAACCGAGAGCTGTTATTAATTCAGGGAAGAAACACTAGTACAGAACAGGGCATTAGTACCGGTTGTATTGGGCCTTTAGTACCGGTTGTGCAACCGGTACTAAAAGGTCGGGACTAAAGGGGTAACCCTTTAGTACCGGTACCAAAATACAACCGGTACTAAAGGGTCTCCACGTGGGCGCACAGACGCGCGCGACCCTGAGGGCCTTTAGTACCGGTTTTTCATAAAAACCGGTACTAAAGGTTCCTGCTATTTTTGCCCTCCCGCCTATTTTTTCAGGGGGGTTTAGGGTTTCGTTTTTTTTTTTTCGGTGGTTTAGGGTTTCTGTTTTTCCTTGTCGCTCATTTTTTCAGGGTTTCGGAGGAGATCACGTATAAAGTACTCACTACACATATGAAGTACTCATTACACACATAAGGTACTCTCGTTACATATAAAGTACTCATAATTACAATGGAGATCACCGCTAATAACTAGTACATGCATGGAGGGAGTCTATTGTTCGACATAGTGGAATTCACCGAAATCATCTAGGACATGCGTCAGAATGAATCCCGCCAATTCCTCCGCAATAGCTTTCACGCGGTTTTCTGGTAGGAGCTGGCTCCGCTTCCTTTCCAACTTTAAAAGAAGGAGATCAAATCAGTTATATTCGGAACTAAACACAATTGATGGTAGCAAAATAAAAGTTGTGTATGATGTTTACGTACCTCTCGATTTCTTCGACTATTGACTCTCTCATTGACCAAAGTGTGAATATACTCGCAAACGTAGTATCCACATAGTTCCGTCCCCTGTGGTTGTCGCAGACACCACTATACAAGAATATAATTTAATCAAATAATAATCAAGAGAACGATAATGGTATTAGAAAGATACGCAGACCTAGATACGTAGTAGTACTTACAGTGTTAGCCTTGAACTCCAGCTTCTGTGGCCATTCACCGTGTTCTTCCGCGATGAACCTTTTCCAAACCCTGCCCGGAAAAGAAAATGAATTGAGGAGTTATTACTTATACTTTTGATATCCGAAAATGAACGAAAGAGGACGATATAGTGCGATTGAAATTACCTCCTAAGCATTAGACGCACGCTTTTGTAATCATCTTGATTTTTCCTCAATGAATCCCAGACTTCAACTAGTCCTTCCTCGAGTCTAATGATTAGCAGAATGAAGTGGTACCTGCGCACATTTATATACGCAGGTATTCAGAACTCATCAATTACACTTAATATCGGGAAAGCAAAATAGAATGTGTACAAGACAGTAACACTCACCCGAAGTTGTAAGGAAGAAGTATTTCCTTTCTGGTACTTTGTCGCTTAAAACAAGTTAGCACAAGTTCCTCTGTGTCCTTGACATACCAAGGTTTTTCTACGCTCTCCACATTAACTTTATCCGGGTCAATGAACCCAATGTCCCAGATTCCTCCCATTCGGCATTCACGAATCTTCATTCTGCATAATAGCGTACAAAAGAATGTTGTGAGGATAATTACAAGCAATGAACGAGCTGAACTATAAATAATTAAATTACACGAATAAATAACTTACAGACAATAGAGGCTGAGGATAGATTTGTCGAGGGCAAGTTGATTGTACATCTGAAAAAGTTCGGAGAACGCAACCTCCACACCATATTCTCGGAACAAGTGTTGTTCCTTAACTCCCGCCATGAGATATGTCTTCCCTTCTTTTGCGGCGGTCATGTACCAGGTATGCAATTTATATAACTGTGTTGTTAGAGCACTCGGATTTTCGACCAGAGGCATCCCGAGTTCAAATTTATATTTAATTACCATCTCCGCTATGGGGACACCTGTGTCGCCAATGACAACTTCTCCATGCTCGATTTCCCGAGCTTCAGAAGGCACAATGAGCGGGGCGATCGATTGTGCTTCTTGTTCTCCGAGCTGGGCAACTCCTTTCCCGCACGCTTTTTCTTCCTCCTTCTTCTGTGAGGAAAGTACCTTGTCAATACCTCGCTCATAGTCTGAACGGGACGACGGTGGAGGGCAATACAGGTTGTCAACTGTGCGATCTTTTACCTCAGTTGCTATAGTCTTCAGGAGTTCCTTCATGGGGTCAAGTCTTGCCTCCAGTCTTTCCTTTTTTTTCTGTTCAAAAAAGGCTGCAGCCTGGCCTTGTGTCCTCACTTGTAATTCCTCCAAAGTCATCTCGCCTGCTAACTTCTCAGGAGCCTTGACTTCCTTGGTTTTTTTTGCACGTTTCTTGACAGGGGACGACGCCGTGAACAGCTTCCGCTTTGAAAAACTACTAGTGGCCGCAGCAGTCGGCTGACGGGAGGGAGCGGGCGATGGACTCGCGGTGGGGTCCCAATCGTGGGGGGAGGAGGGTGGACAATTCTGTGGTGAATTTCTAACCGGAGGAGTCGGTGGCCTTGGCGCCGAGTCTGGAAACTTGATTAAATTCTTCTTCCATAGAACGATACCAAGTTCGACATCTCCTAGTGTCTTCTCTCCTTCAGGTCCAGGAATTTCAAGCTCTATTGAGTTCATTCCCGGCATAATTTTCTTGACGCTGAGACGAGCAAATCCAGCTGGAATCACACCAAAATGGAAGGTTGCTCCAGGTCGATGTGGTAAAGCATAGCCAATCGCCACCGGACAAGTAATGTTCAACATTGGCGCATGTAACTCACAATTTGTCTTCTCCGTGATATCATCCACGGGGTAGTGAGCCGCCGACGGTTCAGCAACTGGAGGAGTCGGTGGCCTTGGCGCAGGATCATCCTGTAGCTGCGTGGAACCCACGCTGCTTTTCCGCTGAGATGGGCAGGCATCGCCGGCAGGATCTTCTACTCGCAGCTGAGATTCCCTTGACTTGGTAATTGAGGCCAGTTGCTCCTGCACAACCTTCAACGAGCGTTCTAACGCAGTAACCCTGTCCGCCTCCTTCTTCTTACTTCTGCAATGTTTTCTGTAAGTTGCAGTGTCCTCCGGAAACCCTTCAAGAAAACCAACCCCGCCTCCTCTACCTCGACATCGTCCCCAGTGTTCTTTATTCCCGAGGGCGAGTGTCAGCTCGTCGTCCTCTCTATCGGGAACATATTGTCCCAACTTGACTAGTTCTATTGCGTCTTTTATCTTTTTTACGACCCTTGTAATTCTTTTCCTCCATTTTCCCTTTGCAACAATCTTCCCTGTTTCCATGTCCAACACTGCCCCATGCGCGAACAACCATAACTTGGACCTGTCGGGCCAGTCATCTGTCTCTGGAGGGATCCCTTCTTGACGCAGCTCGTTTTCATAGGATTCCCACTTAGGCACGGCAGTCTTGTAGCCACCTGAGCCCAAACGATGGAAATATTTCTTCTTCTTAGCATTCAACTTATTTTGGGTCGATCGGGCCACAGCGACGCCCGATTTCCTATACGCCACAAATTCAGGCCAGTCATTTTTTATCTTCTCTAGACGTCCAGTGAATGCTGGAGTTTCGTTCGCATATTTTCTCCACAAAGTGTTCTTCCACTTGTTGAATTGCTGGGCCATCTTGCTAAGAGTCCACTGCTTGACTTTATTCTGCCTACTCGGTGGGAGATCTGCCGGTAGGCTGAAAGAATTCAATATGGACTCCCAAAGGGTATCTTTAATTCTTTGTTCGAGAAATTTTGCGCCAATGTTCTTTTTCTTCGGCTCATTCCATTCTGCAACGGTGATCGGGACCATGTCCCTTACAAGAACTCCGCATTGAGCTACATATTTAGTGCAGATTCCATCGGGTTTCTCCGGTTTGCCTTTTATGCTAACTTCGTCGATCGACAACTTTGCACCATCCAGCAGCTTTAACCCTTTGGTCGGGCCTCGTTTAGGGATTGAGCTAGATGATCCAGACGGCTGAAAGAAAAATGTTTCGTTAATAAGTGCGCATATAAATCAATTAATGCATCTAGCTAGTGATCAACAAGACTTAATATATACCTTGCCGGAGTCGTTTTTAGCTAGTGATCCGGGGTTCTCTTCGTCGTCGTCGTCTCTGAAGTTTTGTAACTCAAGTCCCTCACCGGAGTCGTTCAAACATTTCGCGCTAAATGTTCGGCGTCTTCTTCGTCGGAATCTTCTCCATCAGAATCTTCTCCGTCGGTATTGGGTCCGGCAGCGTTGTCAAATATTACTTGTTGCATTCGCTCTTCCTTCTCCATATCTCGGATGAAGGGGGGGACATCGGCGATGATGGGGGCGTCGTCCTCCATAGCTCAATGTCACTGCAAAATTTTCAAACTTAGCTAAAATTTCTAACTTAGCTGAAATTTCTAACTTAGCTAAAATTTCTTATACACTAATAAAATAACTTTTCAATATTTCTAACTTAGCAATATTTTAAAAATTTGGCACAAATTGCTAACACATTGCTAACACATTTTAAAAATGGGCAACAACACAATTGCTAACACATAAATCAATTAATGCATCTAGGGCTGTATGACGGGGAAACCTTGTGTTTTGGTCTCATTTTTTCAGATCGCTATGTGTCTATGTTGGATACGCCAGCGGTGTATAACAGTAGATGGATGGTTAAATAAGAATGGACCCGAGCAATGTATTATGTTCACCACATAAAGGTTTAATACATTATTACACATCACCAACAACATCCCTAACTAGTGTTCACTTTTTTCTTCGTGTGTGTCCCTTTCTTTCTTGCGCCGTAGCCATGGACAATCTTCATCATTTAACACGATGCTTGGGTCAGTTTTCACTTTGAAGGGCGGAATTTCATGAAACTTATTGTAATCTTCTGACATGTCTGTCTTGTCCTCCACTCCCACGATGTTTCTTTTTCCTGAAAGAACTATGTGGCGCTTTGGCTCATCGTATGATGTACCGCTTGCTTATCTTTTTTTTTCGGTCTGGAAGACATGTCCTTCACATAGAAAACCTGAGCCACATCATTGGCTAGGACGAATGGCTCGGTGTGGTACGCAAGATTTTGAGATCCACTGTAGTCATTCCGTACCGCCGGTCTATCTCTACCCCGCTGACAGGTTGACCCATTTGCACTGAAACAAAGGGATCTTAAAAGAAGGTCCATAGTCAAGTTCCCATATCTGCTGTATGCAACCATAATATGTGTCCTTTGTCCCATCGTCGTTTGTTGCATCAAAGCGGACACCACTGTTTTGGTTAGCTCTTTTTGTCTTGGGTTTCCGTGTAAAATGTATTCCCATTTATCTCGTACCCTTGGAAAGTCAATATAGTCGAAGATGGTGACTTGGCCAACAAGTATAGCTCTTCCAACAGTGTGTTATTAATGAGATGTGTACGCAACCAACTGCCGAAAGTATCCACGTGTTTCCTTTAATCCAGAAGTTAGTCTCCTCCGGGTATTCGGAGCGTAAAATATCCATGTGTTTCACGATATACGGAGCCACCAATCTGGAATTTTGTAGAACTGTGTAGTGTGCTTGAGTGAAAGAATGCCCGTCCATACATGTTGTTGCTTTCTTTCCTAGCGTGCCTTTTCCACGCAGTCTCCCCTCATGGCGCGATTGAGGAACACCGATCGGCTTAAGATCAGGAATAAAGTCAACACAAAACTCAATGACCTCCTCTGTTCCATAGCCCTTGGACATGCTTCCTTCTGGCCTAGCACGGTTATGAACGTATTTCTTTAAGACTCCCATGAACCTCTCAAAGGGGAACATGTTGTGTAGAAATACAGGACCGAGAATGGAAATCTCTTCGACGAGGTGAACTATGAGGTGCGTCATAATATTGAAGAAGGACGGTGGAAACACCAACTCGAAGCTGACAAGACATTGGACCACACCCGTCTGTAAACTTGGTAGAGTTGCTGGATCGATTACCTTCTGAGAAATTGCATTGAGGAATGCACATAGCTTCACAATGGGTACTCGAACGTTTTCCGGTAGAAGCCCCCTCAATGCAACCGGAAGTAATTGTGTCATAATCACGTGGCAGTCATGAGACTTCAGGTTTTGGAACTTTTTCTCTGCCATGTTTATTATTCCCTTTATATTCGACGAGTAGCCAGACGGGACCTTGATACTGCTCAGGACTTGAAAAAAGATCTCCTTCTCTTCTTTGGTAAGAGCGTAGCTGGCAGTACCTTGGTACTTCTCTGGATTCAGGTTGTCTCGTTCGTGCGTACTTTGCTGGTCCTGCCGTGCATCCGATGTATCTTTCTTCTTCCCATACACGCCTAAGAATTTAGCAGGTTCACGCAAAGATTTTTCGTCACGTGCATCACGTCGATTGCAGAGCGAACCTCTAGGATTTTCCAATAGGGTAAATCCCAAAATATAGATTTCTTCCACATGGGTACGTGTTAGCGTCTTTCGGAACATTTAGACTGCCAGGACCCTTTCCAAATATTACTTCCAAATCCTTGACCATGCCATATATAACATCACCATCAGGGCGTGTAGGCTTCGTTCGGTTATCTCCTCACCTTTGAAATTTGCCTGCCTTTTTACGGATGCTGTTTGGAAGAAATCGACGATGACCAAGGTACACATTCTTGTTACCTAAATATACTGTCAGTCTTATCTAAACAGTGCGTGCATGCATTGTATCCCTTGTTTGACTGTCCTGAAATGTTACTAAGAGCAGGCCAATCATTGATGGTTACAAACAGCAACGCTCGTAGGCCAAATTCCTCCTGTTTGTACTCATCCCACACACGTACGCCTTCGTCAGACCACAACTGTAAAAGTTCGTCAACTAATGGCCTCAGATACACATCAATGTCGTTGCCGGGTTGCTCGGGCCTTGGATAAGCACTGGCATCATAATATACTTTTGCTTCATGCACAACCAAGGAGGAAGGTTATAGATACATAGAGTCACGGGCCAGGTGCTATGACTGCTGCTCTGCTCCCCAAACGGATTCAAGCCATCTGTACTTAGACCAAACCTTAAGTTCCTTGCGTCAGCTGCAAAATCCAAACGCACTGTCGATGTTTCTCCACTGCGACCCATCTGCGGGGTGTCTCAGCATCTCGTCTTCCTTACGGTCTTCTTTGTGCCATCGCAACAACTTGGCATGCTCTTTGTTTCGGAACAAACGTTTCAACCGTGGTATTATAGGAGCATACCACATCACCTTCGCGGGAACCCTCTTCCTGGGGCTCGGCTCGCCCTCAACATCACCTGGGTCATCTCGCCCGATCTTATACCGCAATGCACCGCATATCGGGCATGCATTCAAATTCTCGTACTTCTCACCGCGGTAGAGGATGCAGTCATTGATGCATGCATGTATCTTCTCCACCTCTAATCCTAGAGGGCAGACAATCTTCTTTGCTTCGTATGTATTGTGCGGCAATTCATTATTCCTTGGAAGACTCTTCTTAAATATTTGTAGCAACTCCTGAAATGCCTTGTCAGATATTCCATTCTTTGCCTTCCACTGCAGCAATTCCAGGGTGGTACCCAGCTTTTTCTGGCCATCTTCACAATTTGGGTACAACAATTTTTTGTGATCCTCTAACATGCGCTCCAACTTCGACCACTCGTTTTCACTTCCGCACTTCATCTGTTCATCAAGAATGACCCGACGAAGATCATCATCATCGGACATCAACAATGACCTCGAGCTCAACTTCGTCTTCCCCCATTGTAGTATCGCCGTGTTCAGAGAACACAGGATAGTTGTCATCATCCTCTTCTTCAGGGTCTTCCATTATAACCCCTCTTTCTCCATGCTTGGTCCAACAAAAATAATTGGGCATGAAGCCTTGTCGCAACAAGTGGGAGTGTATGGTTCTTACGCTCGGGTAATTCCTCGTATTCCGACATTCATCACATGGACAAATCATAAAACCATTCTTCAGCTTGTTTAACTTAACCACATCGAGAAAACGATGCATGCCATCAATGAACTCGGGACAGCGTCGATCACCGTACATCCATTCTCGGCTCATCTGCATTACATAAATACATAAAAACCATTACACCAGCTAAATAATGAATAGAGATACGTGACCAAATTAATTAATACAAGTTCATCACATTAAAACCAAAGTAGAGTAGTGCCCAAATGTAATACATAGTTCTCACGAAACATACATCAATCGAAACTAACATACAACTATCTAAAGAATTTAAATCCAACAACAAATGCGATCAGAATCGCAACCAAGGTAACTATTGAACCAACAGCATAATGATACCAAGCCTCTTGACTAATGACATATTTTCTAATCTTTTTAAGCTTGACGCGCATTGCATCCATCTTCATCTCGTAGCAGCGACGACGTCGGCAAGCTCGACCCCGTGAGCATCAACGATGTCGGCAATCTTCTTCCAATACCATCTTCTCTTCCAGGCATTGGAGACGAAGATCTTCACTTATCTTCAATTTTGCTTAAATCGTTGTTTTCTTTTTTAAAAACTCGACAATAGGGTCGGCTGGAATTTCCGGTTCAACTACCTCCTAAATAAAAATATATCTATGTCAAGTTGGTCGCATGATTGTTATAAACATGAAACAAAATAAATAGTTATAAAAATATACCACATCCGAATCATAGACCGGACGAGGGCCGACGGGGACGGATATCAAAACCATGACACTATACATATAAAAAACATAAGAAAATTATACAAGAAATAATTATGCATTTAAATCATATAACTAACATTTTTAAAATAAAAGATAAAAAAGAGGCTCACCGAGGTGGTGTCGGTGACGGAGCGGCGCGGGCGATCGACGGCGGTCAGGAAGGGGACGGGACGACACTATATAAAACCACAAATTATACTTTAATTTGAGCTCAAAATGCATATAAAACAAATGAAATCCCTAACTTAGGCATTTCATCAAACACCTTGCAAGCACACAAAATCAAACTTGCTAAACTTGCACGAAAATGAGCTAAACTTGAAATGCCGGAAGAGAAGATGAAGTTGCTAACCCTTATATATGTAGGTGCCACCAATCTTGGAAGTTGTTGGAGAAAATGGTGGTGAATTTGGAGCTTGGGAGAGCAAAAGAGAGGAAAAATGGAGTGAGTTCGAGCTCAAAATGGTACTGGCTCGGGGTGGAAGAAGGTTATAGTGGCCGGGACCTTTAGTACCGGTTTTTAATACAAACCGGTACTAAAGGTCTGAGCGTGGGGCCACGGACCGCGGCCGCTTGTGCCGGCGGGGGCTCCACCCCTTTAGTACCGGTTTTTAATGAAACCGGTACTAAAGGTCTGTCTTTAGTAGCGGTTTCTATTAAAAACCGGTACTAAAGGTCTCGCCGCTGTGCCACAAACACAACCGGTGCTAGTGCCCTCCTTTAGTACCGGTTTTAGTACAACCGGTACTAAATGTGGCGTACCAAAGCCTCCTTTTCTACTAGTGAAAGAAATAAATCTGACTGAGATGGCATGCAGCAAACCCAAATCCTACCGTACCTGAAAGGCTAAAATCTTGTAGGGCTAGGAAGTCGCGATCGGCCGGCCGGCCGCCGGGACAAGTTCCAATCTCCATCCAATAATTAATCGTACACAGCTCCATTATGCGAATTGGGAGAGGAACACGATCTGAACAGCCATGCTATACTGGATCGTACCTCTTTAGTCAATCAACTCGAGGACGGATGCAATATTTGCTGATGCTAAAGCGATGGATTAGGGCGGGCAAAGTAACTCGAGATTGATGTTTCCCGATCGCTGGCTGGTGAAATCAACGTCCGGCGGCAGCATCATACATGCGGCGGCGCTAGAAAAAGATTGGTTTTATGCTTTGAGCGCTAGGGAGGTACGCGCGTGGAGAAACTGGAGTCCTGCGTTCAGTTATTTAATCCAAAGGCTATTAATGAATGAGAGGAATATCGGACGGAAGAGTAGTTTGTTAATTCGTGAGGATTAATGTGGTGCCTCCTTTGGTGCCTCCAATTAGTAAATATAAGATTACATTTGGGCCCATACGACAGTGGGTTGTTTAGTTTTCTGAGTAAAACCTAACCGCACGCAGTTACGACTTCACCCCCGGCCCCTTTCCTCTCAACTACCTATATCCCATCACCGCTCCCTTTATCTCCCCTGTTTTCACCTATTGCTTCTTCTCGTCTTCTCCGCTTCCACTCCAGTCTCTTCTTCTGAAAGTGCATGTTGTCCCCATGTGTGGTTTTTGTTAATTAATGACAATCCTTATGGACTAATGTTTGCATTGAGATATCCTTATAGATCTTGTACATAGGAAAAGAATGGAGTTCATGTATTGGACTCTAGAAGCTTATATGGTAAAGTATGGCTGGGAAAAGAAGATTGAGGGAACATTCATGTTTATCTCTAAGCCATCCTATATGTCAAGAGAAGAAGATGAAGTGCAAGTTCAATATGATCCATCTCGGAAGATATCATTTGATTGAATCTTACAATGGATACATGAAGACGGAGTTAAATGAGACTCTTCCATAATGGGGTATGGGGGAGTATTTGGAGAAGTATTCATCAAGCATGTGTGCTAGCAAGCATGATTAAAAAGGTGTTCCAACTTGAGAGAGTCAAGATCGTCATCATCTAACTCAAGTGGAATGCGCAAGGCAAAGGTATGATCTTGACAGGGTTTTCTATTTTACCGGTCTCATGTTGTTAGTTCGGAGACCGGGTTATAGGATAGATACCGTACTATCAAGAGGAGCTCTCAAGTGAGTAACTTGATCGCATCTTGTGAAGAGCTCAAACCTTTGCATACTTGCATATCATCTTTCTTGGTTCTTATTTGGCTTTTATCCATGTGAGAATTTAGAGCTTGTGTTCATCTCCATACAAAGCTCTAGTTCATCAAAAAACAGATTTCATGAATATCTTGTTGCGTTTTTTATATTGGAGGTTTTACCGGTCGTTCTTTTCTAGAGAGGTTTTACCTTTCTATATTTGGTTTTATCCTCCATATTTGTACTATGATGTTTCTCTGCATAATCTTGTCGTGCTCGTTGTGGTGATTCCAACGAGCCCAAGAACATCGAAAACAGAGTCCGGATATAAAACTTATTGCCGTTTTCGTATTGGTGTTTCTGCAGTTTTCTAAAGGGGCGGAAGTTCCGGACTTTAGGCCGGAAATTCCGGCACGGCGGAAGTTCCGGGCAAAGTTCCGCCCAAAGTTCTGGCCCAAGTCCAGTACCATTTATTAGCTGTTTTTCTGGGGTCTGGAAGTTCTAGGATGGAAGTTCCGGCCCTGGAACCGGAAGTTCCGGGTTAAGTTCTGCTGGAGCGCCTTGTCCAACGGGCAGATTTCTGGGAGGGGTATAAATACCCCTCCACCTACCTCCAGCCAGCTAGCTCTTCCAAGCAAGCTTTCCAGTTTCTCTCTCCTCTATTGTTGAAAGCTTCACCAACATAGATCTCCTAATCCCTCCAACCAAACTTGTTGATCTTCGGAGGATTGAAGGAGAAGGCCCCGATCTACATTTCCACCAATACAATTTCTTCTCTAAGTGAGGGGAACCCTTTGGGTCTAGTTCTTGGAGGTCCATTTGTTGAGTTCTTCTTTGTTCTTCCTCTCTTATTCCCTCATAAGTATTAGTTGCTTTTGGTGGGATTTGGGAGTGAAGGACTTGAGCACTTCTTGTGTTCTTGCATTTGCTTTTGTGCATCGGTTTGCTCTCTCCACAAGGATTCGTGGAAGTGAAAGTTTGTGATCTTGTTACTCTTGGGTCGTTGGACCTAGACGGTGTTCTTGAGGCCTTTCATGGTCAAGGCCTTTTGTGGCTAGTTGGAACCTTTTGTGGTCACTTGGGAGCTCCCAATCCTTTTGTGGGTTGTGCCTCAAGATTGTTGTAGGGGACTCGATTTCCGTCCAAAAGGAAATCAATAGTGGAAGGTGAACTGAACTTTTGGGCGAGGTTCATCGGAGAATAGGGTGAGGTCTTTTGTGGCATCTTTAGTTTGAAACTCACACCCCTCCAACGAGACATACTCACCTAAAAAGGAGGAACTCGGGAATACATCATCGCCTTCGCGTGCCTCGGTTATTTCTATACCCGAGCTCTTTACTTATGCACTTCACATTGTGATAGCCTTCGTGCTTGAAGTATATTATCTTGCTATCACCTTGTTACTTGTCTTGCTTAGCATAAGTTGTTGGTGCACATAGGTGAACCTAGTATATTTAGGTTGTATGCTTCTTAAATTAAAACTCCTAGTTTTATTCCGCATTTACCAAGCCTAAACCGGAAAAGTATTAAATCGCCTATTCACCCCCTCCCCCCCCCCCCCCCTCTCTCTCTAGGCGACATCCTTGTCCTTTTAATTGGTATCAGAGCCTGGGCTCTCTTTATTGGGCTTTACCGCCTAGAGAGTAAAGATGTCGTTTAGAGAAATAGTGCACAATCCCACTTTTAAATTCGATGGCACAAATTATGATGTTTGGAAAATTCGCATGCTTAATATTTTTAGGGCCATGGGTCCAAATTATATAAAGAGTATTGTAGATATGGGTTTTTCTCCTCCAATGGATTCCCAAGAATTATCTATAGAGGATGAGGAAAACTCACATCTCGATACTCTAGTATCTAATGGTCTTATTTGTGTTTTGAGCGATGTAGTTCTTGCATCAATCATGCCTTTTCGGAGTGCACATGAGCTTTAGACCAAGCTTCAAGATAAATATGAAGTGTCCAACATTATTGAGGATGATTGTTCTCCCACCACTTCCGAGCGTGATGAGTTCACAACTTGTTCCACTTCACCAACATGTGATTCGTCACAAGGTAATGATATGGTGAGTGGTGATAGAAATTTCATTGTTGATATTGAATCCACTATTGACTATACGTCATCTCTATCTCATTGCAATGTTCTATATTTGGACTTAAACACTTCTAGCATCTCAAATGTCTTACATGCTAGTGTTGGTAGTCCTTGCATATCATGTAATAGTTGTTTAACTAAATCTCATGATGATATGCTTTATATGTCTTGTTGTCATGAAAACAATACTTCCATATCCTCTATTTTGTGTGTGGCTAACAATGTAGAGGAATCACAATATTTGTTGGAACAAGACATGGACCTCAATGGTGCTTCAAGTAATTCTTCATCATCATCGTCCATTACTCACTTTTGCCTTATGGCTAAGGATTCAAAGGGATCTCCTCCTTTGGAACCCTTTACTACTTGTGATGATGAGGATGAGGATTATTATGGTTTACAATTTAATGATGCCGACTCCTTAAAAGAGAAGGGTGAGATGGTATTTTGCGCTCTCCCTAAAGGTAGTAAATCTATCTACCGTTTATGTGAAATTTTGACTTATGCTATTAAGAGTTGTGAAGTCATTGAAGAAAATGGGAGACTTGAAAGAGAATATGCTAATGAAATTGCTTCTCTCACCGTCACTCTTGAGGAAGAGCATGAGCTTCGAGTTTCTCTTGAAGAGAAATTCGATAATATTGAGGAGTCACAAAATGACGTTGTTTCTAAAATCATTAAAGAACGTGACCATGCTATTGCGAAATATAAGCTTTTTAAGAAAGAAAAGGTTGAATTTGGTGTTGCTCACGAAAGACTAACCGAGGAGCTAGAAAAGCTCACCAAGGCTCACAAGGCCTTGGAGAATGATCACTCTACTCTCACCAAGTCTTTTGAACAAGTTCAAATTCAACTAACTAAAATTGTTGTGCCTAGCTCCTCTACTTCCTCTTGTAATCATGCTAATATTATTGAGGAAAATGCTAGATTGAATGATGAGCTTGCTAAGTTGTCTTCTTCCATTTCTAATGTTAATGATGCTTGTGCTACTAACTCCACTTCTCGTGAAGCATCTATTTTGAAGTTGAATGTTGAGCTAAGGGCTCAACTTGAGTTGCTATCTAGCAAGTATGGGATATTGGAAGAAAGTCATGAAAAGCTCTCTAGCTCTAATGAGAATCTTCTAGCAACCCATGCTAAGCTAAAGTTAGCTCATGAGGCCATCTCTACAAAGGTAACATCTTGTGAGCCTCATGTGGACAAAGGCACAACCTCTGCTAAAAATGCTATATTGCCTTGTGCTAGTCATAGTAATTCTACATCACATACTATTGCTAAATCTTGTAATGAATTACTTTCAATGCCTTGTTGCTCTAACAATGAAGTTTCTACTTCCTCTAGTATTTGTGTTGGGACTAACCATGTAGAGTAATTAAAAAAGCTCAAGGCCCAAGTCACTTCTTTGAAGAAAGGCTTGGAAAAGCGTCGTGTTGGAAAATCTACACTTGACAATATGTTAAGTGTTCAAAGACGCCCCAATGAAAAGAGTGGACTTGGATTCAACTCCAATAACAAGAACAAGTCCAAGTATAACAAGAAGAAAAAGGGCCAAGAACAAGTTAAAGATTCGGCCAAAATTGTTTGCTTCAAGTGCAAAGTTGAAGGGCACCATGTTAGATCTTGCCCTTTGAAAAAGAAGTCCCTTGGTGAGAAGCAACAAGGGAAGAGGCCTCAAGCTCAAACTCAAGTTCTTTAAGTTGAAGAACGGCCACTTCTCAAGAAGAATCAAGCTATTCCTCCTCAAGTTGAGACTTCAACTAAGAAGAAGGGAAAAAACCAATGTTGCTACTTATGCCGTGAGAAGGGTCACTTTGCTTCTTCATGCACTAGTGGTACCTTATCCAACCCTATCATAATTGATAATGTTTATTCTCTTAGGAAGGATAAGGTTGGCAATGTGTTTGCCAAATATGTTGGTACTCAAAGTGGTGTCAAGAAAAGAACCATTTGGGTTGCCAAGCCTATTGTGACTAACCTCTTAGGACCTAACTTGGTTGGGGACCAACAAGCTAAAACTTGATCAATAGGTTCTGTTGGAGGGCATTGGAGACTTGGCTACATTATGAAGAAATAAGGGATATTCATCAATTATATTCTCTCAAGTCAAGTCATTTGGATTATATTGTTCTATCTCATATCCAATGTTTCTCTTTGCGGTAACTTGTGCTTAAATCATATATTCATTGAAAGTTGCTTGCACCTTTGCATGTGTTTGGTTTTGTACCTTGCTAGTGTGTGTATGTGGTGCGCTCTCTACTTACTTATCTTGAGTAATCAAGTATGTGTATGTTGGATTGCACACCACCTACTTGTTTTGAGCCTTATTGCTTTTATTTGATATCTCATCTTGTTGGTTCTCTCTTTGAGAGATTAATGGACTATTTCTTTTTCGGAGAGTGATATGCTTCTTGCACTTCACAATCCTAAAAATGTGTGTACATGAGGAAAACACTTAGTGATGATATATCAATATTATCTATTCTCTATGTGGTATGTCATGCTCATGAGAAATTCAAATTCTATAATGTCCATTAATTATCTCTAGTTGTTTTGTTTGCCTCTTGTTTGAAAGAAATGGATAATCACATTAAGGAGGAGTAAGAAAAAAAGGTTGGATTTGGTGTTGCTCATGAAAGACTAACCGAGGAGCTAGAAAAGCTCACCAAGGCTCACAAGGCCTTGGAGAATGATCACTCTACTCTCACCAAGTCTTTTAAACAAGTTCAAAATCAACTAACTAAAATTGTTGTGCCTAGCTCCTCTACTTCCTCTTGTAATCATGCTAATATTATTGAGGAAAATGCTAGGTTGAATGATGAGCTTGCTAAGTTGTCTTCTTCCATTTCTAATGTTAATGATGCTTGTGCTACTAACTCCACTTCTCGTGAAGCATCTATTTTGAAGGAGAATGTTGAGCTAAGTGCTCAACTTGAGTTGCTATCTAGCAAGTATGGGATATTGGAAGAAAGTCATGAAAAGCTCTCTAGCTCTAATGAGAATCTTCTAGCATCCCATGCTAAGCTAAAGTTAGCTCATGAGGCCATGTCTACAAAGGTAACATCTTGTGAGCCTCATGTGGACAAAGGCACAACCTCTACTAAAAATGCTATATTGCCTTGTGCTAGTCCTAGTAATTCTACATCACATACTATTGTTAAATCTTGTGATGAATTACTTTCAATGCCTTGTTACTCTAACAATGAAGTTTCTACTTCCTCTAGTATTTGTGTTGAGACTAACCATGCAGAGGAATTAAAAAAGCTCAAGGCCCAAGTCACTTATTTGAAGAAAGGCTTGGAAAAGCGTCGTGTTGGAAAATCTACACTTGACAATATGTTGAGTGTTCAAAGACGCCCCAATGACAAGAGTGGACTTGGATTCAACTCCAATAACAAGAACAAGTCCAAGTATAACAAGAAGAAAAAGGGCCAAGAACAAGTTAAAGATTCGGCCAAGATTGTTTGCTTCAAGTGCAAAGTTGAAGGGCACCATGTTAGATCTTGCCCTTTGAAAAAGAAGTCCCTTGGTGAGAAGCAACAAGGGAAGAGGCCTCAAGCTCAAACTCAAGTTCTTCAAGTTGAAGAACGGCCACTTCTCAAGAAGAATCAAGCTATTCCTCCTCAAGTTGAGACTTCAACTAAGAAGAAGGGAAAAAAACCAATGTTGCTACTTATGCCGTGAGAAGGGTCACTTTGCTTCTTCATGCACTAGTGGTACCTTATCCAACCCTATCATAATTCATAATGTTTATTCTCTTAGGAAGGATAAGGTTAGCAATGTGTTTGCCAAATATGTTGGTACTCAAAGTGGTGTCAAGAAAAGAATCATTTGTGTTGCCAAGCCTATTGTGACTAACCTCTTAGGACCTAACTTGGTTGGGGACCAACAAGCTAAAACTTGATCAATAGGTGTTGTTGGAGGGCATTGGAGACTTGGCTACATTATGAAGAAATAAGGGATCTTCATCAATTATATTCTCTCAAGTCAAGTCATTTGGATTATATTGTTCTATCTCATATCCAATGTTCTCCTTGCGGTAACTTGTGCCTAAATCATATATTCATTGAAAGTTGCTTGCACATTTGCATGTGTTTGGTTTTGTACCTTGCTAGTGTGTGTATGTGGTGCGCTCTCTACTTACTTATCTTGAGTAATCAAGTATGTGCATGTTGGATTGCACACCACCTACTTGTTTTGAGCCTTATTGCTTTTATTTGATATCTCATCTTGTTGGTTCTCTCTTTGAGAGATTAATGGACTATTTATTTTTGGGAGAGTGATATGCTTCATGCACTTCACAATCCTAAAGATGTGTGTACATGAGGAATACCACTTAGTGATGATATATCAATATTATCTATTCTCTATGTGGTATGTCATGCTCATGAGAAATTCAAATTCTATAATGTCCATTAATTATCTCTAGTTGTTTTGTTTGCCTCTTGTTTGAAAGAAATGGATAATCACATTAAGGACGAGTAATAAGCTTTGTGCATATTACAAGCCTAGAAAATGTGAACATGTGAGGTTTTGCCACCTAGAATTGATAGTTATTTATCTTATTCCTATGTGGCATGTTGCTCAAACAAGTTCCATATTTGCTTAGTTGCTTCTTGTCTCCCATCTTTTGGTATCTTGTTTGTGAGAAAGTTTCTTGGTGCTTTGCATGATCGTTGATTAATTGAAGCCATCAAGAATCTTTATCTAAGCATGTTTTTCAATTCCTATCTTTTGCCTCATGCTTATGTTTTGTGAATATGATCTTGAATATATCTTTGCAATCCACCACCGAGAAATATCTCCATACATTACTTGTCTTTTGACAAGTGATAATCATATTTGTGGTAAATATATTGATCATATTTACATTGGCTCTTGCTCGAAATTTGCCTTATTTATTGCCAATGTTTTGTTTTGATCTAACTTTTTTTTGTCTTCCTTCTATCTTTTTGGATCCCTTATGCTCTACTCAAATTTGTTTTATGCTTTCTTTAGATAGTAAAAGCAATGATCCCTTTCTTGTGCATTGACATTCAAAGTCATACTTCTAGATAATGCACTATTCCCGGGGAAGCTATCCTACATTGAGTAGAACACCATTCTTTAAATTGGTTTTGTATCTTATGGCTTTTCTTGAACATGACTAGTGTTGGATAAATATATGGAGAGTGATGACCCCATTTGAGTGCATTTTGTATTCAAATGCAAGATCATAAATAATGCACAAATCTTGGGGAGCTATCCTATATGTTTTAGAACACTATTTGTTTTCAATTGATTTTTTATCCCGATGATATGTCTCTTTGGAAGACAAGCATTTTTCGTCTTGGTACTTTGTGCCATCATGAAAAGTGTAAAGGGTTCGATTCATTCCTTGAACCTAATTTCATTTGGTATGTTTTTCAACTTGGTATCTTAAATCATGTGTTGATTTGGGTATTTGATATAATTTGAACAAGTCTTTTTCTTGTCACACTTGTATGTGATCTCTTGGTTTAAGTGGTGTTTTGTCCAAGTTGTATCTCGTTTGGTTCTTTAAAGTCTCATGCATGCATATTTACTATGTATATCTTATGGCATGTTTACTTTTGTTGATCCAATATATAGGATAAACTCCATCATTTCCTAAATGGCTAAGATGTGCATGAAATTCAATTTAATATCAATATGCACATATTTATTTGGAGTTTGTCCTATGTATTGTAGTTGCTCTAACTACATTAGACCCAATGAGTTTGGGTGCCATGTTGTACTTGAATTTGTTTTAGGTACATTGAAGATGCATTGGAAGCTTGTCTCATCTACAAGGAAGGTGTAGTCACCATGTTCTTATTGGAGCCAAGCTTGGATGATCATGAACACTTATCTTCTACATCACCCAATGCTACCTCGGTAACAAGTATCTACCTCGTGCATACTTTTCTAGCTTTCAACCATGTGTAGGTTGTTTCATGGCATGAATCTCTTTTGTTGCAATTCATTTGGTTCTTGCAAAACAACTTTATTGCAAATGTGGGCAAGCCGGGATGATTACATATCAAAGGAAATATATATATATATATAATCATTCTCATGATTCACCGATCCCAAATATGTTAATCTAGCAAATTCTTCTCAAAGTCATCCATGTGCAATTTTGATGATTTTTCAAAATTATTTGCCCTTTGCGATACTTGTTATCTTTCTCGAAGCATCCCAACTATCTTTTTCCCCTTGTGGATATTTTTGATGCTATGATGAGTATGTTTTGGAAGTTCATTAAACAATGAGTGACACGATAAAAGGCGTCACGGATGAACGATAATGCGTGACGCGAAAACGTCGTGGCGTCACAATTTTGTAATATGTGACGAAGATTAGGTGATGGACCTCGTGGCACACTAATGTCGTCACTAGGGGTAATCCGTGACAAAAACTTGTAATACGTGACAAAATGACCGCGTAAAAAAAAGTCGGTTCGGTTGTAGTGTAAATGCGGAATAAAACTAGGTGTTTTAATTTAACAAGCATACACAACCTAAATATACTAGGTTCACCTATGTGCACCAACAATTTATGCTCAGCAAGACAAGCAACAAGGTGATAGCAAGGTAAAGGACTTCAACCACGAAGGCTATCACAATGTATAGTGCATAAGTAAAGAGTTCGGGTATAGAAATAATCGAGGCATGTGGAGACGATGATGTATTCCCGAGTTACTCCTTTTTAGGGGAGTACGTCTCGTTGGAGGGGTGTGAGTTTCAAACTCAAACGCCACAAATGGCCCCACCCTATTCTCCGTTGAACCCTGCCCAAAAGCTTGGTTCACCTTCCACTATCGGAATCCTTCAAGGCGGAATCCGGAGCCTTTACAACAATCTTAAGGCACAACCCACAAAAGGATTGGGAGCTCCCAAGCACCACGAACCGTCTAGGGTCCAACGACCCAAGAGTAACAAACTCACAAACTTTCACTTACACGAATCTTCGTGGAGAGAGCAAACCGATGCACAAAAGCAAGGGCAAAAACACAAGAAGTGCTCAGGTCCTTCACTCCCAAATCCCACCAAAAGCAACTAATGCTTGTGGGGGAGATGAGAGGAAGAACAAAGAAGAACTCAACAAATGGAACTCCAAGATCTAGATCCAAAGGGTTCCCCTCACTTAGAGGAGAGATGGATTGGTGGAAATGTAGATCTAGATCTCCTCTCTCTTTTCCCTCTAAAAAGAGCAAGAATCATTGGAGGGATTAAGAGAACTCAAAACTTTGGAGGTCAACAATGGAGGAGGAGAGAGAGCACCAAAACTTGGGAACCATTGGGGAAGAAGACCCCTTATATAGGTCCCCACCAAATCCAACCGTTGGGGGCAGTTTTTCTTGCACAGACCAGAACTTCCGAACCTCCGAAAATCACTTACCGCGGAACTTTCGGACCTTCTGGACCTCCGAAAAATGGCTAAGTCCCTTAACTTTTAGGTACTGAACTTGGGCCGGAACTTTGCTCGTAACTTCCGGGGGCCGGAATTGCCGTCCTAAAACCCGGAATTTGCGCCCCTCAGAAAACTGCGAAAGTATCAACACGAAAACGGCAATAACCTTTTCATCCGGACTCCGATTTTGATGATCTTGGGCTCGTTGGAATCGTAACGAAGAGCTCTACAAGATCATGCATAGAAATATCATAGTCCATCATGTGAGGAGGAAATCATAAGAAGAGAGTTTGATCTCTCTTAGGAAAGATAAACCGGTAAAATCTTCAACATAAAAAACGCAACAAGATATTCATATGAAATCCGTTTTTGATGAATTAGAGCTTGGCATGGAGATGAATACAAGCTCTAAATTCTCACATGGATAAAAGTCAAATAAGAACCAAAAAAGATGATATGCCAAATGCAAAGGTTTGATCTCTTCACAAAGATGCGATCAAGTTACTCACTCGAGAGCCCCTCTTGATAGTACGGCATCTATCATATAACCCGGTCTCCCACTAACACCATGAGACCGGTAAAATAGAAACCCTATCAACGTCATACCTTTGCCTTGCGCATTCCACTTGAGCTTGATGATGACGATCTTGACTCTCTCAAGTTGGAACACCTTTCTTGATCGTGCTTCCTAGCACATGCTTAATGAAGACTTCTCCAAATACTCCATTATGGGAGAGCCTCGCTTAGCTCCGTCTTCATGTATCCATTGCAAGTTTCAATCAAATGATATCTTCCGAGATGGATCATATTGAACTTGCACTTCATAATCTTCTAAAAGTGTTGATCAATCTTGACATCATTATTTGCACATTGACTTGATCAACCTTGCACTTCATCTTCTTCTTGATGATATATGTGATGGCTTGAAGATAAACATGAATTTTCCCTCAATCTTCTTTTCCAAGCCACACTTTACCATGTAAGCTTCTATAGTCCAACACATGAACTCCAACCTTTTCTAGAGTCCAACACATGAACTCCAATCTTTTCCTATGGACAAGATCTACAAGAATATCTCAATGCAAACATTAGTCCATAAGGATTGTCATTAATTACCAAAACCACGCATGGGGGCAACATTCACTTTCAGATAGATCGGCCAATTCTCGACAACATTTGGGTTGAAATTTCATGTTTTGACCGACGAATCTTGTTGTTGCAAACATATCCATTTTGAAGCTTTCAAGTACACTAGAACAAGAAGATCTATCCATCTCCCAGCGAAATTGCAGATGTTTACGAGATCTGTTTGACAAGTTCTACCCATCCATATAAGAATCTCAGTTCACATGTTCTCAACTTCTGATCCATCCAAAGTTCCTACAGCATATCATCCATTTTTTTTGGCAACCGGAGGCTGTCAATAATTTTGATCTATAATTTAGATCATCTCATCTTCACCATAGCATTTTAAATCTATTTTGAAACCTCTAGTCTCATATATTCATCTAGCAAAACTCTAAATAATGTAGACTCCGTCTACTTGGTTATCTTCATCGAGATCGGAATACTTGTGTATACGCGTGCCTTGCAACCCATTTCCAGCCTAGACCAAATCATAATTGATGCTCTGGTACTATGGACATCACCACTCTTTTTCTTTGGTGTCATGTTTCATTACATGGTATCCAACATACAGCCCTATCCTCGACATGTAATGTTGTTGTCTATCTACCTTGATCGTCAACCATTATTCATGATTGTTCATCGGAAATCCACTTTAACTTATAGAACTAGATGCTCCTATTATAAAAACATGTTTCGCAATGTCAAAAAAATACTGGAAATAAATCCTGGTGTACATCCAGACATTTTATGTAGGCACACAATTGTTTGTCAAAAAAAACATTTTTTTGCCCTATGTCAAATCACAAATAAAATGTCTATTAAAAAGTTTTTTCTTTGAGCACCAAAATTGTCTTTTTATACAGAATACAAAAAATATTATTTTTCGGTGAAACTTTGTGTGCCAACATAAAAAAATCCATAGGTACACCCAAAATTTTATTTCAGTTTTTTCGATATTATAAAATGTATTTTAAAATGCAATTTTCATAATGAGACTAGATGCTTGCGAGTCAAAACACAGTGTTTTTTTATCTCCTACATATAATAATCTTGCTCTATCTTTCCCAACCTACACATATTATCAAAGTTTGGTTCCATCTGAGTTTATTTGGAGTTATTGAATTTTCTTTACATCTTTGCATTGATTGCGTAACTAGGTTGTGTATGCACTACGGGAAGTGTACCAAGGGCAGGTACTCCCTCCGTCCATACTTTTGTGGACGGAGGGAGTACAAGGGAATATCAGTAAATTTTTAGAGCAAGGAAAAATAATTATTATTGATCATACCACATCCTATATTTTGTTTTTCAAACATGCATGCACGTTAGTGTTATTAGGGCATGGTAGAAAGTCTATTGCCATTATCGTAACCTCCACCGAACGAGCGCTGCACGCGGAATGGGACGGCCCGTTAAGGCCCTGTTTGTTTCTAGAGTTTTTGTGGGAATTGGTGGGGATAATACTCTAGTGGATTGGGTGAAACACCAAACTTCAAAACATCGTTTGTTTCTAGTGTATTGGACAGGTTTTATCCCCACCTTTCCCCACAAATCCCCAAACTCTAGTTCATTTTTTTCTCAATCCCCTAGGGGATTCAATACACTACCCCTACCTAGTGGATTGATCTCCAATCCCCTAGGGGATTGGGTGAAGTTTGGGGTTTCACCCAATCCACTAGAGTATTATCCCCACCAATCCCCACAAAAACTCTAGAAACAAACAGGGCCTAATAGGGGCAGCAGATAGCTATACAGCGCGGGGAAATGGAAAGGTGGGCCGCTAGCAGCTAACATCCGCTCGGCCAGCAGCTAGGGGAGGTGGCTGGCAGGCTGCTGGGCCGCAGCCTGGCTATGGGCTGGGTTGGCATGCTGGCAGGGAAAAAATAGAAAGAAAAATGTTTCGTACTTGTTTAAAAAAAGTTTGATTTTCGGACGAGGTTTTCTTCGTAGAAAAGACATAAAATATATCTTCTTCCCAAAAACTCGAAAACCAAATATTTAATTCAAGTCTGATTAGTTCAAATTAAACCAAATACTAAAAATATCATATTAAACTTATTCAATTCACGCAGCAGAATAAATTTCTCGGGAAAGTTTTATTTTGTAAAACTGTTTAAAATTTGAGAAAATTGGGATGTTGGCGCTGCCCTACCACGCCGCCCCTGACTACTCGCCTCACGACGCACCTTCGCATATGAAGAGACCCGGACCTAATTAGACAATACAGAGAGTTATTTCGGGAGTTTTTTTATACAGAGCGGCGTCATCGGTGAGTCCAATCGATACAGAGAGTTATTCTGGTACTCTATTAGAGGGGGAATCATCACCAGAGGCTTCTTCATCACCATCGACATATCCATGATGATGTGTGAGTAGTCTACCCTTGGTTCATACTCGATGGAAATACCTATATTGTTGCACCACATCACCCTTCCTCTTTAGGTTACCCAACCAAGCAACAATAATAAAGGTAGGGAGGAAGGTAGGAGAATCCAACCCCGGGGCAAAGGATAATCTGAGAAAGAAGTCGAGGACACGACCATGAAAGAGAAGCTTGATGAGCTGATGAACACAAGGAAGGAGATGGAGGCTCAAGCTATGAAACTGAAGATTGAGTTCCCCAAGAAGAGGCACCATTTGAAATTTGCGAGGTGGCAGCAAGTGAAATACAATAATGACAAGAAGTTGTAGGCAGAGAATCATGAGGCAAACTTTGAAGAGCATAGACTTCTTCTTGAGAAGACATGGATGCGACAAGAGATGAGAGCAGAAGAGAACCGAATAATGATGATAGATCTTAGTACGATGGATGAGAAGGTGATGATATATTGGGAGCCTAAGAGACGGATATCAAGGATGGGTCCAGCAGATGAGGATGCTTGTCCTGAGGCGGCGATGCGTGGTGATCTTGGAGGCCTCTACCTTTTGTTTATGAACTTATTCTATGTTAATTTATGACATGTTTTATGTTTGTCATGCATTTGGACCCCAATTTTGTGTTCAAATTTGAATTTTAAATTTTATTATAGTATTTGATGTTCAATAGTGAAAAGAATGAACAATACACATGTAAATTCGAGTTCTAGTATAGTTCATACGGATAAAGATGTCACAAATAGGGAAAAGTTTTTGGGAATGCAGCTTTTGAGTATTTGAAAGGCACAACACGAGTCGTATTAAAAACTAGTTCTTGAGTATGAGTTTTTAGAGGGTCTGCTAGATTTGCCCTTAGGATTATAGCACTTGGGACTTAAAACTATCAAAGGACTTCAAATCACATTTATGACTACCAATCCTTGATTGTTAATTTGTTGTCCTAATTAAGTTTATGGATTTGTTTTCCTAAATATAGATTCTAGATGTCCATTTTTATCTCTTATTTTTCACACATTCTCATTACGATCGAGGCTTTTATCATAAGTTTTTTCGATTGTATTCTCTCAAGGCGACTATTTCTGTAAGTTTCTTGTGTATTTCACGATTCACAATGTAGATAATGCTGATAACATACAAAAAGTTGTATGCATCAAAGTCAGAAGGTTTAAAACTCTTAGCCAGCTGTACTCCAAGTCAAAAGGTTGAATATTGGCATGAACTTTTAATTTATTGTAACCACAAAGTCAATGGCAACACACACAAACACGTAAAACTTAGCGATGTTGATTTTTAGTACAATATCTAGGCAACTAGATTAGTGGTCACAATTTATTAGTCACTGAGTCAGGAGTGTTTTCAATAAAATACATTGTTTTTGACAATTTTATAAGCAAAGTCGTTGTCATATATAAACTGCGCAAGGCTACAAACAACTCGCTCACAAATTAAGAGGAGCTGATAACCCAAAGTGGCATGATTTAAACAATATTTTGTATCCGATGCAAGCAAGAATCATGAACAGAGTCCCTTACTACTACTTAGGAAGTGTGTCAAGTTAGTATCACAAGGAAAACGAAGTATCTCATGTAGTGAAAATAAGATGATCTGTGGGCATACAACATCAATAGCAGATTGAAAAGTCATCGCGATACGGGGAAATATGGTTGATTATTTTATATCAACTGACACAAAAGCTTGGATAATAACTACTAGTAATTCATTTGTAATGTATTATATTTTATTTTCGCAAAAATCTAAAGTCCGAATATGTAAAAATAGTTCAGCTTCTGGTGGGCGTCCATAGAGGAAGGCGAACAACATAGGTATTTAAAACTTCTTTGTTTAGCAACTTAACTAGTTAAAACATCCTAGAAGGAAAACTAACCATTTTAAAAACAATTCATATTGTTCCTGTTCAAATTAATAATATCAATACCCTCCCTATATGCCTACAAAGAAAACCCTTTGTAAAATAAAAATAATATCGTCAGAAATGTAAGGGAAAATAGTTTCATGTTACAAGCTCTTTAAGAATGGGCTAAAGCTATTAAAATTTCAGTTCCTGAGAACAAATTCATACTACAATGTATTTTCCCACTCACAATCAAAGGGTGCAAATTTAGCTAGGATGGATCTTTCAAGCTGATACGATGACAAAATAAATCGACTCTCGGCCTCTGTAACAAAAGGCATTTTCAATAATCTTATGTTACCAATGCAACGTTGCATTATAGCTAATTTGGAGGACAGAGAAAAAAGGTTTGTCTTCTCTTACCTAACAGATTATCTTTTAGTAACGATGTTTAGCGATATCTAGTTACTAAAGATTACACTAAAAATAACACATTTTACATCATATTCTTATGAGAGCGACTAGGTGGAGGGCGCCCTCGCGCGCCAGTACTGAAAGTGCACAGGATGTGCGCTGCCCAGGAGGGCCCTCCACGTGTAGTCAGCTGGGGAACCGCGAGGATGTGAGGCGTGTAAAGCAGTTACACATGCATTTTTATCTTTGTCTTTTTGCTTTTTTTGTTGATGTGTAAAATAACCATACTAGTGCGGTATAAAAATAGTAGTATATTATAAACGCCGTGCAAAACTAGACGTAATATGTATGTTGTCGTAGCGCGTGTTACGGATTGCACTTTCTTATGACGCCTTTGGCGTGTTACTCATTCATATCTTTCTTAAAGAGGGTAATATTTGTCGTAGCGTGTGTTGCAGGTTGCACCCTTTTCAAAGGTAGGACATAAGTACATTGGAAGACAGTGCAAGATAGGTGCTCATGAGGGGACATCAAAATGCAGTGCACAATAAGGTACGAGACCAACACAGCGGAAAGCAGTGCAAACCAGACGCTGAAGGCAAGGCATCAAAACACAATGCATCGAAAGAGAAAACATCATTGCAGGGGAAGGTGCAAAACATACACTCAGGCCAAAACATAGAAGTCAAAAGACAAAACATCATTGCAGTGGAAGGCAGTGCAAAAATACATTCATGGCAAAACATAGAGGCAGTGAAAAATACGCACACAGGACAAAACGTATAGAGCAGTGCAAAACTTGCTCGGAGCAGAACATAAATTAAAGACAATGCAAACACATACACTCATGGCAGAACGTCGGTGCCATGAAGCACAGAACAAAACCACATATCAGGGCAGACATGGAAACACAACAAGACAAGACATAACATACACTGTGGGCAGTGCAGAAAAAAATCATTCCACTTCAAACCCAAGATAGCGCAAAAAAAAGTTCGTCGAAACATATCAACATGGGATTTAGTTGTGATGACCTTGGCACGACTAACACATGCGTGAAAATGTATCATGATTTTAATGCTCAGTTTAAATGTACGAAAAAAGATATAAAAGCCATGTGTGCCATCTCCCCACGCGACAAGTGGCGTGTTGTGGCTCACTCGTGGGTAAAAGAAACTCCCACATCATGCCACTTGTCACGTGGAGAGGGTTCAAAATTCAAGGTAACATAACTAAATAAGCTATCATGTGCTACACGGAACCACCCCGTTGTCGTAGCTTGGCTCGCGACAGGGACCGTCGTCACCACCACCTTATCTCCCACCTCTCGCTACCTCTAGCACAACCTGCATAGATCCGTAACCCTTCCAATGTCCTCCCTCCATCCATGCAACTGATGATAACAGAGAGGTAACAATTTTACGATCATTTTGATATCTTATTTCCATGTTGAATTTGTAGAACTCAAGTTATGCAATTTAAAAGTTTTAGTGGTTTATGGAGGCATTTATTATTTAGCAAAAAGTTAGGTCGCTCAAAACAGAGAACCGTGGCATAAGTGAAAATGTCTCATTTTTCTCACATGGAAACAAATTTTAGTTGTCAAATTTTAGTTTGGAAAAGAAAATTTGTTCTACCTTCCAAGGACCCGTTTGTGATGGATTTAAAATAAAGAAGGGCTTTAGTGCGAAACAAGATTATAAAAGGGTCCAAGAAATTTTTACATCGGTTGAATACTACTCACGTTTGCTGACAGGTGGGACCGGGTGCTACACTGTAAAACGCGAAAGATGGGGATTTTTGGCCTTGCCGGGGAATTAATTTCCAGAAGAATGGATTTTTTTGTTTGATCGAGAAAAGAGGTGGAAAATCAATAAAGAGGCGGGTGTGAAATAGGGTCCCTCTTGCTTAGACATTTGGGTCTTCGTTTCATTTATGTAAGTTAATGGTGATTGAATCCAATAGAGTTGTGTTCTGAAACAAAATTGGTTAGCTGGTTGGTTAATTTGTTATAATACTGAGATAGTTTTATCATTAAGAGTTTGGTTTCGACGAGTTTGCCGATGTTTCTGCTATCCTTTCTGAATTTACCCAAATGAGTATTAAAAAGGTTAGATTTTGTAGTGATGGCCTCACAAGAAAATACATATTTACAAAATGGAACAGGATCATATGTCATCCTAAGAATCATAATTGTCTTAGGAGTTGAGGTTTTAGACTTAAAAATAAGGGTCTCTCTACGGCTCAGCTGACTGAGACGTAAGTTATGTCTCAGTCAGGTGATGTCACCGTACGGACCAACCCATCAAAACACGGATCGCAAAGTAAAAGAACGATCGGACGGCCACGAATGTGACTGAGATATAAGTTATCTCTCAGCTAGCTGAGACTTAGCAAAACCGTAAAAATAAATGGTTACTTAGCAGAATTTTTGGAAGAGATACGTGGCAAGATTTGCTATACAATAAATACCAACCTTTTGCAAATTTATCGTGGGCTACACAAGTTCCAACAGACTCTACTTTTTAAAAAGGCTACGGAGGGTAAAAGAGGATTTATGTAGGAGACGATCTTTTCAACTTGGAAATTGTTCAAATACCAGAATTTGGGAGGACAATTATCCTCCGCTAACTCATCACTACCCATCCCGTTATAACATTGTAGAACAAAAACACCTTTCAGTGACAAATGTTATGTAAACATACCGTTTAGACGAGGTTTAACCGAAAACAAATGGACCGAGTGGTTACACTTAGTTTAAGGGTTGATCGGTATAGTTCTATCAGAGAAACCGGATGTTTGTGTTTGGAGACTAACATCATCAGGGCCGGGCCGGCAAAATCCGGTGCCCTGTGCCAAAATCTAAAACGGTGCCCTATCTCATACAAAAAAAAACCAATTAATAAAAAATTCAAATATATATGATAGAATATTTTATGTAACAATTGAATACATTAAAAAATCATACCTATATGTCTCAAAGCTGCATAAGATTTATTTGAACAACATCATTCTTTTCGTGTTTTTTGAAATAAAATCTTCAATCATATCCTCATAATTTATCTTCTCCAACATGTCGCCCTCAAGAGCTATTGTGGCCAAATCGTTGAGTCTTTCTTGTGTCATTGTAGTACGCATATAGGACTTCAATAGCTTCAACTTAGAAAAGCTTCGCTCCGCCGATGCAACCGTCACGGGAATGGTCAACAAAACTCTATATGCAATACTTGCATTGGGAAAACAATTATGCCGCTTTATAAACTTCAACACTTCAACAGGCCCAACATTTTCGTTTGGCATGAACCTTTGGAGAAACTTCAGCTCAACAAATAGATCATTAGCATCAATATCAGATTTGTCATCCATTTTAAGGGCAGCCTCAAGATGATCACAAGAAGATTTCAGGCTATCATAATCCAATGAACGCAATGTTTCCGAGGTAAATAAGAAACCAAAAATTTCTGATAACCCTGATATTGGTCAAACCTTCTTGTGAGTGATGCAATAGCTTGATCAACAAGAGGTATAAAATAGCTGATGCGAAATGATTCTTCTGCAGACTGTGTGGCAATATTTGTTTCATCAGGGTTCTCATCAAACTGTCTCTTTCTTTTAATTACTCTCCTTGCACGAAATGTTGTAGCAATATCCAGCTCAACTGCAATTCCTTTGGCTATCTCCAATGCTTCTAAGAAACCATTTTCCCTATACCCCTTGAAGAATGATATAAGCCCTTCCACTTTCTCAACAGCAACATCTATAAGCATATCCTTTGTTTGCAAATTTTTGCTTACTAAATTAACAGCAAACAATACCTCAAACCAAATGACAATTGCCACTATAAACTCGTACTCTCCAAGTTCATTTTTTGCCAAGCCAAGAGCCTCACTGCTTGTCTTTGGATCAGTGTCACTTTCGGATACCTGAAAATAATAGAAAGATCATAAATATTATAGCCAAAGGAATTAGTCAAAGAGTAATGGAATTACATCATTATAAATATGAATGTGTTGGTTACCTGAAGTAGAGCCTCCCGAATGTCTGAACATTGAAATCTAATAGCTTTAACACTTTCAACACGACTCTCCCAACGTGTAGCTGACACGGACTTGAGAGTCCATCCTGATCCTATGTTATCTAACAAAATTTGCCACTTCTTAGTAGAATTAGCAAAAGTTGTATAGATGCGTTGGATAATTCCAAAGAAGTCTTTAGCTCAACCATCTGTCTTGGCCATATCACAAAGTGTTAAATTAAGACTGTGACAACCACATGCAGAATAGAAAGCTCTAGGATTTACATCCAAAACTAGCTTTTGTACCCCTTGATGCTTTCCTTTCATATTGGACCCATTATCATAACCTTGTCCTCTAACATCATTTATATCAAGACCAAGAAGCTTCAGCTCATTCTATAGCACTTCACAAAGTCCTTTCCCAGTCGTATCATTTACATGTATAAATCCCATAAATGATTCTTCTATGCAAACATCACTTCCAGATGAATCCACATATCTTATAATTAAAGACATTTGCTCTTGGTGACTTGCATCAGGGGTACAATCAAGTATGATAGAGAAATACTTTGAACTCTTTATTTTCTTAAGAATTTCGGACCTAATAGCAGAAGCAAGCAAGTGCAGCAGTTCATTCTGAATCTTATGATCAAGATAATGAGCATGAGTTTCATCATTTGCAATATGACAAACATGCTCCTGAATAACAGGGTCAAATTTAGCCAACATCTCTACCAAACCCAAGAAGTTACCGTTGCTATCTTCATACAACTTGCCATTACTACCACGGAATGCTAGATTATGCTTGGCAAGAAATGTTACAATGCAAACAATTCTGAATAATACCTTTCTCCAATGGTCCTTCTCTTTCTCAAGTTCTCGTTGAGTAACTTTATCAATAGTTTGATGTTTTTCCAATCTACTACGCAACTCATACCAATGAGCCATACACGAAACATGATCTGCACTTGTCTCGTGATATTGTAGTTTCTCTTTCATATCTGACCAATCATGAGAGCCTTCACTTGCCAAATGACCTTTCCGATGACCTTTTGTAAATAATTTACAACCAAAGCAAAAGACTTTATCAAGTTCCTTAGAATAGACAAGCCAATCCCTATCACAATGCTCCCCATTTGATAAAAATCTAGTATAAAACTTTGCAATAAACCTTTTACGATATATATCCTTAGGACCTTTCTTAATTGATAAATCTCTTTTTGGACCGTTCAGTGCTAAAATATCAATCTGTTTAGAATCAAGAGAATCCCAGTTTCTTGGATCAAATATATCGGACCGAAAAGAATCATCAAATTCCGCGTCAATATGATCTTCCTCCACCTCAATATTATCTGTCTCTGTCTGGCCATCTATGTTATTGAAAGGAACAATTGCAAGCTCAAGGGGGAAGGATCACCAGATTGATTACCGGATGACACTTGTGGCGTTTCTTTTCTAATAAACTTGTCCATGGCACCTTTTTGGGATTTAATCAAGTTTTGTTCCTTTTCTTTTCTCTTGCGCTTCTGATAACCAGATTCCTGTTTCCCCATGATGAATCGGACCTGAAATTTTAGACCAGTTACAAAAGATGAATAAAACAAATTTTAGGTGAGGATGCGAGCAACCGAGCATGCAAGCAGAAATTATGCGAGCAGAAATTAGGGAATCAACAAACAAACCTGAAACCTGCGTCCAGGGCCCTGACTGCGGCCGTGCGTTGGCCAGATTTGGTCGCCGGCTAGCGGCAAACGGCGTCGGTGACTCGATGACAGGGCCTGCTCGCTTCCGCGTCGGCCGTCGGCGAGAACACGAGAAGTCTGGGAGGAATCGACGAGAGACGAGACCTGGCCGTTTCGTATTCGCGTACTGACTACTCCCTCCGTTTTTTAATATAAGATGTTTTAGCATTTGTCCACATGCACATGTATACAAATGTATATAGACATGTATTAGTGTGTATGTTCACTCACTTTAGTATGTATCTAGACAACATGTGCAACACCTAAAACATCTTATATTAAAAAACGGAGGAAGTAGTAGAGAACGATCGATCAATCGATCGATGAATCCAGAACCAGGGCCTGGCTGGCTGTCTGGCTCCAACGTGAGCCCAACAAGGGCTGGCTCCAACGTGAGCCCAACAAGGGAGTCAAGGAGATTGACGCGCAGAGCGCAGTTTCCAGCGGGCCTGCTAGGATACTTCATGGGCCAATTCGAAAATTTCTGCAGTATTGCTATACATATATACAAAGGCATAAAAAAATTTGTGCCCCTAAAAATTATGGGCCCTGTGCGGGCCGCACCAATTGGAACTACTGTGGGCCCGGCCCTGCTAGGAATCTCACATCGGTGGAGCACCATTCGGATACGGGAATCCTTAATAGAAAAACCAAACGTGTCAAACTCCACAGTTCAGAATTATCACGAGTGAGACTACGAACAGAAACTAAGTTATGAATGAGATGTGGAGAGACAATGACGTTATTGAGGGACAAGGGTTTGGAAGTGGAAGGAAAACTAGTGGAACCAACATGAGAGATAGGAAGACTAGCACCATTACCGACAACGATGTGAGAGGAGGTGGTAGTGGGAGAGGAACGAGAGAGTATACCCGGGTGAGCAGCCATGTGAGCCGAGGCGCCGGTGTCCATGAACTAGTCACCGCCGCCGGCGTAGGTGGAAGGAGGGGGCGCCTGCTTGAGGGTGGTGTAGACTGCCGGGTCGTAGGAGGCCGGGGCGGTCGGTGGAGCAGCGTAGCCGAGGTACCTGGGAGCCGCGCCGAGGAGGCCACTGTAGCCAGGAGGGGGCGTAGCAGTAAAGCCTGGCTGCGGTGCAGCGTAGAAGGCCTGATGAGCCGCCGGTCGCGGGCTGAGGAGCCCCGGGGCAGGCACGCGGGGCACCGGCATGGTGTAGGCGTGTACCACCCCCGTCCAAGGGTTGTGACCACCGCTCCAAGGTGTTGTAGGCTGCAGGTTGGCGGGACGAGGAGCGGCACTGCCGTTGCCGCCGCCGCCACCACCGTTGCCGCCGCCGTGGCCACGGCGACGACGCCACTGCTGCTGCTGCGGTGCAGGTTGCGGCTGGGGCACGGGCACGGCGCGGGAGGGCGCGACGCTGGAGCTGGAGGGCGCGGCGCGGGGGTAGGGGCGCCACGGCCGAAGCCTACGGCGAGCACAGTGTGGGCAGCGCGGGTGCGGACGTTCTTCAAGCGCCGTTCCTCGAGGCGGAGGTAGTCCACGGCCCTCTCGAAGGTGGGGTTGGCCATGAGGGTGAGGTTGGAGGCGGCGTTGCCGAGGTCCTCGCTGAGACCGGCGGTGAGGGTGGAGAGGAGGATCTGATCACCAATCTGGAACCCGATGTCGTTGAGCTCGTCGGAGAGGGTCTTGAGGTGCAGACAGTAGGCGTCGAGGGAGATGTCGTTCTGCTGACAACCGAAGAACTCCTGCTGCAAGAAGACCAAGCATTGGAGCTTATTGTCAGTGAAGAGGCCGGTGACCTTGGTCCACACCTTGTGAGGATCGTCGCCGTCACGAACGACGGTATGGAAGATATCCGGCGAGACGGTGAGGAAGATCTAGCGGATGATGGTGGCGTCGATGGCGAACCAGTCGGAGTCGCGGCGTGTGGTGAGGAGGTCGGTGGTGCCGTCGATGTGGTCGAAGAGGTTGTACTCGCGGAAAAGGAGGTGGAAATAGGTCTTCCAAGCAAAGAAATTGGCAGCGGTGTGGGAAAGCTTGATGGGGACATGGTTGGCGATGCGAACCTCGCAGAGCTGGGTTGGGTTGGGAGGGGAGAGATCGGAACCGGAGGAAGTGAAGGGGTTGCTGGAGTTGGAGATGGAATACATGGTGGTGGTGGCGTGGTGGGTTTAGGTTTAGGGTTTGGAGATGGCGGCAGGGTAGGGAGGGTGGCGCGCGGCTAGGGAGAGGGGGCAGCGCATGGTGGGGAGAGAGGAGAGGGGCGGCGCCTGGTGGGAGAGGAGGGTAGGCGCACGGCTGGAGGGAGACGGCGGCCGGCTGGAGGTAGGAGAAGGCGGCGGCGCGCTAGGGTTAGGATCGAAGGGTGTCTGATACCATGTAGACGAATAGGATGCAACTCTCGATGTATTGATCGGGTGCAAACGCACGTATATATAATAGTACAAGGGATAGTCTCGTCCTCAACTATACAAGGAAGGAGGAGGACTTGCCATACAAGAAATATACATGCACAATATACTCAACACTTGGGAGAAGTTTTTCCTGTTGGTGTTAGTTCATTCAGTCACAAGGGTTAGGTCTGATCATTCGCCCTTAGCATCCTCTTAAGCCACGACCATTCTGTTTGGATCCGGAATGTAAACTGAACGCGTATATATCTGCGAAGAAAGTGAATATTATCGTTTATGTTGTCTAGATACATCGATTAGACCCTAAATTAACCGGATGATGTTCAGGGCCGGGCCCACAGTAGTTCCAATTGGTGCGGCCTGCACAGGGCCCATAATTTTTAGGGGCACAAAATTTTTTATGCCTTTGTATATATGTATAGCAATACTGCAGAAATTTTCGAATTGGCCCATGAAGTATCCTAGCAGGCCCGCTGGAAACTGCGCTCTGCGCGTCAATCTCCTTGACTCCCTTGTTGGGCTCACGTTGGAGCCAGCCCTTGTTGGGCTCACGTTGGAGCCAGACAGCCAGCCAGGCCCTGGTTCTGGATTCATCGATCGATTGATCGATCGTTCTCTACTACTTCCTCCGTTTTTTAATATAAGATGTTTTAGGTGTTACACATGTTGTCTAGATACATACTAAAGTGAGTGAATATACACACTAATACATGTCTATATACATTTGTATACATGTGCATGTGGACAAATGCTAAAACATCTTATATTAAAAAACGGAGGGAGTAGTCAGTACGCGAATACGAAACGGCCAGGTCTCGTCTCTCGTCGATTCCTCCCAGACTTCTCGTGTTCTCGCCGGCGGCCGACGCGGAAGCGAGCAGGCCCTGTCATCGAGTCACCGACGCCGTTTGCCGCTAGCCGGCGACCAAATCTGGCCGACGCACGGCCGCAGTCAGGGCCCTGGACGCAGGTTTCAGGTTTGTTTGTTGATTCCCTAATTTCTGCTTGCATGCTCGGTTGCTCGCATCCTCACCTAAAATTTGTTTTATTCATCTTTTGTAACTAGTCTAAAATTTCAGGTCCGATTCATCATGGGGAAACAGGAATCTGGTTATCAGAAGCGCAAGAGAAAAGAAAAGGAACAAAACTTGATTAAATCCCAAAAAGGTGCCATGGACAGGTTTATTAGAAAAGAAATGCCACAAGTGTCATCCGGTAATCAATCTGGTGATCCTTCCCCCCTTGAGCTTGCAATTGTTCCTTTCAATAACATAGATGGCCAGACAGAGACAGATAATATTGAGGTAGAGGAAGATCATATTGACGCGGAATTTGATGATTCTTTTCGGTCCGATATATTTGATCCAAGAAACTGGGATTCTCTTGATTCTAAACAGATTGATATTTTAGCACTGAACGGTCCAAAAAGAGATTTATCAATTAAGAAAGGTCCTAAGGATATATATCGTAAAAGGTTTATTGCAAAGTTTTATACTAGATTTTTATCAAATGGGGAGCATTGTGATAGGGATTGGCTTGTCTATTCTAAGGAACTTGATAAAGTCTTTTGCTTTGGTTGTAAATTATTTACAAAAGGTCATCGGAAAGGTCATTTGGCAAGTGAAGGCTCTCATGATTGGTCAGATATGAAAGAGAAACTACAATATCACGAGACAAGTGCAGATCATGTTTCGTGTATGGCTCATTGGTATGAGTTGCGTAGTAGATTGGAAAAACATCAAACTATTGATAAAGTTACTCAACGACAACTTGAGAAAGAGAAGGACCATTGGAGAAAGGTATTATTCAGAATTGTTTGCATTGTAACATTTCTTGCCAAGCATAATCTAGCATTCCGTGGTAGTAATGGCAAGTTGTATGAAGATAGCAACGGTAACTTCTTGGGTTTGGTAGAGATGTTGGCTGAATTTGACCCTGTTATTCAGGAGCATGTTCGTCGTATTACAAATGATGAAACTCATGCTCATTATCTTGATCATAAGATTCAGAATGAACTGCTGCACTTGCTTGCTTCTGCTATTAGGTCCGAAATTCTTAAGAAAATAAAGAGTTCAAAGCATTTCTCTATCATACTTGATTGTACCATGATGCAAGTCACCAAGAGCAAATGTCTTTAATTATAAGATATGTGGATTCATCTGGAAGTGATGTTTGCATAGAAGAATCATTTATGGGATTTATACATGTAAATGATATGACTGGGAAAGGACTTTGTGAAGTGCTACAGAATGAGCTGAAGCTTCTTGGTCTTGATATAAATGATGTTAGAGGACAAGGTTATGATAATGGGTCCAATATGAAAGGAAAGCATCAAGGGGTACAAAAGCTAGTTTTGGATGTAAATCCTAGAGCTTTCTATTCTGCATGTGGTTGTCACAATCTTAATTTAACACTTTGTGATATGGCCAAGACAGATGGTAGAGCTAAAGACTTCTTTGGAATTATCCAACACATCTATACAACTTTTGCTAATTCTACTAAGAAGTGGCAAATTTTGTTAGATAACATAGGATCAGGATGGACTCTCAAGTCCGTGTCAGCTACACGTTGGGAGAGTCGTGTTGAAAGTGTTAAAGCTATTAGATTTCAATGTTTAGACATTCGGGAGGCTCTACTTCAGGTAACCAACACATTCATATTTATAATGATGTAATTCCATTACTCTTTGACTAATTCCTTTGGCTATAATATTTATGATCTTTCTTTTATTTTCAGGTATCCGAAAGTGACTCTGATCCAAAGACAAGCAGTGAGGCTCTTGGCTTGGCAAAAAATGAACTTGGAGAGTACGAGTTTATAGTGGCAATTGTCATTTGGTTTGAGGTATTGTTTGCTGTTAATTTAGTAAGCAAAAATTTGCAAACAAAGGATATGCTTATAGATGTTGCTGTTGAGAAAGTGGAAGGGCTTATATCATTTTTCAAGGGGTATAGGGAAAATGGTTTCTTAGAAGCATTGGAGATAGCCAAAGGAATTGCAGTTGAGCTGGATATTGCTACAACATTTCGTGCAAGGAGAGTAATTAAAAGAAAGAGATAGTTTGATGAGAACCCTGATGAAACAAATATTGCCACACAGTCTGCAGAAGAATCATTTCGCATCAGCTATTTTATACCTCTTGTTGATCAAGCTATTGCATCACTCACAAGAAGGTTTGACCAATATCAGGGTTATCAGAAAATTTTTGGTTTCTTATTTACCTCGGAAACATTGCGTTCATTGGATTATGATAGCCTGAAATCTTCTTGTGATCATCTTGAGGCTGCCCTTAAAATGGATGACAAATCTGATATTGATGCTAATGATCTATTTGTTGAGCTGAAGTTTCTCCAAAGGTTCATGCCAAACGAAAATGTTGGGCCTGTTGAAGTGTTGAAGTTTATAAAGCGGCATAATTGTTTTCCCAATGCAAGTATTGCATATAGAGTTTTGTTGACCATTCCCGTGACGGTTGCATCGGCGGAGCGAAGCTTTTCTAAGTTGAAGCTATTGAAGTCCTATATGCGTACTACAATGACACAAGAAAGACTCAACGATTTGGCCACAATAGCTCTTGAGGGCGACATGTTGGAGAAGATAAATTATGAGGATATGATTGAAGATTTTATTTCAAAAAACACGAAAAGAATGATGTTGTTCAAATAAATCTTATGCAGCTTTGAGACATATAGGTATGATTTTTTAATGTATTCAATTGTTACATAAAATATTCTATCATATATATTTGAATTTTTTATTAATTGGTTTTTTTTTGTATGAGATAGGCCACCGTTTTAGATTTTGGCACAGGGCACCGGATTTTGCCGGCCCGGCCCTGAGTCCTGGCGAGTTGTATCCGGTTCAACCGGCGTCTTCCTCTCGAGCTGGACCTCGGGCTCTCTCCGCCGGCGTCGATCTTTGGCACGCGCGTCTTGGCCACCCTAGCTCCACCACACTTCGTCAAATAATTAGGGGTTTTTCCTTTTCATGTAATAAAACGGATGCTCACACATGTGAAGCATGCCGCCTTGGCAAACATGTTCGCCTCCCCTTTAGTACTTCCTCCACAGTTGCATCTGTTCCGTTTCAGTTAATTCATACCGATGTATGGACGTCTCCTATACCTAGTAATTCTGGTTTTACTTATTATCTTGTCATTATGGATGATTATTCTCATTTCGTGTGGACTTTTCCTCTCCGTAAGAAATCCGACGTCGTTGCCACTCTCATCGCCTTTTACTCCTATGTCTCCACACAGTTTGGTCGTTCTATACAGGCTCTCCAAACCGATAACGGAAAAGAATTCGATAACCTCCCCATTCACACCCTCCTCTCTACTCACGGCACCGTCTTCCGTCTAACCTATCCCTACACCTCCCAGCAAAATGGCCGCGCCGAACGTGTCCTTTGCACCCTCAACGACTGTGTCCGCACCCTCCGGTTCCATGCCTACATTCCACCCTCATTTTGGCCCGATGCCCTCGCCACCGCCACCCTACTCATCAACCTTCGCCCTTGTCGCACTCGCTGGCACTACGCACCTCACCATCTTCTTTTCGGCTCCCTCCATCCTACGATGGTCTCCGGGTTTTTGGTTGCCGTTGCTACCCTAACACCACCGCCACCTCACCCCACAAGCTTGCCCCCCGTTCTGTGCACTGCGTCTTCCTCGGTTACCCGGCTAACACCAAGGGCAATTTTAATTCGCAGTACAGAATTTGGCTATTGAGAGGGACCATCAGTAAGAGCAATTTTAATTCGCAGTACAGAATTTGGCTATTGAGAGGGACCAAATAAAATGAAAGCCCTCTGACCTGGACCTGAACCGAGGCCCGCCTACGCTTGCCTCGTTTAAATGTAAGATTGCCAATAAATTAGCTGTATGCCACCATCTCCAATCACAAGGGGGAATAAACTCACCGTCCGTAAAAAGAGGTATGGTGGTTTCACATATTCAGTTCCTCCAAAGTGCTAACCGGGATTTAGGCTAGCTACTTCAGTTTTGGGTTAACTGAGGAATTCGATTTGCTTTTCGGTTTAAACCAAGTTGCAGACATTCAGTTCAGGGGCTTGTTATAGATTTACTAGTAAGTGCGCACCTGCAACACACCTCTCTAGTAATCTTGCACGCACAATAAGCGTGTTGACTAATGTAAATTTAATGAAAATACATTATAACTCAAGCAAAATTGGAACTACTCTCCGTCTAAAAAATTGGAACTACTCAAGAAGGGCATTTACTTTTGGAATGAAGAATGGTTTTAAAAACAAGAAATCAACGGTGGCTGCTTTGAGGTACCAAGGGAGTTTGTGCTGAATTAAGGATACCAAGTGTCTCTCCTTTATACGAGCGCTGTCATGAGGTCTTGTGCCCCTCTCTTTCCTTTTTATTAGGACATGATTGAGGGTTTTCGTTGATTAACTCTACTTGTGGCTGCGAAAGAAATCCTCCAGCCTGAGCTTTTAGCCTTTGACTCAGACTCCTTTACCTTGTTCTTGGCAGGAAGGATTCATAGGCTCTAACTTTCATGCTCAAATGGTCAACTAATCACAATCACGACCGTAATCCCCTTTTACTTAAATCCAAAAGAAAAATCGTTTATAACAACAAGTGCAAACAAGATATAGCAAAACAGCAAATCATGTACAGTACGTATTACGAAATCCCACAAGCGCATATCCAAATTCCAAAGACGATCGACTTCTGTCAGTTCTCACATACGGTCGGTCTAGGCCATCGAAGGCTGCACTTTGGCCTCGCGTGCCTCGTCGTTCTCGTTGTCCTCGGCCTCGCCGGACATATCCTCGAGCGACCTCCCCTTGGCCTCTGGCACGAGGAATGTGAAGCCGAACCCGAGTACGTTGATCCCGGCTAGGACGAAGAGCGAGTTACGCACGCCGATCCCGGGCCTGTACCCAGCGTCCGGCTTGTGCTGGTCCTGCGCGGCGTACAGGAAACCGAAAGCCCCGATCATGGCTCCGGCCTTGCCAGCAGCGGCTGATATCCCATGGCACGTCGACCGCAGCCTCGCCGGGAAGATCTCCGCCGGCACGACGAATGTAGTTGCGTTGGGCCCGAAGTTGGCGAAGAAGAAGGTGAAGCCGTACATGACGACGAAGGCGACTTGGTTGCCGGGCGTCGTCCAGTGGTGGTACGGCACGGCGAGGCCGAGCATGAAGACGGTCATCATGAAGAATCCCATGAGCTGGATGGCGAAGCGGCCGACGACGTCGATAAGGAAGACGGTGAACCAGTATCCAGGCACGGTGCCACAGAGCGCGAGGAGCGTCTGCGCTCGCGAGATGCGGAACACCTCCTCGATCGCGCTCATTGTGCGCGCCTTGGGGATCCAGTTGATGGCGGTGAAGATGTCCTTCTGGAACAGGTTCTGGCTGTAGAAGGCGATGTCGAGCAGGAACCACGTGGTGGCCGTGCCGACCAGGTGGAGACCGTGGCGTCGCGCGAACTGCGGGGAGAAGAGGCCGAATTCATTGTTGCCACGGCTCACCATCTCCTCCATCTTCTGGGTTTCATCCTCGAGCTGCACCTGTAGCACCTTGGACATGTCGGCCGCCGCTAGCTTGGCGTTCTTGGCGACGAGGGCAGTGTACCGTGCCGTCTCCGGCATCTTCATCCGCCAGTAGTAGGTGAGCAGAGCCGGCACCGCGCCGAGCATGAGGATGATGCGCCAGATGAAGTCGGCTTCCGTCCCTATGGACCCGGCGGCGTTGTCCTGGTAGGCCGGTTTCGGGAATGCAGCCCGGAAGGCGGCAGAGACAATGAGAGTCACGATACCTCCGGCGAGGATGCCGAAGCCCTGCATGGCGAACACGGCAGCGATGAAGGCGCCGCGGGTCTTCTTGTTGGCGTACTCGGACATGATGGTGGCCGAAAGCGGGTAGTCGCCGCCGATGCCGAAGCCGAGCCAGAAGCGGAAGAAGCAGAGCGTGGCCATGACGCTCTTGGGGGTGTGGGCGAAGGAAAGCCCGGACCCGATGGAGCAGATGACCATGAGGATCAGCGTCATCCCGTAGACGCTCTTGCGGCCCATCTTGTCGCCGAGCCATCCGAAGAAGAGCTGACCGGAGAGCGTGCCACAGAAGGCGACGCCGTTGACGGCCGCGGCTACACCGGGAGGCAGTGTTCCGGGGTTGGGCGTGGACAGGTCGGTGTAGTATATCCGGCCGAGCAGCTTGGTGACGAGGGAGATGCAGAAGAGGTCGTAGGCGTCTGTGAAGAAACCCATGCCGGCGACGACGATGGCCGTGAAGTGGTACCATTGTGTCTTGGCCGCGTCAAGAGCGCTCAGCACCTGCAGCCCCTGGCCCTGCTGCTCCGACCGTGCCATGCTTGCTGCACAGTAGGGAGGCGTTTAGCCACAGTATTGTGTGAGCAGATGAGTTGGGCTGTCGTTGTGTGATTTGGTGCTGCAGCTGCGGGTGTATAAATAGGCGAGGAAACAGGTCTAGCTCAACATCAGGTAATGGTATCCCCTCCATTCTCTCAGCAGTCGTCAGCTCAGCGCTGCATTAGTTTCACTGCTTGTAAGCGGTAAACTATCCTGGAGAATTTCCATGCTCGATCGTTCACAAGGACATAGCAGTAGGCAGTGCGGTCCGTTGATTACTCGTAAATCGTTCATACTTAAGGACGAAAATAGAGCGGATAATTTAAGAGCATACGTGATTGAGAGTGGAACACGCTTTCATGTCCGTTTGCTGTTTGGTTTCTACCCAGATCATTAAATTAGACCAGACGCATCTCCGTGGGAATTCAGGATCAATACTTTGATGGTAGCCTAAATTTGTAGCCTCTATAGTCTCGTAGTCAGGGAGCGTGGGAAAGATGAAAATCGTCCTGAGTACAACCATAGAGCATCTCCAACGGAGGCCATTTCATGTGTCCGGTACCTACAAACATGATGTGCATGGATCAAAATTTTGGTTATCAAATGAATTATTTTTTACCTAGGATAGCTAAATTTACGATTACAATAGTAAGTGCAAAATACATCACAATTACCATACATTAAAATCTCCTACCGAGGAACAAATTCTTCAGCTAGCAAATGGGATGCCCCTGGAAGCGAACAGGGCTACCACGTCATTTGTTCCCATTGAGACCCTAGGGATTTTATCAACAATTTGAGACCTTAAATTCAAAAAATTCAGTTTCTTTTGGTATTTTTTGCTTTATAAGGCTCTTTACGAAACGGGCCTGCGAAACGCGGTCACCGTCCGGTAACCAACACCGAGGTGTTCATCTCATGCTTGTCGTGTGGCACTATTGAACATGAGATGCAATTCGGTGGCACCCAATTATAAGTTTATAGTTTTAGAGTCGGGACAACAAGCACAGGACATTTCATAATGGAGCTAAGAATTATGAAATGTACATGAATGGGACGATACCTTGGATATGCTCAGTATATCCGGTAGATTCGTTGACTAAGATGGCTATACTTGGATAAAATATGAGCCAACTATGCTTAGCTGTTTGATGAGTTGACGTACGGGGACAGATTATGCACACATACGCCTCTTAGCTATCGTTAGCTGGGGAGTTTATTGTTGATATGGCTTATTTGCGTAGTTAATTATCGAGCTAATATCTAAATACTGCATTTGTCGGCTACAGCCTGTGTTGTTCATATCATTGGTTCTCGTTTATGTTGCACATGTTTTCTTTATCCTCAAGAAGATCAGTCTTTACCCATTTTTTAACCTTTTTCTTACAACTACATGATTTCTAGAATAAGAATAGCAATGGATCCTAGTATCATATGATTATTGTAATTTCGAAAACAAAATACATCTCTACATTTTAAATATATGAGAAAATTTGATTACCGATAAAGTGCTTGGATCAACATATCCGGTAGTGGTCGGTGGAGATTTGTAATCTTATTCATTTCACCAATGAAAAATCGAAAGGGATTCTTCATCCATCTCTCTCGTTGAGGTTCAAGACAATGATCAATCCTTTTCACCTTAGAGAGCTACACTGTTTGGCAGGGAGATTCGTTGAACAAACAAACAAATGCGATCGACGAGTTCTTGTTTCCCTTACTTGGTGAGACGAATATGATGCAACTCTCGATGTATTGATCGGGTGCAAACGCACGTATATATAATAGTACAAGGGGTAGTCTCGTCCTCAACTATACAAGGAAGGAGGACTTGCCATACAAGAAATATACATGCACAATATACTCAACACCCCCCCGTAGTCGAAGCGTCGCCAGAGCCGACGCAAAGGCTGGACCAGAACTCCTCGAAGGGCGCCGTAGGAAGACCCTTAGTCATGATGTCCGCAAATTGTTGGGAGATGGGAACGTGTAGAACACGTACATGACCGAAAGCCACCTGTTCCCGAACAAAGTGAATATCAAGCTCGATGTGCTTGGTGCGGCGATGATGAACCGGATTGGCGGAGAGGTAGACAGCTGAAACGTTGTCACAGAAGACCACCGTGGCCTTGGTGATCAGGCACGAAAGCTCCTGAAGTAGCTGGCGTAGCCATGAGCACTCGGAAACCGCATTGGCAACGGCGTGATACTCCGCCTCTGCACTGGAGCGTGACACCATAGGCTGTCGCTTGGACGACCAGGAGATCAGGGACGGTCCAAGATAGACGCAGTATCCCGAAGTGGAACGGCGCGTGTCGGGGCAGCCAGCCCAGTCGGCATCCGAGTAGGCGGTGATGTCCATGGTGGCGGAGGCGTGAAGCGAGAGACCAAGGTCCATGGTGCCACAGATGTAGCGCAGAATCCGCTTGACCGCAGTCCAGTGAGCGTCGCGAGGAGCATGCATGTGAAGGCATACCTGCTGAACAGCATACTGCAACTCCGGCCGGGTGAGAGTGAGGTACTGGAGAGCACCAATAATAGACCGGTAGAATGCAGCATCAGGGGCCAGAAAACCAACTGTGGCGGAGAGCTTGTTCTTCGTATCGACAGGCGTGGTGGCGGGTTTGCAATTAAGCATCCCAGCACGGTCAAGAAGCTCGCGTGCATACTTCCGCTGGTGAAGAAAGAAACCGTCCGCGCGACGGACCACTTCTATCCCGAGGAAGTAGTGAAGAGGGCCCAAGTCCTTGAGGGCAAACTCAGCACGGAGACGATCGGTGAGCTGTAGAAGAAGAGCAGTGGTGGACGCCGTCAAGATGATATCATCGACGTAGAGCAGCAGATAGGCGGTGGTGTCGCCCTGGTGGTACACGAACAGCGAGGCATCAGAGCGAGTGGAGCGGAAACCAAGTCGGTGAAGAAACGCAGTTATGCGCTGGTACCAAGCACGAGGCGCCTGCTTGAGCCCATACAGTGAGCGAGAGAGCAGGCAGACGTGGTCCGGGTGGGCAGTGTTGACGAAACCCGTGGGCTGCTTGCAGAACACCTGCTCCTCGAGATGACCGTGGAGGAAGGCGTTGGAGACGTCCATCTGGTGCACCGGCCAAGCGCGAGACACCGCGAGCTGGAGGAAGGCGCGAATCGTGCCGGGTTTAACAACCGGGGCGAAGGTGTCGGTGAAGTCGACGCCGGCGCGCTGACGAAAGCCGCGAACCACCCAGCGGGGCTTATGACGGTCAAGAGTGCCGTCCGGATGAAACTTGTGCTTGAAGACCCACTTGCCGGTGATGACGTTGGCATGGCGAGGTCGAGGAACAAGCTGCCACGTCTGGTTGCGCTGCAGGGCATCGAACTCCTCCTGCATGGCCGCGAACCACAGAGGGTCGCGAATAGCCGCTCGAGCTGAGGCCGGCAGCGGCAGCGGCGAGGATGCGGCGGCCGAGGGCGGTGAAGGCGTGGGCGCAGGGGTCGACGCGGCGAGGGAGTACTCTTTCGCAGCATACCGCATGCTCGGTCGGAAGACGCCAGCCCGGTGATGGCGAGGCAGCGCCCGAGACGATGCTCTAGGGCAATGCAGGCGGCGAGGCAGCACCCGAGTCAGAAGGCGCAGAGGGTGCAGCGCCCGAGGCGGCGCTCGAGGGCGATGCAGATGGCGACGCAGCGCCCGAGGCAGAGCTCGAGGGCAACGCGGGAGGCGGTGGGGGTGCCGCGGCCGGCAGAGCGGCAGTAGGCGCAGCTAGGGCCGGAGGAACGCGGCGCCACGGGAACTCGACCTCGGGAGAGGGAGAAGACCCCGCTGGATGTCCCTGTGCAAACGGAAAACACAACTCATCAAAATAAACGTGTCGGGAAGTGATGACACGGTGAGAGACCGGATCATAGTCCGCAGCAGCTTTCATTAGTCACTGATTCTATATAGATAAATGCATCATCTTGACTTTGTTGGTCAAACAAAGTGCATAAATCATTGTTGAGAACTTTTCTAAACAACCACGCAAGATAACATTGTGTGAACATCTGCTGAACTGCTACTCCTAGGGCATTTTTCAATGTCACAGGCATTGACTACTCGTCATTATTCATTAGATCATGCATATTACACTAACCAAGATGACAACGTCGTCACAGTAAGCTAATCTTCGCAAGCTTATGAAATGGGAGTATTGTAAATCATCTTGACTCTCCAGAATGTCACAGGGATCAGTGCTAATTTGTTTGCCTTGTATGAGAGCATGAAACAACTCGGTTGCTTGTCCCAATTCTTATAGTGCAATAATGCGCAACCGTTTTACGTACTCTCGAATAAAGCATCATCTTGACTTTGTTGGTCAAACAAAGTGCATAAATCATTGTTGAGAACTTTTCTAAACAACCACGCAAGATAACATTGTGTGAACATCTGCTGAACTGCTACTCCTAGGGCATTTTTCTTTTTTTTTTTAGACCTGATGCTGATTAATTGAACTACACACTTGTTAGAAGCACTAGGATCATGATACCCATGTAGCTTCTAGCCAATAGCCTAGAGAAAGCACTTCTGCGAGAGGAACAGAGAACAGAGGAGACTTCAAAGCATCAAGAGATTGAGCGCACGCGAGGCGATTAGGGTTTCTCAGCCTCTCGTCGGCGCCGCCGCTGATCTCCCCGCCTCTGTGGCCTTCGGGCCATGGAGGCACGGTGGATCTTGGCCCTCGTCGACGGGAGGGCTCCGTTTTCTGGTTTTCCAGTCAAGGTTTGTTGGGGCGGCGCTCTGATGGCGACGGCGTCGTCTCTTTCAATAAGGTCTCCCCGGTTTCAGTCCCATCTCGGCGGCGACGTCGAGAAGCTTGTGGGAGTGGTGTGTTTCTCAAGGGTTTTTTCTGGCGGTGACGATCTCTGGATCGTTGTGGAGCTTCATCGGCGGTTCATCCTTCTTCTTCGGCACCGGGACGGATGTGGTCTTCTTGACCCGTTCGGCGACTTCCCGTCCGCAACCAACAACGTCAGGCCGGCTCAGGGAGGAGCGGCAGCGGCGGCGCGCCGTCGACACGGTCTGGAGGTTGAAGACGAAGGACATCTCAATGATCTCGTTGTAATTTTTGTTTTTGTTGAGCTGTTTTGTACGGTTCGGTGTTTCTTTTAATGACAGAGTCCTTTTCGCGAAAAAAAAAGCATCAAGAGATTGACTCTAGAAAAAACTTCAAAAGCTTTGGCAGATCTCGCCTCCCCATCGATATTGCGTCACTATTAACCAATGTTTGATACGTAGGAATATGCCTAATCTCATGAATAATTATCATTGTGTCATTGTCCATTGTTTAATCCTAGGGATGCAAGCGGGCAGACAGGATACCATTCCATACTCATCAATGTATGTCGACCGCGAAGTCAAATCTGGTATCTTGCATTGATATGTCCATTAAACCATACTCGATTCGCCGTGACGTTTATCCTGTCTTGTCATCAACGCAACTGCACAAGTATATTAAACAAAATGTTAAGCTGGTAGCCTGGCATAGCTTATCAGTTTGGGCAGTGAGTGTTGTTATCCACGAGATACATGGGTTCAGCTTTGGTGCCCATGTTGACATTTTGTGTTAATCCTTAAAATAGTTGCCATTTCCAATTTATTCCCTAATAATCATATCGCCATATTAACCCCTGATGATAAACTGTTTTCTACTTTTAAGTGACCTCTTGTTACAGTGCGGGCAACCATCATACATTTAAGTTTATCACTTATCGTGGTTGTCTACTTGTCTTCTTAAGGCGTATTTGCAGGCATGGAATAGGAACATGAATTGATACAGCCATCTTATCTTAGACAATCTTAGCATGAGATGTGGCAGATCTTTCTTCACATCCTCGGGTAATGGACCAAGTCACGGTCCAGTAAGTTTCCTCCTCCAGCAAGCCAAGAAATCACAATGCATCATATGAGAAGCGATCATATAGGAGTAGTCCAGAACTTCAGTTTGCAGAAACTGGAACTATAGCTTGCCCCCCAATTGTGATGCAAAAGAACTGACGGAGCCCAGAGACATGATATCAGCACGTCCGGAACATCAATGATGAAAATATGTCCAACATAACCAGCTGTAATGACATCACAGAAGACAGAAAAATTATGGTACACGACAAATTGCCTGTGGAACTTGAATTGATCAAGGATAGAAGCGAGAGCACTTTATTGCTGTACAATTGAACATATACAGACTAATCCCCTTCACAGAAGGCTGAGGAATGAATGAAAGGAATAGCACACCTAAACTAGATACAAAGAGAAATAACAACAATGAGTAATTACACAAGGACTTGAAAATTGTGACCACAGAAACACCATGAATCAGCCAGATGGTCTCTGGTAGATATGTTTTGTTCTTGGGTCCACAATCAGGCCCCTACCACCATTCACCTCCAAATCATGCCTGTAGGATAAATTTCATAAGTAACAGCATCTTCCATAGCTTCCTAAAAATGTGCTAAAAGCTAGAAGAACTTGTGGAAGGCTACTTACTGAAAGACAAAATCTGGAATGGTTAATTGTTCACGTGGCACGTATCTGAACAGCTGCACGAGCCTATCGACATATACAACTTTCTTCCAGACCTAGTTTCAAAAAGAAGATTCTAAACATCAAGCAACACACTAAGAGATTTAAGGAATATTAGTATGGTGTGAACTGGGAGATACCTCTCCATCAACCAAAACTTGCATCGCCAGAACAGCTGTTCTCAACCCCAATGTCGGGTGAAGGATATATATTCCCTGTTACAATGAAAATTGTTAAAAGAGCAAAGTAGTTAAAGACAAATAACATAAATAGTGAGCACAAGCGAGATACTGACATGAAGGTTTCGCTGGTGTTTCCGACCTAATATTTGTTGTATCCGTTTCATGAATCCTAAATCTGGTTGCCTGGACATGGATTAAGAAAATTCCTTACAACACAGAACAGATGGGTTAAAAGCAACAACTTCATGCCCCTTAACCTGTACACACACATGATATTTCTGGGTTGCAATGATGAAGTAGACTTTTCTTTTATCAAACACTTACGGTTGTAATGATGCTGCAGAATGGAGATAGACAATTGTATATGGCTTCTGAATCAAAGGTTCAAACTCCTGCAAAGAGAAGATACTTTTAGAAGGAACTTTAATTCACGTTTATAGTTTTATGTCTTGTTTTGGCTCTCTTTCTAACAGATGGCAAAAATATAAGAACATGAAACTATAAAGTCTTAGGAGGCATATAGATGACTTTTGCAAAAGCAATATTAAACAGGTATTGTCTGTAAATGCATCTAAATGTTCTTGGCACCTTTCTGCACATTTTCTTGTTATTAGTTTGATTTGTGTAAAATCATCTCTCAATTTCATAAAATCATTATTGCAAGCCTTTAAAATAGCATAATTGCTTGGATTAATTGTCTCCATGTACGTTTGTAGTTCAAACAAACCCTGCAATTTATAGCATCAATATTATCTTGTGTGCTACTACTGCTAGCTGCAGCCAATGCACATGTATAACTAGATATGACCCATGTTAAGAATGCAGAGAGCACAGAAAACCCTATACTATGGTCAAGGCGTCAAGCTGATCTAACTTCCTAGTCCTAATCACTGAAGTATCTGCAAACAACTGCAATCCAGGACTACCAAGACATACGCAAGAAGATAAGTTGCCATTGGTACATGACATAACACATGAACTGTCTGTGGCTGCAGAAGTTCTGTTAGGCAGCTTTAGTTTCAACTGCATAATTACCTTCACTACATGTAGAACAAACCGTTCAAGATCCAGGCAGCGAAGAAGAAAGTGTGCGCCAACAACAACCATAACTGGGCGTCCTTCACTATCAACTCCACCACGATAACTGCAAGTGGTAGGGATAATCAGCACTGCAGGCAACAAAATACAGCCGAAGAAAAAGTAATCATATGCACGGATAAACTCGCATAAGTAAGAAGAGGCTCAGAAAATGTTAGAATAACAGGAAAAATTTACATACATTATTTTCATTTCAGCAATCTCTGAAAGATTAAGAGAATTTGCTTTAGTAAGGTATCGTGAATGAAGTGAATACTCCTCAGCAGCAGATAATGGTGGGAAACCTATATCGCCATATCCAAGCAACCTAGCATAATTAAATCCCTTTTGCGCTTGAGAAGATTTTTCCCACTGCTCCTTGCGTCGCAGATCCGGGTCTTTAATTAATGACATAAATGAAGGATCCAAATATGAATCCAACTTGAAAGTACTCCTGTTGAATAAATCAGCTAATGTTAGTTGAACAATATTGTACATAACGAAGACCTTTTGAAGATAAATTATAGTGCAATCAATAAGCAAATATTGTCTATAATAAAGTAAGAAGGTAAAGCACCATTACTGACTAATTGAGGGAGGGTGGGGTGGATAATTTAGTAAAAGAGAGTAGTGTCTCATCCATATGAGAAACTACAATAAAGATAGTCTTCAATGAAAAGTGGGTGACAAATATTTGAGTAATCAATCTGAACAAAATAAGACCAAATAAATCCGATTTTAAGCTGTCTAAAACAAATAATGCCTATGCTACGAATCAGCATCAGCCGCATAGCTAGCATTCAGATACCTCATATCGACTGCAAATCTATCTATCACACACAGTGTATGTAGATTTGTAACATTGATTGAAGAATCTAGGTAAATCGTGAACAATTTAAATTCACCTCTTCGATGCCAATCCAGATTCAAGAGGAAGATCAACAGGATCTGTAGCTACTGTTCTATCTGTCACACCAGCTGGCAAAGGTCTTATTCTTATTTTCCTTTCATCTATAACAGTTTCACCATTCTCATCGCCAACATCAGCTGGAAGTTTTGATACCGCAATCTCCTCCTCCTGCTTGTCCCGAGGGAAATATAGAGGGAGCAATCTATAGAATGCTTATGTTAGCAAATGTAGAAAAAACAAAATAATTTTGGGCTTCAGCTTAAGTACCTTTTGTATATCTCGGTATCAGACGATGATGTAGTACAAAAAACAACACCAGCTATCTTGCCTTTTTGTTTCTCCAGAAAACGTCTAACAGTCCCTGAAGAGTAAAGTGAGTTAAATCAGAATATAACCAAAAGGATATGAAGTACTTGTAGAATGACTATGGTACAATCATTGCTCTTGTGCACTTCACTTTTTTTTTTACTTTCTGCAATTCATGGCTTCACCTCCACATGGAAAGAATATATCAAGTGGACGGAGGCTGAAAACTTCTTTTTAGCGCAAAACATTTTATTGAGTAACAAAAAATAAATACCCACATGTGGAAGACAGAGCAAACGGAATCAAAGAACTCACTGATTGCCACATGGGCAGCTGGTTCACGAGGATAGTTTTTAGCTTCCGTGTATATGCAACCCATTGCGATGCTAAGGAAATGAAATGAAAAAAAAAATGTGAATATTTCAGGCAGCACAGTTAAAACACCAAACATCACTTGTTAAACAAGAAAAATAACAAGATGAAGGATTAAAGCATTTGAATTTTAACCCACATGATGCGACAAGCCGACAAGTACCTTTCAAGACCGTTCTCAATGAGTAGTTCCAAACATGACCGGTAGCAGTGACTAAGTGCATTCTCCGCAGCTGTGTGATACTTGACAGCATATTTGGGGCCCACTGTATGGATGACCTTCCTGCATAATCAATTGATATATACATTTTAGTATAAGCAACAATACATAAAACTAACTGCGAAGCAGCATAATGAATCTGAACGATTTTGCAACTATCAAACAACAGTGCTTAAATTCACAGAGTAGGTAAAAGTAGTAAAAGCTTTCCTACAAATTGCATGTTCTCACAACTAGGATTTGTTCCATACTCCAAAGTGCTCCCTCCATTCCAAATTAACTGAAGGTCTATCTTTGTCCTCAGTCAAACCTCAAAAAATGTGCTAATATCTACAACATCAAATATATATGGTACGTAAATATAATCTATGATAAATCAAATGAAATAATTTGGTGTTGTAGGTGTTGATTTATTTTTCATAGACTTGGTCAAACATAAAAAAGTTTGACTTAAGGCAAAGCTAGGACTTCAATTTATTTAGAACAGAGGGAGTAGCTTTCACCTATTCGAGTTATATTAGTTGAACAACGACGTTTTTCATACAAACTGCACCGTATAAAGCTGATAATTGTGAAGGCATATAAACTCTCGGTACAGAGACACCACCTAAGTGTCTCCAATGCAATACAGGAGAACCACCAATGCAATACAGGAGAAGAACAAGGTGGGTAGCTTTTCACGAGTAAATGATATTTTTCATTAATCTGGAAGATCAAACCTCACAACACTGGTATATCAGAATCATTTCTTTGACTTGTACATTTGTACCACGAGGACTAGTGGACCAGACTTCAACGGTGTTTCCAGATGCGTGCACAGGAAATAATTCATTTTCAACTCGAATAAGAGGAAATGTATTCATTTCCCTCATGAGAAAATGAAACAGCGCCGAGTAACAGCCTACCTCGCAGGAAGATCATACGCATTGGTCATCTTTGCCATACCAGTTCGGCACCCGCCCTGCAAAGCATGGACCAATGTAAGAAAATGTCACTTAACAACTTTCACTGATTGAACAAATGTTCCCAAGTAGGAGTAAAACTGTAATGTCAAATCCTGATATCAAAAGTCGTACCAAGGTGGCGCACTCCTCGGCTAGCCTGAACCTGCGGCGGCGTGCAGCCCAGGACTACTGTGCAGCTCGTCCAAGCTCTGCATCAACCGAAGAGACACGAGCTTAGCACCGCAATTCCAGCACTCCCCAATTCCCAGCAAGAAAGACGTAAGAAGAGAATCGCAACCTCGTTGGTGGAGTTGACGACGGCGTCCACCTCCAGGTTCCAGGGGTGTCCCCGCCAGAGGTAGATCCTGGAGTTCGTCTGGTGGTCCACGGGGAAGCGCGAGGCGCCGCCGCGACCCTCGCCGCCGGCCCCGCCGTCGTCGACGTTGAGCGGGTCGGAGAACGAGAGGAAGGCGGACGCGGCTGCGGGCTCGGATCCGTGGTCCGCGGCTTCAGCGGCGGCGGATAAGGAGGCCGGCGCGTAGAGGCGCTGGTCGGGGTCGCTCCAGCGCGGCACCTGGTCGAGCGTCACCGCCGGCTCGACGCCGCCCACGCCGGGCGCCATGTCGGCCGCTGCGGACGCGGCGCCGGAGGCCATGGCTGCCGCCGGCGAGCGGTTCTGCATGGAGGCGGGCGGGCGAATGGTAGCGGGGGCGCTGGCGTGAGGCCGAGCGGCCGTTAAGAGGCGGGCGCGAGACGGAAGGAGCCAAGGAGGCGGAGGAGGAGACCGATAGAGACGACGACAAAGAAACAAAAGCGTCCTCTACACAATGACATGTGGGGTCACTAGACAAGTTGGACCCACCAGTCCAGAGACACGTAGCGCCCTTTGTGGGGGCACTGCGCGTGTGGGCTTAGCCGACGTGATACAGCTCGGACGGGGGATTGGGAGCCGTGCTGGACTGGTGAAGTCCATGGCTGGTGTAGCAGGTGATGACGTGGAAAACAGCTCGGATCCGGATGTCGTCTATGCCCTGTGGGACCCAGCGGCCAAGCGGCAAGAAGGTTCGGAATCTGGTGGAGCCGGGGAGTGAGGACAACTGAGGCAAGTCCGGAGCAGCATGGGCCTCCGCAACTGCAGGATCTGGCCGCAATTCCTTGGATCGAATCAACCAACAGTTCTTGATCATTTGACGTGATCATCTCATCTCCAAGCTCAGCTAGATGTTCCGCGAAGCCACGACAAGAACACTGCATGGTCATCGTCATGGCTAGATTCAGTGGAAGTGATCAGATTTCAGGGGATCACGGGAACTCGCAAAGTTCAGCGTCCCTGTTTCAGAATTTGATTGGAGTCACTCCAGAGATTTAGAACTACTATGGGCAAGTTGTTGGAATTATTGGGCTAGACCCGTTAATCTTTACCCAATAGTCTGCTAGTAGAAAACTTGAAGAGCCCTAGGTGAATCTAATTTTAGTTGCACATTGCTAGTTTAGCAGGAGTTGGACCTCTTTTTCTCTCAAAAACAACCTCTTTACAAGGGGGTCTATTTTGACCACTTGTACGAGTACTAACAATGTTGCACGTGCAACATACATCTCATATAATATAAAATACTTAGAACATTGCAAAGACAAAGTATCCTAGAAACTATCCGTCAAAACACACAACACATAATTAAAACACGGAGAATGATAAAATTGTATAGGAAACTGAAAAAAAAAATTGTATAATCGGTTACATCCTATGAAAATACATCACCAGTTTATCACACAAAGGTAGACTAAATCTTCCTACTTAAAAAAGATAACCTAATTGTGTTACTCGCCTTATTTATGTTGCTCAAGTGAATCTCTTCTGCTCTCTCGTTCACTTTTATAAGGCAAGATATTTTAGTTTGGTCTACATAAATATATTTAACTGAATATATCTAGACATATTTAGTGTGTAGATTCACTCATTTTGATATGTATGTAGACCAAAATGAAATATCTATCATGCCTTATAAAAGTGAACAGAGTGACTACTAAAACAGATAATCTAACAATGTTACTCACCTTTATGCTATGTTAATTATCATATTTATATTCTATGTTACAATTGTAATATGATCTGAGTAGGAAGATTCATAGGAAACCCTAATTACATTTGTCGAATTATAAACACCAATTTGTATCTCTAATCAGCCTTTGGAGAGGTTCATGAATTATATATGACCTAGTTATCCTGATCATGACATAAAGTGTTACCATGATGTCATAATTCATGAGGGTAAATTGTTAATGTAACATAGTGCTGGATTGACCTTTTGATATACTGAGAGATGTGTCGCCATATATGTTTCAGTGATTACTCATCGAATGTGCTCACGTTTTTAGAGGAACTCGCAAAGTTCAGGTCCCTGTTTCAAAATTCATGGAAAGTTTAGATTGGAACCACTCCAAAGATTTTGACTACTTCGCGCGAGTTGTTGGAGTTATTGAGCCAGACCTACTAAGGTTTATTGGGCTAGTAAGAATCCCAAAGCCTCACTTGATCCATACATCTGTGGTAGTGACCAAATTTTATTTCATATTGTTAGTTTAGTAGGAGTAGAACTGTACGCAAAATTATGGCTCTGGGTACCAGCGCAACTAATATGCGAAATAAATAGAAAATTAAAAAAAGCTCAAAAAGTTCAAAAATGTAAAGATGATCAAATATTCTACTCGTGTATTTTTTTTTTTTGGCCAGGAACTGATTCCCATGAATACAAAGCAAAAAAAAAACAAATAGATGATGAATATCGCGTGTATATAGAGATCTTTTAGACAAATTATTCACCCAGGGTGCAATGAAAGTCATTTTTTGGCTAAATGTCTTGTACGGGAACAATACTTGATCATGTCAGTTTTAGATTTTTTTTTTTGAATTTTTATGTATATATGTTCTTCAATGTTGTCGACAGGCAGTTATAGCCTTGAAGTGTTTAAAAAATATCATCTCTAATTAATAAGCATGTCATTGTTTAGGATATGTTCATGCTCTATTTAAAAGTGGTGTGATACTTTGTTTATTCCTCTAGTCATTCTTCCACTACAACTATCCTCGTCTAATTATGCATGCCCATAGGCAAAAAAAATGAAATTTCAACAAATATATCCCCTCTATTAAATGACATGTGACAACACCTTCATAGCTATAAGTAGAAAAAAGAATGTTACATTTATATCATGGGCAGCCAGCTGACTACTACAATATATATGCTCTTGTTTCTTACAATGGATAAGTATTTGGAAAAGATATTCCTACTGTCAGGGAAAATTATTATGAATGGGATCACAATATTATAAAAATTCAATATTCTTAGTTGACTTCAATCAACACAAGAGAGAATGAGTTAATATCCATTCGAGAGATTTCTCCACTTATCATGAATGTGCAAACAACGCATGTCAGTGGTGGTGGAGCTACGTCTATATTTTTTTTTGAATGAGAAATAAATTAATATATAATTATATAAACGGTATATATACTGTAAAATACAATAATGTACCATGCATATAGGGTACATGGCATAGTGTGGTAGGGGGCAATTGCCCCCCCCCCCCCCCCCCCCCCCAAAAAAAACCTCACATTGGAATCTAAAATTTGTAACAAACAAATCTAATAGTCCCACAAGATGTGCTCTTGATGAGTGAACTAATGGTGAATCTGTATAAGTCCATGTGATGGTGTCAAAAGTCAAGATTAGCGCTTCGTTTGAAAAAGCTACGCCCAGATTAAACTCGGAGATTAACAAAATAGATCTCAAAAAAGACAGGGTCAAGTGAGCAAATATGCCATGGTGGATACAGATCCTGCTACATGTTGGATCATGTCCATCGAAGTAGAATGAACGGTCCGGATTCGGCTAGAATCATGTAGCACACAAGAACGTGGTAGCACTAGATATGTCCTCGTACCTGGACCATTCATGTTTCCCTGTGCTTCCCGTAAACGATAGCAACAAAGCCCCACCATCCGCTGCTTAGAACGTAAACCCGCCTTTTTCTCACCCCCGTTTATCTCCTCACGCCTCTCCATGTTGTCCACCACCTGCTAATATTTTCTAAGTAGGTGAATGTGGCATACGTGGTGTTGAATCTTGATCCAAAGCGTGCACATATAGTATCAGCCTAGATAGGCAGAAAATGAAGAAAGAAGAAACCGATACTTTGATGGATCTTCCTCTCAGGTGATTCAGAAATCATATTATGACAATAATTGGTTATGTCGAGTGGAAGTAAGCAACTATCGGAAGCTGATGGAAGTTGACGTCATGCATGCTGCGAGCCTGCGATTGATCTGTCCGGTACACGATGGGTGGACTGGGCAGCAGCAAAAGAGGCAGTGCGCCCCCTAGGATTTCTTATTATCGGAGTCGCCATCCCCCGCGGCCCTGTTGCTGATTAGATTGAGATCCTCGTGGTGTAGCCATCGGCACCCTGTTAAGGAGCATCTCTAGCAGTGACAGAAAAATGGCGGAACTAAAAATAACCGCCTCTTACGGTTTGCGCGAGGAAAAACAAGTCAGAACAGCAACCGAAAAACTGGCCGAACCAAAAAAAAGTTTTTCGGCCGCTCGAGAACTTTCCCCTCGGAAACCGAGAATACCCAGTTTTCCCCTCCGAACCGAGCGTGCCCTGAAAACCTTGCAAGCAGTTAGCGGGAGGGACATTTCAGCCCCGCAACTTCCCACCCCCTTCCGCCGCCGGTTTCTCTTACCCCGTTCCGAGTAACCTCGCCGCGCCCCTCTAGCGCCTCCATGGACGCCTCCGAGCCCTCGCTGGTATCCGTCCCCGTCGCGGTGGTGCCATTGGCCGAGCAATCACGCCGGCCAGATCTGGCGGCTAGCTCACTCCGTGTCACCGCCGCTCTGGCCCGGAGGCCTCCACCGCCCCCAAGCGCAAGCGGCTCGAAAACGTCGGCGCCGCAGTCGCCGCCGCCGGTACCAACCCGCTCGCCGCTCTAGCTGCCGCAGCCGTGCCGACGCTGAATCTGAAGAGGGTGGATGTGCAGAAAAGGAAGAAGACGAAGCCGCCGATTGCCATGGCCCCGATGGCTCCTCCGTCCCCTCCGCCTGCCTACCCTACAACCCCCGATGCTCCGGCCGACGATGCCGCAAGGTATGCACCCCTTTTCAATTGCTTTCAATTTTGAGTTGTTTTTTATGTGCTTCAGTTGGATTCGGGTTACATTGTGGCTCGGTTAAATTTGTAGTGCCAATTTGTTTGAAGTACCTACAAGTTCATACATGAACATGTTGAATGAGCGCGCGGTGGAATTTGATGAAGTTCCCCCTGGTCACTTTGGCTACGACGACACCGAATGTGGCGTTGATGGTGGTGGTGGTGATGAAGAGGAGGAGGTGGAGGAGGTGTTCGATTCTTTGCAAGGAACCAAACGACCAAGGGCGATGAACCACACCATTGCGGAAGGAGGCATTGGTGAAAGCTTGTGAGAGCATCTCTCTCGATTTCATTCACGGCGTCGACCAAACCGGAAAGCGGTATCGACAAAGGGTTGAAGACAAGTTCTTTCAATTGATGCCTCGCAATGGTACCATAATCCCACACACCTATCGATCACACCAAGGTCATTGGGATAGGATCAAGACAGTGTGTTGTCGTTGGAGTGGATGTTTGGAGCAAGTGCGGAATGCACCTCCTAGCGGCACTAATGAGGGCGATTGGGTGAGATGCTCTTGCATTTTTGGATATTGGTTACATTGTTTGGATATGTTTGCACATTGACATGGTTTTCTTTGTTGTGGGACCGAATTGCAAGAGATAGGTACATGGACATGCCGTCTTCGAAGAACAAGGCGTTCGTGCTAGATCATTGTTGGAAGTTGCTCAAGAATAGCGAGAAGTGGAAGTTGAGAGACCAAGAACCAAAGAAGGGGCAGCCACCAAAATAGATAATGATGAAGATGAAGATGATGAGAAAGGAGGAGAAGGAAGAAACAAGAACAAGCCCGACGAAAACAAGAAGGCCAAGGAGAAGCTAAAGACCCAAGTCGAGGCATCCAGTTTGAGAGAGAAGATAGATCACATGGTGAAATCCAATGAGAAGATGGTGGCAAAGATAATTGAAGTGAAGGTGATCTTAGCTGAGAAGAAATATCAAGAGAAGCAAGAAAGGTGGCAACTACTCCGGGAGGAGGGGACACACAAGGCGGTCACTGAAGATATTCGACTCAAGGCCGAGGAGAACAAGTCCGTGGCCAAGCTCCTTGCCGAAGAGAACAAGATAATGATAATGGACCAAAGTGAGATGGATGATTTGACCAAAGAGTGGCATGACATTGCAAGGAAGGAGATGTTGGAGCAAAGGAAGCAAGGGATGGCAAGTGGTGGTGGTGGTGGCGGCGGTTCGGCAAGTGGTGGTGGTGCCGGCGGTGATGCTTGATTTGGTAGTGATTAGTGGGCATATGGATGAGATATTTTGCATGTGGTACAAAACTATGTTAATTAGTGTCTTAAGTAGTTTAATTCATAAACTTATGTTGAATTTGTGATGAATTTGACGGTGTTGCGGTGAAAATGCTATGTTTGTGATTTTCGGTTTACGGACTGGAAACGGCTGCGGCATAACAAAAACCGAATAGCCGAGCGGTAAAAAACATTCTGCGTGAACTAAAAACCGCGTTTTCAATTCGCGTTTTCGGTCACTGCTAGATATGCTCTAAGTGGACTTGATGTCGCTGTCGCCTATCGTCGCTCATCCCCGAACCGGTTTGTACTTCCTACGACAACTCCTTCTTGGAAGGCTTGAGGAGTAGGTTGGGGTCAGGGTGCAGACCCTCCGGAAGGAGGATGTCGTACGGTTTGGAGTTCCTCGGGATGGTAGCCTGACGGCAACGAGCTACGTGCCGGAGGAGAGCCACCAGGAATATGGCTGCGGGAAGGAGGCTGGGATGGGGACGAGATGAGAGGGACGGTGGCGGCGGGACTCTGTGCTAGGGTCCATTGGAGGAAGTCGGGGACGATGGGCCGATGTCGTTGTCTTCTCTTTTCTTTTGATGGGTGCTATGAACCGGTATTTACACTTATCTGTGGCAGAGCAGCGTAATTAGGCATGTAGTGGCATTTGTATGTAAATAAGAGAAAGTGTGACACCATACCACAAACTCTAGTTTAATAGTAAAGATAGTGCCATGAATAAGAGAAAGTGTGACACCATACCACGAACTCTGATTTAATAGTTAAGATGATGCGACGAAAATTCGGATTCGTACGTTTCTAACTCTGACTGCCGGTGTATAAACTTGAAGGAATGAAACTGAAAGAAAATAATACGGAAATCTAACTAGCAGGCGCCTGCCAGAGGGCTTAACTCGACGCAGCAACGTTAGCCGTTGGATCAGGTGCGAACGGTCCAGATCAGCGTGGACAGGGACAACGAAACGTACGTGCGGTACGAATCGATCTCATCTCTTCTTCCTCTTATCTCTTCACCAACCTCGCAGCCATAGACGCACGCGACTAGGCCCGAGCTTCCTCTCTCGCTCCCCAGCCGAGCTCTCCTCTTCTCCTCCTACCTCGCACCAGCCCGACGCCGCCGCCCGACCCCCGTGCTTCTGCCCCGCCTCCTCTCCTCTTCCTCTACCCCCGAGCTCACTCCTCCCTAGCTCCGGCTCCTCCGCCGCTCGCCCCAACCTTCCTCGTCTCTCCTTGACCGCGCCGAGCGCCGGCGCCCCGGCCGCCTCCCCAACTTCGGCTCGCTGCAGCCCAGCAGCCTCCCCTGTTTCTTTTGTGTGCGTGTGTGTTGCCTGTTTTTTTTAGGTAGGTGTGGGGGTGGAGTCTTTTCGGGTGGGAGCACGCCTCAAATTTATTCAAGGAGCTTCTTGGATTGCTGCTTAAAATCTGGGCTGTTCTTGCTCACAGGGGAGTCCAGTGATTTTGTACCTGATTCACTGTCTCTTTGTGGTGTGAATTTCAGATTCAGCTCAATAAGACTGAGGCCGAAAGTTCAGCATCTCAGCACAAACCTGAACTTGTGAGCTCTGGGGAGTATAGGCCTGGTGTGCTACTCTGACTGTTCTGTGTGAAAATGGCACGGGGAAGGAGGACGATGGAGAAGCTGAAGCTGAGTGCATTGTACAGCTTTGCGCTGTGCGCCAAGGGCTCCACTGAAGATCAGTCGAAGATTGGGAGCTACGGTCATGGGCGTAAGGTGTTGAGCTTTGTTCAGATGTCCGTGTGATGATCTCTGGATAAGTACTAGTGTCTCTATGCATTCAACTGGAGATGTTCTAGCCAGTGGATTGTGGTGGTGAATTGGTTTTGTCTCTCGACAGATGATGTGTTTGTGGTGCCTCTCTCGGTCACTTGTGCTAACTGAAGAATTATTCAGTTGGGTCATTTAGCACTTGCTTGTTTCTGTCATCTCAACTCGGAGAGAGAGTTACCCACCCTGTACTGTTAAAGTTACCAACCTATTACTAATAAATTTACCCACCATGTACTGATAAAGTTATCAACCTAATACTTATAAAGTTACCCACCCAATACTGATATAGTTACCCATCTAGTACTGATGGAGTTACCCACCCTATACTGCTAAAGTTACCAACCTAGTACTAATAAATTTACCCACCCTGTACTGATAAAGTTACCAACCAGTACTGATAAAGTTACCAACCTAATACTTATAAAGTTACCCACCCAATACTGATGAAGTTACCCACTCAGTACATATGAAGTTATCCATGTGTTCGTGATATTGTTATCCACCAGGAAATACATGTAGTTAACATGTCCTCTAAATGATAGTTACGAACGCAATGCCCATCATTTTTATGTGTAGTTTCACTATGAAATCGACAGTTATCATCCTAATACTTATACACGATAAATTTACCATCTCAAAGTGATGTGGTACCTTTAAATCTCGTAAAAATCTAAAAGAACGACAAAAATGGTTCTATTTCGACCCGAAAACTAATCACTAATATGGTGGATAACTTACGTATTCAAGCCAGGGTAACTTATATGTTACGGGGATGGTAACTTTTAGGCAAAAAAAAAAGTCGTCAGAACATATCGACATATGATCAAGTTTTGAAGTTCTCGTCACGACTAGTCCAACGGCGAAAACGGATCATAAATCGGATAAACGGTTTGAGCTACGAAACATTTTAAATTTTTGGATTTCGCAATTAATGCGTGATGATGTCAGCAGTTTCGTCTTTTAGTGCATGCATGCAAAACATGATTGTTTCTCACACATGCACACACGCGAGATGACTTGAGAGTGTGTACATATTAGCTAAATGGAATTATCCTAACGCCTTACGGTTATGCCAAATATAAAGCGCCTTACACATAGTCGTTCCCAATCTAATTTCCCAAATAATATCATTAATATTGTGTTAACTTGTATTTATCTTTAGCAACGTATCAAAATGCAAAGTAATGGTCAATATTTTACCATAATTCTTAGAAAAGAATCGTATTTTCTGGAAAAAAAACCCTATGAGACCGGGTCTATCACCCTAGTAGGATAGACCCTACTGGATGGATGACACATGTCGTCCACGATCTCAAAGCACCGAATTCTGTTATTCTCGATTCCCAGGCTCGTTTAGGCAGCGCCGGTCATGGCGGCAAACTCCAGGCCGGACGTGCAAGTGCCGATCTGGGGTCAGTGTCAAACGAGTACACAACATGTGTATCCATGCATCTGCATAGTCTGGTCCTTCTGGAGTAGTTCTTTTCTGGGGCAATTCCCGTAGCAGTACTGCAGTAGTTCTGAGATTAAATTAGGGAGCGAGTAGCGACGACGTGGTCGACCAGGCCCCTCTGCTTGGACGTCCACCCGGCCAGCGCCGTGCGGCTACGACGGATGCGCCGCCCACTTCTACTGCCGCGACTGCTGGAGCGGTACGTGCACACGGCTATCGGGGACGGCGCCCGTTGCCTATCGATGTGGTGCCCACCCTGCTCCGCTGCCGTCGTGCAGGACCCGGCGAGCGGCGACTCGACCCGGTACGCTGAGCTACTCGTTCGCTCGTACGTTGAGGAGCAAGAAGCTCCGGTGGTGCCAGGCGCCTGGGTGTGACCACGCCGTGCGTGGATTTTCTCAAAGGCGAGCGGTGCATGGAGCAGATGGACGCGGACGGCGCGTGCGGCCACGGCTTCTGCCTGACCGGCTGGGCTGCGGCGAGGAGAAGCGCCAGCCTGTGCCCTGCCATACGGTGCGGAATACGTGTGGACCAAATACACTAGAAAGCTACTATGACACTACTGCCCGGCGCTAGAGCTGAGCACGAACGAGGGCCGTCGGCGCAGCGGCAGCGCTCGGCCGCGAGCTCGGGGGGGGGGGGGGGGGGGGGGGGGGGGGGGGGGGGGGGGGGGCGGGACGCGCTGGAGCCGGGGGCGGACGAGGGAGACGGAGTGGCCGGCCGCGCCCGAGCCAGGCCGACGGAGATGTAACCAGGAAAGACTACGGCGTAAAGGGAAGGCAGGGGCGCGGATGAGAGTGCGGCAATGGCGGCGTCGGGAACGCGTGCGAAGAGGGAATAACAGATTTGTGCTTTGAGATCGTGGTGGACAGGTGTCATCCTTCGAGGTGGGTCTATCCTGTTGGGGTGATAGACCAGGTCTCATAAGATTTTTATCCGTATTTTCTATCAGTTTTGCTAATTCTCAGTCGACTGAGAATTAGCTTAGAGCTCAGTCGAATCATCTGTCGTCAAAAATTGCATCGCGATTCGTGCAAACCTGGACCTTCTTCTTCCTCACGTCCATGGCGGCAAGCCGAGCCGGAGCCGCCGCAGCCGCGGCGGAGGCGACGGAGGCGAGGATGAAACTTAACTTGGGGGGGTGCGGGGGTTCGCCGACGCCGAAGAAGAAGGGGCGGGCGGTTTAGAGGGATGGCCGGGGTGGCGGCGGACCGGCGGAGGAGGAGCTCGGGGCATGGCGGGGCGGCAAGGCGTCGCGGCAACGCGCCGGCCGTGGATGGGGAGGTCGGCGGTTCGGCCGGCGGTGGCTGCGGGGGAGGCAAACTCACCGGAGTTGAGGAAGAAGAAGGTGACGTAATTCGACTGAGAATTAACTTAATTCATAGTCGAATGAGACCTAGAAAGACCCATTTTCTATTATCACATTATGGGAAATATTGTGATTCTAGGAAACCTATGTTTTTTTTCAAACACTTTCCACCCACTAAAGAGGAACCCTCGCTTTTGCCAGGGCCACCGCACTAGTTTCTGTAACAGTAATATTGTAACTGTATGACGCTGCTATATGGTTTATCAGAATACTAAGATTGGTAAGAAAATCTAAAACGATCAATCTACAAGCCTGCTATCACAAAATGTTTGAGTTGATCATAGTTGAGATCATCTAAGATCATTGCGCCACTTATCTCGGTGTCTCACTGAAGAAACAACTATGTTGTACCTCTGGTATTCATGCTCTTCTCTTTATCCAAGCAAAGCTGCTCTGAGTTCATCTGTAACACCTCACCAAGTTGAGAATGGTTGTAGATATCTGGAGAATGATGCACCTGAAGCATGGAAGAGCTAGCTGAAGAAAAGTTAGAATCACATTTGAGATTGATTTAGTTGAGTAGCATGAAAAGGTTTCACGGATTATGACAAGATGATGTTCGAAAGATCAGTTTGGACAGTCTAATTCATGTTGCACTGTTAGCTGTAGTTTGTAGGTTCAGTTTCGTCAGACATAAAAGCCAAGTGTGAGTCTGTTTACGACTTGGTCATTTCTTTTGTTTGCTGTCGAATATGACGTTGCCTTGATATCGTCGTGTGATGGCAAGAGAAAACATATCATGGCGACAAAGTAAGGAAATGATCACGGGACTCTGGGACAGGGTTTGTCCAATCTATCCTAAGAGAAAACATATCCAATTCTCTCTGACGCTCGTGTGAGTTCATCGTAGTTTTTCAGTGCAGGCTTTGTCTTTGACAGGGTTTGCAACAACAAATGAACAATTTAGCAGGAAGATTGAAGAATACTTAGGTAGCAGGAGAGAAAAACGGAGAGTTGCACATAGATGATCACCTTCAGCTTCAGACTGCAGCTTCATCATGTATCACCATCCCAACTAATAGTTGCTCATACTCCCTCGGTTTGGGTTTATAGCTCCCATGGGGGTTTTCAGAAAATTCGAATAATAGGTTGCTAGTCATTAAGGACGTCAATGAGCTCCGATTTTCCTCCAATGCACAGGTACACATTAATTATCTAGCCTCATGTGTTTGACTAGCCTACGCATTAGCAAGATGGAGTATTAGTTACCCTTTGGGTCTGCCGAATTGGTCCTTCGGATCTAAAAAACCCAAACAGCGGGAGTACTAAAAACCTGTGACCTGTTGTGGAGCGTTACTGAATCTCTGCTGATCCACCTCTCTGATTTCAGCTCCGTGCCTCCCCTTTGTTGATTATTATAGCGTCAAAAGGGCACCCATTTCGTGACTTCAAATGTTATCTTAACACTGGACTATAAAAGTGGAGCAGGAGATCTCCCTCCAGTTTATTAATTTATGAGTACTTTACAAGGCAGTGAGGCAGGAGATACAAGCTGCTCCCTCCATATGGTTCAATCTACTATCTACACGCTAATATTGTATTGCCTATGCTCTGTTGTACAAAAAGCAGAGCTCTTATTGCCGATCCGCTGCTACTGTGCCACACGAGAAGTCCTAAACAATGGTTCTCCTATCGTTCATGAGCGCAGAGCTGCTAGCATCTTGATCTTGTTAATCACTTCCTTACTGAGAGGTGCATTTCCCTGGAACATAAGAATTGGAAATCAGTGGTTTCCAAAGGGAGCTCAAGAAATTTATGAATTATCACCTTCTTTTTGGAGGTAGGCTTGACCACGTAGGTTTTCACCAGATTTCTCCATTTATCCTGAAAGATTAAACAAAATGACGGATTGGTGTTAGTTGAGGACATAGGACAGTGGTATCATCATGAAATTAATGTACCAAACGTAAATCTAGACATCATTTGCATAAGTAGAAGATAAACAGAGAAAGAGTGGTGGGTTGCAGTTCAAGCCAAGCAACATCTAAGAATGCATTTGCTTTGGGGTGCAATATATCACATACTTACTGTACCTTAAGATTCTCAGCTGTTCGAACTGGAACTTTCTTTGAAGTATCTGGAAACCAAAGACTCTTCAACTCAGTCCAGTGGCCAATGCAAGCACCTCTACACCATCCACTAGTAATTTCACCTCTTTAGGTGTCCAATGTTCATTGTTTGTTCTGTGTCCATGCTTTCCGCCTTTACAGAGCACTATATACATATGTCAAGAACTCATTGCAGACATAATAATTTGTTGAACTTCGACCTGATAATAAACATATTCTTACCAGAAAATGGTTAGTGAACCATGTTCCTCTCTTCCATGTTCCTCTCTGCCTTGGTCCTCTCGTGCCACTGCTGCTCTTTGGTATGTGATCTAAAAGCACATGACATATGTATTTTACTACTTGAGCCTATGACAAGTGATACATTAAGCATATGTATTTAACTACTTGAGTCTACAACGAGTGATATACTGAACATAACTATTAGAGCCTTCATAATTATACCTAGTACATCTACTATGGAGGAGGTGCAGTCCCCCTCCTCACTCGGTGTGGTGGCAGGCGCGTGCCTCCTCCTCCGGTGACAAGGCAGTGGCCGTGTGGACCCTCCTCCTTCTCTCCTCTCCTCTTGAATCTCTTCATCCTCCTCCTCATTTCCTCCCCTTTTACCGTGTAGAGCCGTGGTGGCAGGGTTCTCCCTCTTCCCTGGCGGCACGGCGGACGGCATAGGCCTCCTTCTCTCTCGCACCTTCTCGATCTCCGGTGTCACAGGCACACATGTTTGTATTGTCATGCCGTCATAACTAGTTGGTGAATATGCTCCATACAGAATCTGCGATGACAAAACATAATTTATTTGTTTATCACATTTATTTGTTTATGAAGTTATACTTTCTACATGTGCCAAAACCATGCCTCATGAGTTAAGTTCACCTCCTTCATATTAGTTGGACTGAATGGACCTGCAAGGAAAGCTTCATACATTGGTAAGTTGAAACTACAGATAAATTTGTTTCTTGTGTAATAAAGTTTGGAATAGACAAGAATAATTACACATTGTACTCCCCAAACATTCGCCCAGATCACGCTCATCTTGGGGTCCTTGGATTTCCAATCTGTAGGAATCCTCATGAACTGAATAATCCTCAAACGCCGTCTGCCATCAAGAACAAAGAAGTACATGTTGATTTACTATTAGGATTTTGATGAGGCCGCTGCGAACTCTATAACCAAGTCGGATTTGAGAAGATCGAAAGAACTCCGGTCATATTTAAACTATGCTAGTCGACTACTATGTACGTCATGTCCATTAAACTGAAGCTGAAGAAATTGGGGAATCAGCTTCAATATTTTTCATTGAACATTTTGGTTTTGCTTATACTCTTCTTCCAGAAAACTCAAGAATCCTAAGTAAAAATACCTAATTTACATCCAGGGATTTTTTTGGTGCACTCGATGCATGGCAGATTGTACAAGTGGATGCCACCTCATGTCCAATATGACGGTTGTGGGTAATACAGAACTCTCACAGATTCGAAAAGAAAAAAACATCAGTTTTTAATAAGAAGAAGATTGAAAGAAAAGGTAAGACATATGGAAAAAACACCAGTTCAATCAAAATCGTCTATATCTTCCTGTCATCTCTAAGCAACTCGAGTGCCAGGTAATTGTCCATCACCGGATATGCTCAGCAAGCGAAGAGGAAGATAATGTCAGCGCAGAATATTTCTCTCCTGATACCTTTGCTGATCAATCCTTAAGCACCCAAGCGGATGAAGAAATCAGTGAGCAATGCAGTACAACAGCAGAATTGTTCCCATGGATTGCAACGATTCTTTCATATGTGAGCAATCAAAATCAAGGGAGAGGATAAGGGAATACTGCTAGAGGCTGCAACTCCCAATTCAGTACAAATAGCCGAACAAGAGAACGCAAGAAAGAAAGCAGGCTGATGGAATGCAAGTGATGATTTTCAAACTGTTGATAATGCTGCACAACCGATTCGATCTACTGAAGCAGCTTGAACTCACGAGTACCTAGAACCTAGAATCCTCTTCTACTTACGATTCAGAAGAATCCCGGAAAGAAACATTAGCAAGCCCAGCCGATCCGCCAAAAAAGAGTGCTTCCATTCATTACTGGAGATGTGTGAAGGGAATTGTTTTAGAGAAAAAACATCAGTTCTGCACAGGGACTAGCTGAAACACGGAAAGCTAAGAGGCAAACAAAGCAGTGAACAAGAAGAAGAGAAAGCAGAGAAGATAACATCTTCTCCACACGAACTGGGGGTAGTTTCTTCAGATGTGAGAAAGAAGATAAGAATCAGAAGCTTACGATGGTCAGCGGGCTTGAAAGACGAGGACCTACAGACATCCGCCATCTCTCCTTCGCCGGCCGGAAAGCTTCCGTCCGCCACCATGTACCCGTCTCCATTTTTCCTGCTACTGCCGCGCCATGGGCAAATAACGAGGGGAGATTTAAAGGCAATGTCTCTACGGTGTGTTGCTTTGGGGCTGGTGTTGTTGTGTTGCTTTGGGGCTGGTGTTGTTAACAACACCAGCCCCAAAGCAACACACCACTTGTCTCGGGTCTTGCGTTGTGTTGACTACTTTTATTTGATGTGACATTTATTAAAAATAAATTTAATAAATAGATATGACAACTCACTAAAATATTATTTTATATAATTTTTTGAAATAAGATGTGATGACTCAGTGAAAAATACGGTACACTAATTCATGTGATAGGTCGTTGTATTTAGTACAAGTAAATATAGTCAAATATTACAAAGTTTGAACATACATTTGTCTTATTTTTTAAAACAATTATGAAATGATTTATTAATCTTTTATAGTAAATTTAATTCGATCAACTTTTAGTTTGCATTAAAACTAAATTACTATCGTTATATCAACAAAAGAGCTTACTATTACATCTAACTAGTCCAATCTAGTTTAGTGTCGTGAGAAATTATATTTCAATAAAACATACGTAATGTGCACAAATTAGGTAAGATTAAGCCACAAGTCCGTATACCAAACAATGGTTCGACCATTGGGTAATCGTATACGCTTGTTATGTAAAAACCAAATGAGTAATTTTTTACCTAATCACTCTCGAAATTGACTTTCACCCCATATTATAAACAAACCCGAACGACCAAACTGATATAAAAACCTTTTAAAAAACAATCAAAGATAGAGAGAAAATCTAGAAGAACCAAACTTGTCACCGGAGACACCAAATTAAACTGAGCCCGAGGGATACCGAGGCACCACAACGACGCTCCTAAGAGAGTAACAACGTATTGCGTCGTTGTTGAGACCGAGATGGGTTTTCACCCGGAGCGCTCACACGGCTAAGGTACCCCATAACAGCACCCCCAAGAGCATAACAATACCCTCAGGCACCGCCACCATTGGCGCCGGAGCGTACAGTTTTCACTCAAACAACCTTCACACCACGCCTGCAATGTTGAACTGATCACTATCCTGAATCTGGCCTCGGAACACGATCTGGCAGCAGTGGTAGCTGAAGTGCCGCCAACGCCAGGGACCCCCGCCGCCCGCTCATCGCCATCCATACGACCAAGGAGACAAGCAATCACCACCACCATGTTGCTCGCGTAGAGATGCCTGTGCAGCCCACTTTTCAGGGCCGCCGCCCCGACGTCCACGTGCTCTAACCCCAGACGTAAAGCGTACCGCGAGATTCGAATGAGGAAGGAAGGCGACAGAACAAAACGCGCGTGGGCGGCAGAATTGCAGTAGGCAGGCGGCCAAAGCCACTCACCAGTCGCACTCTGCCCCCGTTCGCTCAACAACCAATAGGAGGAGATCCGCTGACGTGGGGTGGCCACGGCAAATCCCATCGGTAGTATACCTAGGGTTTCGTATGAGGAGAGAAGTTGACGCGCTGGTAGTTCCGTCGGCTGACAAGTAGGGATTTACCCAGGTTCGGCCCCTCATTGTGAGGTAAAGACCTACTTCTGCTTGTCTGATTATATTCATGGAGGATTACATGGTGGTCGTAATGACGATAGTGGTGAGATGAGATCTCGCTAGGGCTATGCCTATCTGTTGTGTGCCATATGGATCTAGTCTATGGGGGTGCCCCTGCCTGGCTTTATAAAGGGAGTCAGGTAGGGTTTATAAGAGTCTTAGTAGACTACGACTTGGAGTCATTGGCTTGTGCTTGAAGTAATAGCCGGTCCGCCAGGTGGGCCTTCGTCTGGGCCGCACCAGTTATACCAATGGTGGGGCACCCGAAGGGCATGCCCACGTCATCCGTCGTCATCCATAAAGGCGGTCGCCGACCGGACGCAACAGCAGGGTCTGTCATGCCCCGATCAACCAGATCAGCCCTCCGATCGGCGTAGATCAGGCCCGACTAGCTCCATCGCCGCGCCACATGCCAAGGCCACCGCCGCCACCCACCTATAGAGCTGCCGTCACCCCTAGCGTCGCCATCCGCGCCGCCATGCCCTCCCGTGACAGTACTGAGCCGAGTTTACCGGAACCCCTCGGCCGCACGGCAGCCTGAGGAGTGCTCCAGCAACAAAGAACAACATCGAGCTAGCCGGGGCCCGCCAGGCCCAGATCTGGCTCAAACACCCTGCTCCCATGTAGCTCCAGCTCCCACCGTTGTTGTTGGCCGCCACCGACGCCATCCGGAGTCACTGCCACGAGCCAAGTCCGTCGCCGCCAAGGGAAACCGCGCCGCCACCGTGCACCGCCGCCGGCCGGGCAGCCCCACGAGGCACCCCATGCGCGCGGGTAGGAGATGACCCCCCGATGCCAACGCCACACGGGCTTCGCCCGACGATGATGGCCTGCGGCGGCAGGGGACAAAGGGAGACTGGAGAGGGCCTGGGTGGCCAGAGTTAAGGTCCGCCTCAGCCGCCACAGGGGCGGCGCGAGACGGTCGTGAGGAGGGGTCGGGTCGCGATCCTGTTTGGACGAAACTTTTCTCGGAGATTCTCTTTCTGCTCTCTTCCAACTAATGAGTTAATGCATAACAACCGAATGGATGTACCGCGCGCTAATCATTTATCTTCCATGTATCAGACAATAAAAGACGTAATACAACTAGACTATCCATGTGGACTAGACATGTAATGCGCGTCTTGCCACCCACCAAGACACACATTAACTAAGGGGGACGCCCATCCGGGGTCCCTCGCTATCCAGGGAAAATTGACATATTCTTGGAAACTCAACACACAATAAACTCGTTGTGAAATCAATTCACAAAATAACCTACTCACATGGCTCCCTACTGGACTACAACATGACTCAGCAGCGTCGGAGCCATGCACTGAGCCAAGATGCCATCTCGACGCCATTGTTCAGAGCATGGTTTCATGGGCGGCGGATCCATGTTGTAGAGCATGGCCCCATCCGGTATAGAGCCATGCAAATAAGTTAATTTGTGGATTGATTTTGAAACAAGGTTATTTTTTCCTTACTTTCACAGAATATGTCAATTTTGTCAATGTTGTCCGGTCGATGTTGGGGACAATGACGTACAAATTTAACTCTCATTATTCCAACAAACGCTCCCATCGTACAGCCGAGTATGCCATTGCGACGTCGCACAAACCCAGCTATCCCCTGCTTCAGCCGTAGCTAAGCGCGGCATTGTGCACATTGCTCGCGTCGGGCGAGAGGGCCCATGATGTTTCTACCCTGCTGCTCCATGCGTCCCCATGGCGACCACGTCGGGGGGCCTTATTCTCTCACTCCCCTCCTTTGTCGCCTCCCATATGGGTCCTCCCTATGCATGTACACTTCAAAACTATGGCACCCTTGGAGTGTCGACCAAAAAGAATAAATGCCGCCAAACTTTTGTTGAGGAAGGAAAGCATATAAAAAAATCAGTTATTGAGTTTTCTATAATCACCTCTTCGTAAAATGAATAATAGTTGTTTTGGATTTGTGAAAACATCTTTTTTACTTATTCCCCTTTTTTGCTTACCGGACCCAACCAGAGTCAACCGGAGTTTACTCCCTCCATTTCTATAATATAAGATGTTTTACATGTTTCACATATTGTCTAGATTGGAAGTAAAATGAGTGGACATATATAGTAAACGTGTGTACATACCTATATATAAATGTGAATGTGAAAAAAAATCTAAGACATATATTGTGGAACGGAGGGAGTACACAGTTACTTGAGGTAATGAAAAAAATAGTTTTAGAAGAAAAAATAGTTTTAGAAAAAAATAGTTTAGTCTAAAAATAGTTTTAGACTACATGAGTTGAGGTGCTTGCTTTCTTTGCCAATGGCGGTACGGCGGCTCCGGCGATGGCCAGGTTCTGGGGAAAGTGGTGGAGGACCCGATTGTATTCTTATCAGATGGCTCAGGGTGCTCTATGCAATTTGCAGGGTTTGGTTGTAATTTTCTTTTCTTTGATGGACCTGCTTGTAAGTTGTACTGAGTTCTTCTGATTTATAGATCGGTTCCTTTCAAAAAAAAAAAAAAAGACCAGGCCCTAGTAAAATAACAGCTGCTTCTTGTGGATCCCACTTTTTTTCGGACCAGTAAAAGCTGACCACGTGCCTCGGGCATATGCGTCCCAATGCATCCTAGCACCTGCCGCTGGCTTGGAAGACGCTCGGCGAGGGTTGGTTCCGAGAAATTTCGAGGAAGCAACGCACCTTCCATATAAGTGTAGGCATGCAAGCATGGCCATGGCCCCCGTTTCCATTTTCGGCAGTGAAAGTGACTACCGCATTCACCTATAGCTTTTTTTTCTCTTTGCAACGCGTCTTTTTCTTTGACATCCTTTTACGATACGTCTTAATCTGATCGAGAGTAGCCTCATTTGACCCGTTGATTCCCAGTATTTTCAGGGGAATTATAAATCAACTTTGTTTCTATGTTTCTTTGCCTCTCGTCGGGGTAATTTCATCGGGAGAAACATGCATATTCATCGCTGTGATTATACAACAATAGGTATGATATGACCCCTCCGCGCCGCCGGGGGATCAGATCCCGGCCCCTCTACTCCTCCTCTCGGCCGGTGAAGCCTGCCGCCGGCTTTTGCCGCGGTGGCGGCGGCGCCCGGCGCCAAAGGCGCTAGGGCTGGAGGTTGTGGCGGCCACTACCGGGCGTGACTGGGGCGCCTCGGGCAGGGGGCTGTGCACGGCGGCCATGGCGGCTGCCTGGCCGTGCGGCGGCGATCGGCGGCCGCGATGCGGCGGCGGTGGCTGCGGATCTCGGTCCCATCGAGATCCATCTTCGACACATCCGAAGGTGCGAGAAGGGGGCAGCGGGGGCGGCGGCGCTCCGATGTCGGCGCTTGGGCCCCATGATGGGCCTAGCGCGATCCGGCCAGCGACGAGGTCGGGTGGTGCGGCTGCCGGTGAAAATCGCGCGGCTTCGGCTATGGCGGACGATGGCGGCGTCTCCGACGTCGTTTCCTTATCGAGGCATCGTCATTGCAGTCCGCGTCACCCATCTTGGACTGCTCCGGGGGAAACCCTAGATCTGGGTCTCCCGGATCGGACGATGACGGCCCTTTCAGGGTCGTTCTCCCTCCTGGGGGCATCGTTTTGGAGCAGATGCTGGATGGGACGGGCAAGGAGAGGTGGCGTGTTGAGGCATATAACACGTCGTCGACGGCGAGTCTTGGCGGCGCGGCGCAGCGGAGTCTCGGTGCTGGACATGTGATGATGATGACGCGCAGATCGGATATGCTGTTTGGCGTCATGGCGACGTCGCCGGCTGGTCTTGCAAGGCCATGGCGTTGATCTTTGCCTGAAGATGGGTTCGAGGAAGACGGCGGTAGCGACTTCTGTAGCGCGCGCATGCGGTGCGCGTTGAGAGTTTGCTGGACCGGTACTCCGGTTGTAGATGATGCGTGTAGGTGGGAGGTCAAGGCATGCGGCTCTGATCATGGTCACCCCCATCATAGTTGTAGCGACTTTTTGTTGCCGAGCGGCTGACTTCGGTTTGATCAATGTTGTAACTTGTAAACTTTGATGAATAATTGCGGATGGGTATGTGCATCACTTTGATGCAGAGGCCGGGGACCCGCACCCCCTTATCTAAAAAAAAGGTATGATATGAACTACGAACGGCACCAGCACGCCTGTCCTAATTCCTTCCCTCGACGAGTGAATCGTTTCCGCCAGGCTCGTCCACCTCGCGATTAGCTCAGCCCCTCTCCCGGCTCTCCAGGACCAGGACGCTGCCGCCCCCAGACGCGGCCATAAGGATGACTCCAACGGGGCGACGCAAACGGACGCGCGTTTGGTCCGCGTTTGGTCCGTTTGCGTCGCCAAAAGGACCCATGTCCGGCCCACGTCCGTCCCTTTCCGGCCACTGGCCCCAACGGGGCGACGCATCGAGTCTGCCCTCTGTTTTTTTCTTTCAGGCAAGCAGGCCCTATATGGGCCATTTTCATTGATACATAGGGGAGGTGGGGCACAAACGGACAGGGTTTTTGATCATTCTGACCATTTTTTTGGCCATATATACTCGAGCAATTATCAAGCACAATAAAATAAGCTCAAATAGCACAAATAATACAATTTATAAAAGCAATCCGAATAGTTCATCAAGTACTTATTATTACAATCCAAATAGTTCAAACAAACAGTTTCAGAAATAATAAATTGTTTCACGCATTACAAACCAAATAAATAAGACAAGTAGTTCATCAAATGGAACTACTGTCCCTGATCACCCTGGTCACCCTGGTTACCGTAGTGCTGCCAGACATGCTCCACCAAATCATTTTGGAGCCGAACATGGGACTCCTTCTCACGAATGTCACAGTGGAAGTCGAGAAACTGAGCAAATGTGGACGGTCCCTGGGGCTGAACCAACTCACCCCGGAACTGCCATGCCTGATCATTCAAGCCCTCGTCGCGTTCGTCCTCCACGATCATGTTGTGCATGATCACGCACGCTGTCATCACCTCCCACAGCTGGTCCTTGTCCCATGTCCGAGCAGGATGGCGCACAATAGCCCATCGGGACTGTAGAGCACCGAATGCACGCTCTACATCCTTTCTTGCGCTCTCTTGCTCCTTGGCAAACCTCTTCTTCTCTCATCATTGGGATTGGAGATTGTCTTGACAAATGTTGTCCATGTGGGGTAGATCCCATCAGCAAGGTAATAGGGCTTGTCATATTGGTTACCATTGATCTCAAAGGTCACCTGGGGTGCCAGGCCATTGAGAGCCTATTGAACACCGGAGACCGCTGGAGCACATTGATGTCATTGTGCGAGCCGGCCATGCCAAATAACGAGTGCGAAATCCAGAGGTCCTGGGATGCCACGGCCTCAAGTATGACCGTGCAGGCCCCAACATGGCCCTTGTACTGCCCCTGCCAAGCAAATGGGCAGTTCCTCCACTCCCAGTGCATACAGTCTATACTCCCGAGCATCCCAGGGAAGCCTCTTGACTCGTTGATTGCCAGGAGGCGAGTCATGTCGGCAGCATTGGGCTCCCGCAGGTACTCCGGCCCGAACACCTGCACCACGGCCGCGCAGAACTTGTACATGGCTTCCAGGCACGTGGACTCGCTCATGCGCACATACTCGTCCACAAGATCGCCGGCAATCCCATACGCAAGCATGCGAATGGCGGCGGTGCACTTCTGGTACGACGAGAAGCCCCTCATACCACATGCATCGGGCTTGCACATGAAGTAGTCATCAAAATGCATCACGCCCACCCGGATGCGGTTGAACAAGGACCTCCTCATCCGGAAACGGCGCCGGAAAACCTTGGGAGGGTATGTGGGCTTGTGGGGACGAAAGTAGTCCCCATACAGCTGGATTTGGCCAGCTCGCCGGTTCCGGTCAAGAGTAGGAGAACGGCCCGGCAAGGAGCCAAGGAACACCGGACGCATCCTCTCTATGTACTCGTTGACGATGAGGGTGGCAACCAGGCCGTCACTGTCATCATCGTCGGAGGAATCGTCCGAGGATGAGCGCTGCATGATGTGGTTCTTGTAGAACCACTCATCCGAGCTATCCATGGCCGAGCGACGTACCTGAGTAGCCGGGGCAAACGGCGAACACCTTGTGGGCGGCGTGTCTATCGCGGGGCGCTGTGGACGCTCCTGGCCGCAAGAATCACCGGTGACGGTGGGGAAGCACCTGCTCCGGTGACGGCGGGGAAGCACCTGCTCCGGTGATGGCGTCCCCGGAATGGCCTACGGTGCCAAATCGAGGGTGCGACGGCGGGTGGCGGCGAGAGGGGCGGAGGAGGAGGAGATTGGGGTGGGGATGGTCTGATTTGCGGGCCAGGGGCGGACTAGGGGAGGACACAAAAGAGCTCCGTTTCGCGTCCGGGGCCGACGCATCAGTGGCCCAAATTTGGGCAAGGGATGCGTGGCGGCGGACCGCGGTCCGTTTGCGTCGCCCCGTTGGGCCGTGTTTTTTGCCCTCCCGGACATGAACGGATGCGCACGGACTCGATGCGTCGCCCCGTTGGAGTCATCCTAACACAAGCGTCCTTGCTCCTCGTTTCTCTGCCTATGCCCCTGCCACTGTAGTGTTCCCTACCGCCGCGAGTTATGAACTTATGATGTAAAAATGGAGTACATATTCTTACGGGTGCTCGTGCCACAGTAAAACTATCGCTTCGGTGTTTTTCACACGAACAGTCAATCGAGTTGGCGTCGCCAAAGAATAATGGGAAATCTGTTTTGACTTCTAGGGTAGGTATAGATACACCTACTATCAAAAATATCATATTTTAAATGCAAAAAAAATTAAACAAAACATTCGTGTGTACAGACGGACATATGGTAGCACAAAACATTTCACGGAAAAGACACATTTCTTGTGGGCAGTGTAAAAGAGACAAATTTCGATGTTATAAAATAACTTTTCACGAGACATTTTCTTGTTTTTATGCAGGTCATAAATAATTCTATTTTTTCGTGAAACTTTTTGTGCGGATATAGCATGTCCGGATGTACAAGCTAATTTTTTGTTGGAATTTAACATTTTCAAATGCATTTAAAATAAATTTTCATAGTGGGTGCTTCTAACACATCGTGTCCAAGAATAAGATTGCACTCCCTCGTGCCATAATATAGAATGTATTAGATATTCCAATACTGACTACATTTAAAGCAAAATGGATGAATCTATATACAAAAATATGTCTAACACATTCCTATATAGTCCGTATTAAAATATCTAAAAGATATTTTTACGAAGGCAGCTTGGTTGTCGTCGGATAAAAGTGGGTTTAGACCATAACCTCATGGGGCTATACCCTTTCAGCCCACAACGTTCGAGACTCCTGCCGGTAGCTCGCTTCTCCATCGACCAAAACCTATCGTGTTGCATCAAGCCTCTACAAAGATTACCTCGCTATGAACTACATTGAAGCAAGGCTTCCAGATCAAGACTTAACGTGTAAGGCTAGAGGAAACCCTTGACGTATGAGGCTCGAACATCTACTCCACCTATTTATAACGAAGGAACTCCATCAAGACCTCCATGTACAACACGTCGTAGTTTTGTCTAGACCTCTCTGTAAAACCAGAGTTCTAGCTAAATCTATATCCACATCTATAATCTCGGCCGAGACTCGACGAGATGGATTTTGCACTGATTTTGTAGCCACGCCATGAATAAAATCTGAGAAATATTCATCTACATTGTTTACGACTCAAATCTGTTGGCCTCACCGCCATCCGAACAAAAAACTTACTTCTGGTCTTCGAAGTAGGATTGCCGGGATCCTTAAACACTATCCTTCGACAATTGTTTTCATTGTGATCAGAGGAGAACTAGTACAAAGGATAGAGTGGAAACTTCAATGGGTACAAGAAAAAAAGGCACGACGAAGTCTGAAGCTAAAAAGAAAGACAAAGAAGAAAAGAAAATGTCTGGGCAAGGACTTAGGTTGGGGATGTAGCTGGCGTACAGGCTGTCACTGCCCAACCCCCCTCCCCCCCCCCCCCCCTCCCCTCTCCCCCCCTCGCAAACAGGCTGGCGTATGCGGACATGTCCAAGTTTGGTCTGGGTTTGTGGCGAAACAGTACTTCGTCCCTTGGCCTGGGCGACAAAGATACAACCCTTCCTCCTCTACTAGTCCCAACCACGAGCCACCCCCTCCTCCTCCCCGTGGCCCGACCGCAACTAGGCTCCACGCGCGTCTCGGATCTGTTTGCCGCCCGTGGTTGGACGCAGTTGGCGGTTTCTGAGACGCTTATATAATACGATATAGAATATACAATTCTAGTTACCATATATATGTTGGAACTAATCTTATTTTAGTGCTTAATGTAGGTGTTTAGATTATGCTTAATTTGTAACCGAGTCAAAGCTGCGGCTGAATATACAGTAGAGATGTGAGTGAAGAGTGCATATTGGCAAGCTGAAAGTGTTTAGTTAATGTAAGTGCATAAGGAATAGAGAAAGAAGAAAAGCTCGGCTAAGAGGTGTCAACAGAGCACAAAAATTCTTGTGTATGTGTTCCTTTCATCTTTCTTCTAGTGTCCACTCATGTGTATGTTGATCCTTGGGCAAAGCCAGCAACATTTTTTTTTTGAACTTTAAGCCAGTACATTTTACAAAATAGATGGATCTCTAATTATATAAAGAACACATTTAGATTCGTTGCTATCATAACATATTTTACTTATAAATCCTAAATCATCAGCTCGTTGCCACTCCTAGCTTTTCTTCGATAGGTTTCTTTGTTTTGGATCTGTTGTCTCAACTTTGTAGCTAAACCCTTGGATCTGTTTGATCAGTGTTGAACCAAGGGGCCGAAACATCCTCTTTTGTGTCTTATTCTGTATCAAAGTTAAACAAATGATCAGATTTGATTAATTAATCTAACAGTTAGTTGTATGGGAAATAAGAGAGAATATGACCTTCCGTTTGGAGTTGCTTGGGGCCCCGCATGCTCTCAGTAGATTTCTCCACTTATCCTGAAGCATGAAACAAATGCTATTATTTAATAGTTCCAATCAACTTCAGTATTCTCAGTTTGACGAGATTAAACAATTCCAATATTCTCCAATAGCCTCAAAATTGTTCAGAGCAAACTATTATATATACCTTGAGATGTGACGGGTCTCGAATCGACGTTGAGAAGTAACGATCCTTCACCTTGGTCCATCGACTAAGACCATATGTCTCGACGCCCTCAACTAGTTTAGTCACTTCTCCGAGTGTCCATGGTCATTGTTTTTCCTACATTGGCATTTCCTATCTCGGCTTCGCGAAGGCATATTGGCTAAGTATGGTGGGTTCTGTAGTACATAAGAAGTTTGTATCCATTTATTTCATCAATAGATGACGGATTAAAAATGCACAAATGTGATCTACAAAATAAGGCACTAACCCCACGTGTTTTAGAATCTTTGACAAAACAAATAAACACCCAAATTTAAATATAAAACAAAACATAGATTCTTACTAAAAATGCTCGTTATAAAGGACACAACCGTTTTGGTAGTTTATAATGGCAATGGAGCAAATCCCCAGGAGCTAAATTATGCGTACCGATGGAAATATCCTCCTCTTGCGAGAAGCTCTTGGGCCACGTCTCCAATTATCATTTAGAATGAGCTCTAAAACACACAAACAATTCATACATTGCTTGGGAATACACAAAATTCAATTTATTCACATGTGTAGTAGACTGTGGGAATAGATAAGATTGAATAATTAACATGTTAATTACCTCCCAAGTATTGGTCTAGCCATGTCTTATCTTGGGGCTCTTCTACCAGTGGTCGATTTCATGGCATAAATTGTTATACACATAATTGAAGTAATCTTCCACCTGTCAATTACAAATAAGTGTCTGTTGGTTCTGTTTCTAATGGCGGTTGTGCTGATGGGTGGATGCATGGTTTATAGGAGTGTGGTGCCTAACACTGTACACACCGGTTTTTTTTTTTTTTTTGAACAAGATCCGATCCACATATATAAGGAGCTCGAGCACATTACAAACGGGACCCAGAAGAAAGAAAATTACAAACAAGCCCAAGAACATGCAAGGAGCACCCCAAGGCACTGAAAGAAAACACGATCGGATCCCCACGCCGCGCCGGATCCGAGCCGTCGCCGAAGCCGCCGTACCTCCTGTCGCCGTGGAAGAGCGCCTCCACTCGTTGTAGAGACCGCTGAGCCGTCCGCCGCGCTGCGACGAAAACCGATGCCGTTGAACGTGCACGGCCAAAGCGCCAGCATCCCCGCAGCCACCCAACTTCCCGCCGGCTCGACTCCGCCCAGGATCCACCACACGCAGCACCCTGCAAACTTCGCGACGGCCGATCCCTCGCCACCACGGCCGGCCGGAGCAGAAACGCGAGAGACACCAATCCAGAAAACGCAGAACCCCGGCTTCCAGCTCCTTCCCCCCCCCCCCCCCCCGCCCCGCCACCATGGCCAGGCCAGAGAAGACCACCGGAACACCGCTGCACCACCTCCACATCCTCCGCAGGAGAACCAGAAACCTCCCTGCGACGAAGAGAGAATGAGGAAACCAAAAGCTCACAGCAAGACGCCATCTTCGCGTTGACGTCGTCGCCACGAGCAACCAGAACTCGCTAGATCAAAGAGATCTGCGAGACAAAACGCAGCCGCTCCTCAGATCGACCACGAAGGATCTCACCGAGATGGGGAAGGAACGCCGGCACAACTAGCCCACCGCAGCATCGCCGCCACCACCCGACGACACCACCAGGCAAACTACCCTACTATTTACACGCTGAGACCGAAGCACCAGGGTTCCCCACACCCTCCCGCCGCCGGAGCGGCCGACG
>CAMZMU010000060.1:2437462-2568755 GCA_947311845.1 Poa pratensis | reverse complement strand
CTGGGGTTTCCATCCGGACGGGCTCCGTCACTGGTGCCGGCGAGCGGGTCCTCTCGGGCTCGTGTGCAAGCTCGGCGAGTTCAACTTCATCAGCAACAACGCGGTGGTGCTTCTCCAACAAGCCCTTCCCCGCGAATGGCTTCCTCATGACGCTGGGCAGCTTCGTCACCTACGTCGCCACCGAGCCAGTTCGCGGTACCCGGCGCAGGTGCTCGTGGCTGCGGATCCTCCCTCTTTCCGCGCAGCTCGCGGAGGGCGTAGCGCTCGCCCGGGAGCAGCGTGGAGGTCATGGTGGGGAGCAAACGCTGCTGCAGGCAAAGGAGGTGCCAGCACGAGCGTGCCAGAGGAGCTGGCCACGCCAGTCGATCCAGCTGACAAGCCGACCCGGACAGCTAAGTTCCCTAAGGAGAAACCCGATCCGGTCGGTCCCCTTGGCATGTCAAGCAGGGTGCTTCCTTAGAGGGTGTCTTGGAAAAGCTAGCTCGGCCAGTGGCTCCTGGAGCAAATGTAGATCTTACTGTAGCTCAGCTAGAGGCAGAACGCCTGAGGTTGCAAAAGAGGCTCGATTAGTGATTGAGTCTAGGCAAGAGTTTGATAGAGACCTGAGAGAATACAATGCTGCCAATGGTATCACAGATGGCTTTACTCCTGTAGTGCACCGCTCGCGCAAGAAAGCCGAGTTGCGTAACAGAGGCAAGGATCTCAACGACGAGTTGGCTAGAGCTGCAGGTTCGAGCTCAAGTAAAGCCACTAGTCATAGATCCGGAACAGGCAAGCCAGTGTATAGCTCCCCGGCTAAGAATCTTAGGGCTGCAGCAGCAGCACGAGCCGAATTAAGTAACCTGACCGGGGATGCTTGGCGCAAGCAAGCGGAGAGAGTGAATGAGCTTGTAGATGTGTGCAACAGGCAGAATGAAGCCTACCGGAAAGCTAATCCGGATGCTGGTGGTTCCCGTGTAGTGGTGTCGGTTAAGGCTGCTAGCCAGAAGTCTAAGGGCCAGGCGTCATCTCCGCATGTTGTAGTTGACCGATCCCCAAGTGTGAACTCGGGTAAGAGCAAGCAGCTGCAAACCTATGATGCCGTATATGCGGGCAAGCAGCTAGCAGCTCAAGGAAGAGGCGGACAAAGCAGAAACAGTGGTGGTCAAGGCAATGGGTGCTGGAAGGGGAAATTCGGCTGGCCGAGGTCAACCACCACGCCATCCCGGACAGCAAGTGATGGCACAGGTGCAGCAGCAAAGTGGTGGCCAGGTGGGCTACCGCTATGACGATGGCAATTCGGCTATGGCGCGAGCCGGATACCAGACGTATGACAATGCACTGGCGTCGAGACTGGGGCCTCGGATGTTGGATCCGGATGATCAGCGTCTCAAGTTGGACAGAATCTACCAGTCCGAGAAGCTGGAAGAGCAAGGCCCACCGGGTCCACCATGTTTTGGACCTCGGATAATGAATGAGCCAAGTGTGCCGTTGTTCCAGCTCGGCCGCAACACGAAGCCGTATAATGGCAGCACCAAGCCACAGGATTGGCTGACGGACTATGTATCATCAGTGCACATTGCGGGAGGCAATCGCCGATGGGCGGTCCGGTATCTCCCGCATATGTTAGAAGGTCCAGCCCGGATCTGGTTGAATAACTTGCCGCCGGGTAGTATCAATTGTTGGATGGATTTGGAACAGGCGTTTAACAGCAACTTCTCCAGCACCTACAAGAGGCCAAACCGACCTCAGCTCCTGGCTGCGTGCAAGCAGGAAGAGAGGGAGACAGACCGAGAGTATTTGACTCGGTGGAGCAACATGCGCAATTCTTGCGAAGGTGTAGTAGAGGAGCAGGCCATTTCATGGTTTGCGCAGGGATGCAGGCATGGTACCCCACTTTGGCAGAAACTCCAAAGAGATATGCCAAAAACCCTGGCAGATATGATCCGGATAGCAGACACGTATGCACTGGGTGATCCAACACAGCCCGCATTGGATGCAGTGGGAGCAAACAGGAGGCAACCGGTTAATAACCGAGTTGGACCATTAAGGCCCAGTGACCGACATGAATTCGGTTACAAGAGGAGAGATCCGGATTACAGATACGGTTCTGATCAAGTTGCTGCGGTAAACATGGACCAACCCGGAGCGGGAGATAGCCAGAGGCAAAAAACTGATGGTCCGGCTTGGAGGCCGAATCACGGTGCTTGGCCGAAGAAAGTGTGGGAGGGCCAAGTCCACCTCTGACTTTTGAGTCCAGATTAGATGGGCCTTGCTGTTATCACACCACTGATCCGCGCAAACCGGCTAATCATTCGACCCGGAACTGTAGTTGGCATCACCGCATTCAGGCGGAAGGTCAAAGAGGACCACCTCAGAGGGTGCTCCTAGACCGAATTTCAGGCCAAACATGCCGCTAACCGGAGCCAATGCAACCCCGGTGAACGCTGGAGCTCCGAGGCCAGCAGCAACGAAGCCGGTTAACCTGGTGAACATGGGAGGCAATGACAATGATGTTGGCCCAAGTAGGCAAGGTGGATACCCTGGGAATGATTACAAGGAAGCACATCAGAGTTATGTGGTTTTCGTGACCGAGCCAACTGACAAGAAAAGTCAGTTGAGAAGAGCAAAGGAGGTGAATGCAGTGATGCCAGCAGTTCCAAAGTACTTGAACTGGTCTGAGCAGGAAATCACGTGGAGCAGGGCGGATAATCCCCGAATCATGCCAAGTCCAGGAACCTATGCGCTAGTCGTGGATCCGACTCTGGTTGGGCCCAAGCTGAATGTGAAGTTTAGCCGAGTCTTGGTTGACAATGGCAGTGCCATAAACATCATGTATCGGGATACAATGGTCAAGTTGGGTATTTCGCCGAATCAGTTGCAACAGAGCAGTTGTACTTTCCATGGCATAGTACCCGGGGTGTCTTGTTCCCCCATGGGTAAGATCTGGGTGGATGTGTTGTTTGGTACCAGGGACAATCACAGACTTGAGAGTCTCGAGTTCGAGGTGGTGGATTTGGAAAGCCCATACCATGCTCTGCTTGGCAGGCCAGCATTAGCCAAGTTCATGATATCTACTCATGTGGCCTACCTCAAGATGAAAATGCCTGACCGAATGGTGTTATCACCGTTGCGGGAGACTACAAGAAGGCCATACAGTGTGCTACAGTTGGTTCCAACTTAGCCGAATCACTGGTGATACAAGCTGAAAAGAGCAAGATGCACGAGGTGGTGGCAATGGCGAAGTCGGCTCAGTTAGGCGTGCTGGCCATGACCAACCCGGATGGCGGCGCAACCTTTGAAGTGCCCAAGGAGACAAAGAAGATCCCCATTGACCCGGAGAACCCGGAGCGCATGGCCATCATTGGAGCCGGTTTGGGCGAGAAATAGGAAAGCGCGCTTTGCCACTTCCTCCGTGAGAATCGGGATATCTTTGCATGGTCGGCTAAGGACCTGCCTGGTGTTCCGAGGGAGTTGGCAGAGCACTCTTTGTTTGTCAGGCCAGAAGTAAAGCCGGTTAAGCAACCGACTCGGCGTCTCTCGGAGGATAGAAGAAAAGTGGTGCTCGATGACTGGCTAAGCTACTTGCAGCCGGGTTTATCATGGAGGTGTTGCATCCAGACTGGATATCCAATCCGGTTCTGGTGGAGAAGAAGAAAGACGAACCGGCTGTGGTCAAGGTGTGGCGTATGTGCATCGACTTCACCAATCTGAACAAGGCGTGCCCGAAGGATCCATTTCCTTTACCTCGGATTGATCAAGTGATCGATTCTACTGCTGGGTGTGAGTTGTTGTCTTTTATTGATGCGTACTCTGGTTTTCACCAGATACCACTGAACCCTAAAGATCAAATAAAGACTGCTTTTATTACCCCGTAGGGGCGTATTGCTATCGTGTCATGTGTTTTGGTTTGAGAATGCCGGTGCAACTTATCAGAGATGTATGCAGAAATGCTTACACTCCCAAATGGGCAAAAATGTGCAGGTGTATGTCGATGACATGTCATCAAAACTAAAGAGAAACGTACTCTCCTCGAGGATCTCGAGGAAACATTCGTGAACTTGAGAAAATATCGGTTAAAATTGAATCCGGATAAGTGCACCTTTGGTGTCCCGGCTGGAAAGTTGCTTGGCTTCCTTGTATCAAGCCGAGGCATTGAAGTTAACCCGGCTAAGATCCGAGCCATAGAAAACATGAAATTGCCTAAGTGTCTAAAAGATGTGCAAAAATTCACCGGGTGCTTAGCCTCATTGAGCCGGTTTGTGAGTCGGTTAGGAGAGAAAGCCTTGCCCTTATATCAATTGATGAAAAAGAGCACCGGATTCACATGGACCCCACAGGCAGATTCAGCTTTCAATGAGTTGAAAAAGATGTTGTCCACTGCTCCAGTTTTGGCATCACCTTTGCCAAGTGAACCGATGTTGCTTTACATTGCGGCCACTAACCGGGTCGTAAGTGTGGTTATTGTGGTAGAAAGAGAAGAAGAGGGCAAATCCGTGCAGAGGCCGGTGTACTATTTGAGTGAGGTGATCTCAACTTCGAAGCAAAATTATCCTCACTACCAAAAGATGACATATGGTGTGTACCTGGCGGTCAAGAAGTTGAAACATTACTTCCAAGAGCACCCGATTACAGTGGTGTGTGAAGCTCCAATTGCGGAGATCATTGGGTGCAAAGATGCAACTGGCCGAGTTGCCAAATGGGCGATAGAAGTGTCTCCTTACACACCGCATTATGAGAGAAGAGATGCTATCAAGTCTCAGGCTTTGCCGGATTTCCTTTGTGACTGGGCTGAGATGCAATATGAGCCACCTAAACCGGATTACAATTACTGGAGGTTGCACTTTGACGGTTCCAAATGCAAAATCGGGCTAGGTGCTGGGGTGGTGCTCACATCACCAAAACAGGATCAATTGCGATATGTATTGCAGATTCATTTCTCAGCGTCAAACAATGTAGCCGAGTATGAGGCACTGATCCATGGGCTTAATGTGGCTCGGGACATCGGCGTTCGCCGGATTGAATGTTTCGGTGATTCGGATTTGGTCGTGCAGCAATCTTCTGGAAATTGGGATGCTCTTGATGCCAATATGGCACTGTATCGGTTTCATGTTCAGAAAATTTCGGGATTTTTTGAAGGCTGTGAGTACAAGCATATACCTCGCTGGAAAACCAAGCTGCAGATGTTCTGTCAAAACTCGGGTCGTCTAGGGAGGCAATCCCACCCGGAATATCCTTGAATCATCTAAGGGTCCCTTCAATCAAACCTTCGCCTGATTCCGAGTCGATTTTATTCCCAAGCAAGAATCCGAAGCTATTCCTATGAATGTTGATGTTGAGTATATCGAGGAAGACCCGGGGACTGCATGCCCGGACTCGGGGACTGCTCACACAGATTCGGAAAATGCTAACCGAGTCTTGGGAAAGAGGAGCAGGATGAAGATGATGCTAACCGGATTGTGGGGAATGGACAGAAGCTGATAGAAGAAATAATGGCGGCCAAACCTGTGGAAGAAAATGAGCACTTGTTCCCTTTGCATCCAGTACCAGAGTGGGCTGAAGAGATCATGAAATTCATCGAGGAAGGAAGCTTGCCAAGCGATGAAACCAAGGCTAGGCGTGTCCAGAGGAGATCCAAGGCTATACCATCATCAACAAGGAGTTATACAAAAGAAGTGTAACCGAGGTGTTGCAGCGCTGCGTGGAGCCAGCAGAGGGCAAGGAGATGCTCCTGGAGATACACCAAGGTGAATGTGGACATCATTGCAGTACAAGAGCCCTGGTGGCTAAGTGTTCCGGCATGGATTTTATTGGCCCACTGCTCATGCAGATGCGGAGGACATAGTCCGCAGATGTGAAGGATGCCAGAGATTTGCTAAGCAAACACACTTACCCGCATCGGCACTGAAGACAATTCCTATTACTTGGCCATTTGCTGTGTGGTGTTTGGATATGGTGGGAGATTTCAAGCCGGCTAGGGGCAACATGACACATATGCTGGTGATGGTGGATAAGTTCACCAAGTGGATAGAGGTGAAACCAATCCGGAAAGTGGATGGCCGTTCGGCTGTAACCTTCTTGAAAGAAATCATTTTGAGATACGGATACCCTCATAGCATCATCTCGGATAACGGCACGAACTTTGCTGTCGGAGAGTTTGCCCGATTCTGCATGGATAAGGGGATCCGGTTAGACATAGCCTCAGTGGCACATCCAGAGTCCAATGGACAAGTGGAAAGATCAAATGCTCTAGTGTTAGCCGGCATCAAGGCTCGTCTCATTGAACCATTGTTGAAAACTCCGGGGTGCTGGATAGATGAAATTCCATCAGTTCTATGGGGTCTAAGGACTACACCGAATCGGTCAACAGGCTATACGCCATTCTTTCTGGTTTATGGGGCAGAAGCTGTCCTACCCACTGACATAGAATATGATGCACCAAGGGTGGCAATGTACACTGAAACCGAGGCAAAAGAGGCCCGGGAAGATGCAGTGGATCTGCTAGAGGAAGCAAGAGAGTTGGCCCTGTCTCGGACAGCAATATACCAGCAAAATCTCAGGCGTTATCATAGCCGAAAAATCAGTCCTCGGTGTTTCATGAGGGTGATCTAGTGCTGAGGCTGGTGCAGCGCAGCAAAGGCCGACACAAATTGTCACCTCCATGGGAGGGACCATTCATTGTGAGCAGGGCTATGCACAATGACTCGTACTATCTTATAGATGCACAGGAACAAGAAAGGATGGCCTGGACAGACCCGGACAGGAAACCAAGCGACCTTGGAATGTAGCTCTGCTTCGACCCTTTTACTCTTAAAGGGCGCAATGTATGTATTTCAATTTATCATGAATGAAATCGCAGTAATCCGAGTCTGGACTCGGGGACTGCTTCGTCCTTATGCATGTGTTGTTTATTACTGTTTTGTTTTTTGCCGTTCGTGTGCCGAATCGCTTTGAACCTTGTTCTAAGTTTCAAGTAATGTATGTTGTGTTGTTGATCTCGTGACTCGACTGACAAACACCAAAATGGTAGTCAAGAGCAGAGATGAGGAATATGGGAAACATGAAAATGGACTCGGGGACTCGGTCCAAAACCGATTCGGCACATGTCGTTTACTAACCCCTGTTATTTATTTTTTCGTTTATGTTGAATGATTCTAAACCACAACTCGCATGTTTCAAGTATTGTATGCTATGATTCCTATCTTGTGACTCGACTGTCAAAACACCCAAAGAGGTAGACAAGAGCAAAGATTTGGCAAAAGTAGTAAACAAGAAAACAGACTCGGGGACTCGGTTTAAGATGATCCAACATAAACCTTGTCCGGATCGCGTTAAGCATGATAAGCATAGTCTCGAAAGAACTTAAAATAGTCTATTACATCTGCTCCCGGCATACCGGGGATTTAATGTTTTTGTTAAGTACTTCAGGGTGCAGCGGACTCGGTCGCGGCAGACTCGGTCATAGGAGTTTCGGTTGCGGGAACTTCTGTGGTAGGAGCCTCGGTTAGCGGAGCTTCGGGGGCACGGGCTTCAGCTACGGGTGCTTCGGTGAAGTGGACGCGGTTACGGGAGGTTCTGTTGCTGGAGCAGACTCAGAAGATGGTGGCACTTCGGAAGTAATCTTGACTGGAGAGCTTGAAGGATGGGCGGATTCGGAAATATCCGGATCAGGTGAAGCCTGTTTAGTAATCACAGTCAAGTTAGTGGCTGGAATCACAGGAGACTCGGTTGGAGTTTGTTCGGTGAGCTTGGCCGAGTCGGAGGCTGGTACCTTGCTGGATTCTTCTTCTTCATCAGACTCGCCCTCAGAGTCGGCATAATCTTCTGCGGAGGCATCGTCCGATTCCTCTTCTTCAGTCTCTTCCCCATCGGAATAGACCGGAGCGTCCAGATCAAGGTGCTTGGTGCGTGCAAATTCGGCCATGAAGTTGGCGGCTTCTTCACGGATCTTGATCCGGGTAGGGTCTGTAGCCCACGGAGAACCCTCGCGAAATGAGCGTACTTTGGCAAGATCAATTAGCTCATACCAGGACATGATGAATAGCAAAGCTGCGTCAGCACCAGCGCGGGCGGACGAAGACCTCCACTGCTGTAACCGGGTCATTGCTTGATCCAGGTCTCTGATCAGCTCCTCCGCAGGCACAACTTGCCGCGCTTCAGGAAACAAGATTCGGTGAGCCTTGAGACTTGCATTAAGCAGACCAATATGGGAATCCTTCAGAGGAGCAATCCGAGCCTTAAGTGCTGTAATATGATCTTCGATGTCCCATGTCTCGGATAGGGGAGCCTCGGTTAATTTAGCTCTCTCAGCTCGGGCGTTTCGCACAGCCTTGGCGGCTTGAAGCCGGATGCTGGTAAACTCTCCTACAAACAAATAAGCTAATACTGAGTTCAGCAAGAAGGAACACAAGCATATGTGTCGGTTAAGAGCAGAAAGAAAAAAGGGGATTCGGTGAACTTACGATCCATGTCATCATTGAGGCTAGCAAGTTGAGCCAGCCATTTCGTACTGGCCGCTTTATGAGCAGCCAGTTCTTCTTTAGCCGCTTTCAATTCGGCTTCAGATTCGGCAACGGTCGTTTGAATTTGCTTATCTAATTCGGCTCGCTTCTGTAGCCCGGCGTGCAAAGTGTCGCGCTCCTTTTGGAGCGTGTCTCTCTCCGTCCGCAGTGCATTCCGCTCTGCTTTCACCTTGTTCTTCACTTTTTCGACCCGGTCAAGCTCCCGCTGGACTCGCGCTACCTCTGATTTCTCCTCCGCCAGAACACGCTTTTGCTCTTCCTCTTTGCTATTCATCTTGAGGACCAAGGCATCAAATGATTTTTGGAGCTTGTGGTACTGGTTGGCGAGCTGCTTAAAAGATCGCTGCGAGTGCCCGTGCTTTCCTGAAAGAGGTAGGAAGCGTCAAAAGAGACTCGGGGACTGATACCCGAGACAAGGTGGAGCCAAAACGAATCTCGGGGACTGGCCGAGACTGACCGAATCGGTTAAAAAGAAACCCGGGGACTGGGGGTCCCACAGTTTTTTCAGTTAAGAAAAAGGTCATGATCGAATTTTTTAAAGATTCAAGCCGAATGACTTTCTTACTCCAAAGAGTATCAGTCGTTCGACCCGAATCTCGGGGACTGGGTAGATACTATTTGATCATGACGAACTAAAAGCAAGATTCGGCAAACTTACCTCGAAGACTTGGTGCGATGCAGTAAACGCAACCTTCACAGAATGAAGAGATTGCATCATTCGGCTAGGACCAGCAGGGTGTGGCGTTGCAGCGGAGAAACCTGGTGCAAGGTCCACGGCGTTCCAGGCTTCAATAAAGTCATTGGCAGTGCTGAGCTTAGGCTTGGCTTGGCCGGATTGAATGGCAGAGGAGGCAGCGGTGGTTTGCTTGACAGCAACCACTTGCTTATCCGAAGTGGAGGAAGTTGTGCCAGCGACACCTTGAGTCGGCTTGGGTGGAGGTGATGCACCCGGGGTCTGTCTCTGATGTTGCGGTTTCTGTGGGTTCTCAGAAGTTTGTTGTTGTTGTTGCTGCTTCTGCTTTTTCTTCTTCTGCTGTTCTTGGTTCAGCAGAGTTTGTGCTGCGGGAGTAGGGCGAGGATCCGGCTTAGGCATGGATGTAGCCGATGCCTTGGCCTTTTCCTTCTCCAGCTCCTTGAGAGGGCGTGGCCAACTCGAATCTCGGATTGGAGCCGAGGTTTCCTCACTCTCCAAGTCAATAACCGGCTCTGAAATGGGAGTCGGCTGAGGAATATTGGCAGTTGTGACACGCGTTGGCGAGGTGGCAGTTCGGTCAGGAGACTGGGTTTCCATGGCCGTACCCAGTGGAGGAATGGGAGAAGAGATGGATGAATGAGTCTGCGCGGTGATGAGGACATCACTGCATAAAGCAAAGCAAACAGTTAACTCGGATAGACATGACTCGGTTAACAGAGGAAGAAAGCAAATAAAGTTAAGTCAGTATTACCCCTTGGTGGTAGGCATCGGCTTGACACGATTCGACTTGGAGCCGGACTTCTTGATTCTCTTGGCTTTAGGGGAATCAGATCCGGGCGCGTCAGTGCGTTTCCGAGATGACCCTTCAGCATCTTGTTTGGCTGGAACACAAGGAGGTGGTTTCCATGAAATCGGAATAGCGTCGATGGGTTCTAAGAGGCAGCAATCTTCATCTTCTTCGTCGGAAATGTGGTGAATGTTTGATTGCTTACCCTTGCGGACTGGCTTGGCACGGGGAATTGGCAAATAGTCATCCGTATCCGGATCCTCTTCGCCCTCGCGCGGCGGGCTAAGATCCGGTGTCCATGCCTTGGTGGAGAGATCTCCGTCTTCAGTAAGTTGACGATCAAACAGCTACAAAAAAGATAATGCGAATCCGGATCAGGCCGGGGTTATTCAGATGAAGTAAGATTGGATTCGGAGAGTGGTGAGCTAACCTGTGGAGGAAGGTTTTCCCGGTAGAATGGCTTTACACCCCACCGCCATTTATCCGACATCTCATTGGCAGCAATGGCGTTTACACGTCTGAAGACGGAAGCTTTGTCAAGCTCGTGCTTGCTGATCCGGGTAGGATCTAGCGCGCCACGCATGTGGCATATCTTGTGATCACGCCTTTGAAGAGGGCTGACTCGGCGAGAGATGAAGGTCCGGAGGAGGTCGTCAGAGGTCATACCCTTCTTCAAAAAATCCTCCAGAGTGGTATGCACTGTCTGAAGTTCAGCAATTGTTTCAGCCGGATTATAACCGAAGTTCAGTTCGGCTGTGGGCGGCTCCATACTGAATTCGGGCAGGTTAAGAGCGTCGTGGCCCTCAGCGCTCTTTACGTAAAACCAGGTCCTTTGCCATTTCTTCACCGTGTCTAGGCCGGTGACTCGGGGGAAGATGGACCATTGCCTCGGGGTGATGCTAACCGAACCGCAAGCAGTCAGCTGTTTCGGCTTGGTACCTGGAATGGTGTGCTTGCGAAGGTGGAAGTACTTTGCCCATATATCTACATTCGGCCAGAGACCGAGATAGCCTTCGCAGAAGGAAGTGAAAGCTGATAAAGAGACGAAGGCGTTCGCCGGGAGGTGGTGAAGTTGTAGTCCGAAAAAGTCCAGAAAGGCCCGGAAGAAGTCACTGGCAGGCAATCCGAGCCCGCGCTCGAAATGCGCTATGAATACCACGCGCTCACCGGGTTCGGGGGCCGGTGCGAGTTCTTTTCCGGGTCTGCGGCATATAACTTGCGGCGTTATACGCCGGGTGGCTCGTAGCCATTCCAAATCATTCCGGGTAACATCAGATCCCTCCCATCTGCCGGGAGGAAGTTTGGCCATAACTGACTCAGTTCTGCAGTAAAAAGGCAGATAACCGGATTAGGAGATTCGGAATCCATGACACCAAAGAAGAGTCGGATAACATTGAAACCGAATCAGATCTAAGGTAACTCGGCTAATCTTATCCCGGGTAGGGTTAACCGGGTCCAGTGGGGAAGGTGAGGCGGTTGGAAATCGCAAACATCTTTCCGCGGGTTTCTAGGGTTTGGAAGATCTACAGCGGTGGTAAAAAAGAAAGAAAATCACGGGTAAAAACATGGTTGAACTGCTCCTACGATGACAAGTCTATCTAGGCTAGTCTGGTGTAAAACTTGGAGAGAAAGTATACGGAGTGTGCTACGGCATGAACATGGCTTAGATATGCATCGATCTAGCAAGAACAGGCGTGTGTATTTCAAGAGTACGAACTCGTCACGGTGGCTATGGCGAGAGGAGGAAGAACTTACAGTGCTGGTTCCTCGAAGGAGGAGTTCGACGGAGAAATGGCGGAGATGGGCGCGAGGCGCGGCTCCGGCGGTCTTGCTCTGGTGCGCTGTGCGTCCCCGGCGCGGCGAGTTTGGAGGTCGAGATCGCGGCGGCGACGGCGGAGCGGACGAGTAAGGGAATAAGGCGAAGAAGAAGAGGAGGTTCCTTCGCCCACATTTATAGCCTCCAGCGGTAACTGCCCCCACTGCTGCGCGGTTTTCGGAGTATCGTGCAATAACTGCACCCTGGAATTCTGTGGCCTTCAGTATGGCCGTGTATTCCAAGCACACACGAGGCAATAGAATTCTAAGCGGCGGAGAGGATCCTATGTGCTGGTCAACGGAGGAAACGAGGAGACGTGGTCTTCTGGTCAAACACACTCGAATACCCGGTGGATCCGGATAACGAGCTGACAACCCGGGTTATACGGCTTTGCACAGGCTTTTCCTGCCAAATGTCCCGGAAAATTCGGTGACAGCTAGAAGTGATCCGGTTAGTGATGTTGGTTTTGAATCTGGAACGGCCCTTCAGCCGAGGCTGTAGGACCGTACCAGCTTCGGGGACTACTGTCGGGGGGCTGCCCCCGGGTAGGGCAAAGATGATGTGTTATGAACAGTTAAGGTCTAACCGGATCAAGGTTAGCCGGGTCACTTGGGCCGGATCTCAAGGGGATTCGGTCAGTCCTACTTCAAGCCGGTGTAAAAGGAAGGACCAAAGGGGATCCGGTGAGGTTTAACCGGATCCAAGGGAGAAGAACCGGCTAAGTTATCCGGATCCGTCAGGAAGGACCCGGGTAGGGCAACTCGGATGTTGCACAGGGGCCAAGTAGTGTCAGTAAAAGTCACGGGCACTGTAATGTTACTGACCGGGGCTCAGAAGACAGCAAGGAACAGCCACAGGTTTTCCGGGTCACAAGCCCCTAGGCGCTGACTCGGCCAATTCGGGAAAGGGGCAGTGCCTAGGCTACTGTGGTCTACACTGCCTTAAGCTCAAAGAGGAAAGATAAGCCTGTGGTGGACAGAGGGTGAGCTGGGCTGAGTGACAGTGGCCAGTGTTTGTCCTGTTCTCCTTGTCCTTGCCATTGTCCTCTGCGGCCAGGGGCAAAAGGGTAATTCGGTTACTGTATATATGCGACACCACCTTCTCCTGTGAGGAGGATCGACCATTGTAAGCATCATTTCCCCCCCAAGCTTCATCTTCTACCTGGAGCTCTCTCCATTGTTCATTATACAGCTCAGGGAGCACTCTGTACTTGTAAACACTTGAGATATAAGAGAGTAGGCTAGAGCTGCAGTAGGGGTGTTACCTCCACAAGAGGGCCCCGAAGCAGGGTACATCGTGGTGTTCTTTGCTGTTCTTGGTTTGCTCTGTTCTTGTTGGTTCTTGCGACTTCTTGCTTCTTCTTCATGCGTGCTACGTGAGCGCGCAAACCCTCCCCGGTTCCCCCAACGCCCAAGCGAGCCCACACTTAAGCCATCCCCATGGCATCTGCCGTGACACCACCACGACAGTACCTGAGTAGCCGGGGCGAACGGGCGAACACCTTGTGGGCGGCGTGTCTATCGCGGGGCGCTGTGGACGCTCCTGGCCGCAAGAATCACCGGTGACGGTGGGGAAGCACCTGCTCCGGTGACGGCGGGGAAGCACCTGCTCCGGTGATGGCGTCCCCGGAATGGCCTACGGTGCCAAATCGAGGGTGCGACGGCGGGTGGCGGCGAGAGGGGCGGAGGAGGAGGAGATTGGGGTGGGGATGGTCTGATTTGCGGGCCAGGGGCGGACTAGGGGAGGACACAAAAGAGCTCCGTTTCGCGTCCGGGGCCGACGCATCAGTGGCCCAAATTTGGGCAAGGGATGCGTGGCGGCGGACCGCGGTCCGTTTGCGTCGCCCCGTTGGGCCGTGTTTTTTGCCCTCCCGGACATGAACGGATGCGCACGGACTCGATGCGTCGCCCCGTTGGAGTCATCCTAACACAAGCGTCCTTGCTCCTCGTTTCTCTGCCTATGCCCCTGCCACTGTAGTGTCCCCTACGCCGCGAGTTATGAACTTATGATGTAAAAATGGAGTACATATTCTTACGGGTGCTCGTGCCACAGTAAAACTATCGCTTCGGTGTTTTTCACACGAACAGTCAATCGAGTTGGCGTCGCCAAAGAATAATGGGAAATCTGTTTTGACTTCTAGGGTAGGTATAGATACACCTACTATCAAAAATATCATATTTTTAAATGCAAAAAAAATTAAACAAAACATTCGTGTGTACAGACGGATATATGGTAGCACAAAACATTTCACGGAAAAGACACATTTCTTGTGGGCAGTGTAAAAGAGACAAATTTCGATGTTATAAAATAACTTTTCACGAGACATTTTCTTGTCTTTTTATGCAGGTCATAAATAATTCTATTTTTTCGTGAAACTTTTTGTGCGGATATAGCATGTCCGGATGTACAAGCTAATTTTTTGTTGGAATTTTAACATTTTCAAATGCATTTAAAATAAATTTTCATAGTGGGTGCTTCTAACACATCGTGTCCAAGAATAAGATTGCACTCCCTCGTACCATAATATAGAATGTATTAGATATTCCAATACTGACTACATTTAAAGCAAAATGGATGAATCTATATACAAAAATATGTCTAACACATTCCTATATAGTCCGTATTAAAATATCTAAAAGATATTTTTTACGAAGGCAGCTTGGTTGTCGTCGGATAAAAGTGGGTTTAGACCATAACCTCATGGGGCTATACCCTTTCAGCCCACAACGTTCGAGACTCCCTGCCGGTAGCTCGCTTCTCCATCGACCAAAACCTATCGTGTTGCATCAAGCCTCTACAAAGATTACCTCGCTATGAACTACATTGAAGCAAGGCTTCCAGATCAAGACTTAACGTGTAAGGCTAGAGGAAACCCTTGACGTATGAGGCTCGAACATCTACTCCACCTATTTATAACGAAGGAACTCCATCAAGACCTCCATGTACAACACGTCGTAGTTTTGTCTAGACCTCTCTGTAAAACCAGAGTTCTAGCTAAATCTATATCCACATCTATAATCTCCGGCCGAGACTCGACGAGATGGATTTTGCACTGATTTTGTAGCCACGCCATGAATAAAATCTGAGAAATATTCATCTACATTGTTTACGACTCAAATCTGTTGGCCTCACCGCCATCCGAACAAATAAACTTACTTCTGGTCTTCGAAGTAGGATTGCCGGGATCCTTAAACACTATCCTTCGACAATTGTTTTCATTGTGATCAGAGGAGAACTAGTACAAAGGATAGAGTGGAAACTCTCAATGGGTACAAGAAAAAAAGGCACGACGAAGTCTGAAGCTAAAAAGAAAGACAAAGAAGAAAAGAAAATGTCTGGGCAAGGACTTAGGTTGGGGATGTAGCTGGCGTACAGGCTGTCACTGCCCAACCCCCCTCCCCCCCCCCCCCCCCCCCCTCCCCTCTCCCCCCTCGCAAACAGGCTGGCGTATGCGGACATGTCCAAGTTTGGTCTGGGTTTGTGGCGAAACAGTACTGTCGTCCCTTGGCCTGGGCGACAAAGATACAACCCTTCCTCCTCTACTAGTCCCCAACCACGAGCCACCCCCTCCTCCTCCCCGTGGCCGACCGCAACTAGGCTCCACGCCGGCGTCTCGGATCTGTTTGCCGCCCGTGGTTGGACGCAGTTGGCGGTTTCTGAGACGCTTATATAATACGATATAGAATATACAATTCTAGTTACCATATATATGTTGGAACTAATCTTATTATTAGTGCTTAATGTAGGTGTTTAGATTATGCTTAAATTTGTAACCGAGTCAAAGCTGCGGCTGAATATACAGTAGAGATGTGAGTGAAGACGTGCATATTGGCAAGCTGAAAGTGTGTTTAGTTAATAGTAAGTGCATAAGGAATAGAGAAAGGAAGAAAAGCTCTGGCTAAGAGGTGTCAACAGAGCACAAAAATTCTTGTGTATGTGTTCCTTTCATCTTTCTTCTAGTGTCCACTCATGTGTATGTTGATCCTTGGGCAAAGCCAGCAACATTTTTTTTTTGAACTTTAAGCCAGTACATTTTACAAAATAGATGGATCTCTAATTATATAAAGAACACATTTAGATTCGTTGCTATCATAACATATTTTACTTATAAATCCTAAATCATCAGCTCGTTGCCACTCCTAGCTTTTCTTCGCCCTAGGGTTTCTTTGTTTTGGATCTGTTGTCTCAACTTTGTAGCTAACCCTTGGATCTGTTTGATCAGTGTTGAACCAAGGGGCCGAAACATCCTCTTTTGTGTCTTATTCTGTATCAAAGTTAAACAAATGATCAGATTTGATTAAATTAATCTAACAGTTAGTTGTATGGGAAATAAGAGAGAATATGACCTTCCGTTTGGAGTTGCTTGGGGCCCGCATGCTCTCAGTAGATTTCTCCACTTATCCTGAAGCATGAAACAACATGCTATATTAATTAATAGTTCCAATCAACTTCAGTATTCTCAGTTTGACGAGATTAAACAATTCCAATATTCTCCAATAGCCTCAAAATTGTTCAGAGCAAACTATTATATATACCTTGAGATGTGTCGGGTCTCGAATCGACGTTGAGAAGTAACGATCCTTCACCTTGGTCCATCGACTAAGACCATATGTCTCGACGCCCTCAATAGTTTAGTCACTTCTCCGAGTGTCCAGTGGTCATTGTTTTTCCTACATTGGCATTTCCTATCTCGGCTTCGCGAAGGCATATTGGCTAAGTATGGTGGGTTCTGTAGTACATAAGAAGTTATGTATCCATTTATTTCATCAATAGATGACGGATTAAAAATGCACAAATGTGATCTACAAAATAAGGCACTAACCCCACGTGTTTTAGAATCTTTGACAAAACAAATAAACACCCAAATTTAAATATAAAACTAAAACTGATTCTTACTAAAAATGCATCGTTATAAAGGACACAACCGTTTTTGGTAGTTTATAATGGCAATGGAGCAAATCCCCAGGGAGCTAAATTTATGCGTACCGATGGAAATATCCTCCTCTTGCGAGAAGCTCTTGGGCCACGTCTCCAATTATCATTTAGAATGAGCTCTAAAACACACAAACAATTCATACATTAGCTTGGGAATACACAAAATTCAATTTATTCACATGTGTAGTAGACTGTGGGAATAGATAAGATTGAATAATTAACATGTTAATTACCTCCCAAGTATTGGTCTAGCCATGTCTTATCTTGGGGCTCTTCTACAAGTGGTCGATTTTCATGGCATAATTGTATACACATAATTGAAGTAATCTTCCACCTGTCAATTACAAATAAAGTGTCTGTTGGTTCTGTTTCTAATGGCGGTTGTGCTGATGGGTGGATGCATGGTTTATAGGAGTGTGGTGCCTAACACTGTAACACACGGGTTTTTTTTTTTTTTGAACAAGATCTGATCCACATATATAAGGAAGCTCGAGCACATTACAAACGGGACCCCAGAAGAAAGAAAATTACAAACAAGCCCAAGAACATGCAAGGAGCACCCCAAGGCACTGAAAGAAAACACGATCGGATCCCCACGCCGCGCCGGATCACCGAGCCGTCGCCGAAGCCGCCGTACCTCCTGTCGCCGGGGAAGAAGCGCCTCCACTCGTTGTAGAAGACCGCTGAGCCGTCCGCCGCGCTGCGACGAAAACCGATGCCGTTGAACGTGCACGGCCAAAGCGCCAGCATCCCCGCACCACCCAACTTCCCGCCGGCTCGACTCCGCCCAGGATCACCACACGCAGCACCCTGCAACTTCGCGACGGCCGCTCCCCTCGCCACCACGGCCGGCCGGAGCAGAAACGCCGAGGAAGACCACCAATCCAGAAACGCAGAACCCCGGCTTCCAGCTCCTTCCCCCCCCCCCCCCCCCCCCGCCCCGCCACCATGGCCGGCCAGAGAAGACCACCGGAACACCGCTGCACCACCTCCACATCCTCCGCAGGAGAACCAGAAACCTCCCTGCGACGAAGAGAGAATGGGAAACCAAAAGCTCCACAGCAAGACGCCATCTTCGCGTTGACGTCGTCGCCACGAGCACCAGAACTCGCTAGATCAAAAGATCTGCGAGACAAAACGCCAGCCGCTCCTCAGATCGACCACGAAGGATCTCACCGAGATGGGGAAGGAACGCCGGCACAACTAGCCCACCGCAGCATCGCCGCCACCACCCCGACGACACCACCAGGCAAACTACCCTACTATCTACACGCTGAGACCGAAGCACCAGGGTTCCCCCACCCTCCCGCCGCCGGAGCGGCCGACGGAGGGGGAGGGAACCGCCGGGCTTGGCCGCAGCGGAGCGAGGAAACGGATCTCCGACCAGTCGCCTCCTTATCGCCTTATCGCCTCAGACGAAGAGATAAGGTTGGGGCCGACCTTTTTGAGTTTAACTTTGTAACACACCGGTTTGTTTTCATAGATGTTGGATTTTATCACTTTATTTGTGACCTCGGTAGAATAACTAGCTTAGTTAACGCCATATGATAACGTTCACTAACAAAGATAACAACCCCTCCTATGTAAATGCATGGTGTCTAGTAGTATATGTTAGCAGGGAGCTAGCTGCTCAAGGAAGGAAATGGGAGGAATATATATTTTTATAGCTTATTACCTGGCTTGGAAGAGGAATAGTAACAGAAGATGGAAGCGAATCAAGAGGATCAGCCAATATGGCAGTCCAAATCTCAGTTTCGTCCACTGGCTCCATTTCAGCTACCACCAGTTCAACGTAGGAAACTGAACGTACGGCTAAAATCAGTATTCTGCATTCATTCAGTAGTAAACACAGAGTGCAGGGTAAAGCTAGCACGACGATAAATATGGCATCATAAAAAAAAACACTATTGGTAACAATAAATCATCTCAATCATATTATTTGATTTATTAGAAGGACCATGATATGAGGTCCAACGGACCATATGATATGAGGTCTAAGTGTCTAACCATGCATGAAAGTAGAAATAATGGGACGAAAAGACGACTGAAACATGCATGGTGCGAGAGGTAGCAGATGATGTCCTGATCCTGATCGACAGTGGGAGGGGCGCATGTATGCATCAGCAAGCTAGCGCTCGAGCATGATACGCCACCGCCAATTGCAACTGGCGACTATCTTGCACACTCCGAGCAGGCTACTGGAAAACCACAGCCTGTTGAGTTTCAACTATTACCTGGCCTTCGTAAAGGAGAGTCGCGCGTGACGACGGCGACCCGGAGTCCTGACGGCGAGCGCGAGGTACAAGAGGCAGAGGCGCCGACGGCGAGCGGATTAGCAGGCACGGCGGATCAGGCGAACAGTGGAGTTTTTCTTTTTTCGAAAAGGAGAGGAGTGGAGTAGTGGACGGCTAGCAAGCTACCAAGGTGGTGTCTTCTCTGAGATATAGAGATCCCAAGGCCACCGTGTCGTTGTCAAACGTCAAGCAGCCAGCCAAAGGGGCCCCCGGAGTGTTGTTCTTCGTCTTTCTTTTGGACGATAAATCGAGCGGTCTGGGTGTTGCACTAATTCATGCTAGCAGTGTAGCTGGAAGGCATGCAGCTTTGAGCTCAGTAGCTGCGCGCCCAAATTGGTGTTTATACGTACGCTTGTGAATGATGATGGTCCAAACGCTGTACTCGAAATGCAGAAAGTATGGGGGTCTGTTTTTGAATTGGCCACCGGAGCTGACAACGAAAGAGATGGGTGACGGTGGAGGAACGGCCGGGTGTGGGGGGAGATGGGATCGGCGTTCGGGGGAGAGAAAGGGTGGGAGAGGAGCAAGCTTGATTCGTAGCTGGCTGCTTTTGCAGCTAGAGCTTAACCTAGGTAGGAGCTAATAGGTCGTCAACGCATGTGCATCCGAAGACACGCAACCCAACTATTCTGGACAACAGAGGTCAGAGGCATGGGGAGTAATAAAATTGAACTCGTTGTAAATTTGCAGTGGAGGGTACAGGGCCTATATACGGGAAGCTCTTTCGCTATCTACCCATGATTATACGTCTTCGGAATCAAATTGCGTGCACCAGCTTTGTTTCCATAAACATACAGGCAAGGAAATATGGCCACATCACATCACCTATATTTATCGTCCTTGCCTTTGTTCATGTCACCATCACCTCGATCGGTCAGTCCGTTCTAACTTTGTGCCACGGGAGCCTTGAACTCGGATTTGAAACAGAAAGTTTGAGTCTTTAATCATTGAATTTATTTACAAAACTATGATTTTTGGGCCTCTGCAACCGTTTCCTGGCCAAAGATACAATGTATGTTTTTATAGAATTAAACTTGTAATTCATATTTGTTAGGTTTATCGTATAATCTGCGGCAAAAAACTAGGAGTTATAATTGATGGAGATATGTCAGCTAAGCGTGAAAAATAACGTTAACATTTTTCTAATAAGCGACTTTGAAGCATCTTCAGTGTAAGCAAAACCATTGTGAAGCATTTTTCCTAAAAATGAATCCTACGCCCAACACTAGATTATCCAGAAAAGAAGACACCAAAGAATAAAAAATCCAAAATCACATGAAAAATTAGAAACATACCGGAAAGGATCGATGAGTCCACCAAAAGCTTGATCCAATTTCCTCGACTGATAAGAGTCACCGTGGAAGCAAGAAAGTGGCCGGCGCCGTAGAAGATGAAGGTGTCGCGCGTCAACAAGCTCGCCGATTTATCCAAGTGTTGAGGCAGCTATCTTCTGACGACGTCTTTCACAAGGACATTGATCGATGAAGCCTAGCTCGGCCACCACGAGCTTGGATCAATCATGGCCCGCAGCTGCTTTATCGATTGAGGAGGTAGAAGAGACTGCGAGCTCTATGCCAAGCAAAAAATCGAAGCAGCTATCTAGGGCGTTGGAAACTGGAGATCCAATTATACAGACTGACGCCTTTATACACCCATGGCGCAGGCATCTTCCGGGAAGCATCGTGGTGTGTCGAACAGGGGCAGGATTCAAACCGTAGGAGAGTACATCTAGTTCGTATGTTTATGTCTTTTGCGAATAACGCGTCTTGGACGAAGATGTGCTTAACAGTGACGAGCAAATTAAGGTGTTCGAAGATGTTCGAGTGAGAAGCAAAGCTGATCGAAGATGTAATACAGTGCGTGCCTCGTCCGTCGCAAGCTCCTACATCTCGTATCACGTTTACTACATCCACGACGTCGTCAGCCGATTCGTCATAATTTGTACTGAAATAGCCTACCGGTGGCGTACGTGTTTTGGCCACACTCTTCCATTGGGAGCCGCTTGGTCGCGCCGCACGAAACCACACGCGGGGCCACGTCGGACCCCGACAAGTGGGCCGGCATTGTCATTGACACAACGAGTTAATCGCCCGGTCAAAGACATTCATATCGCGTGCCGCGACGCGCAGCGAGGCTTCGCTTCGCCTCTGCGAGTCTGTAGGACGGCGTCAATACGGGCACACCTTTTTGAGGCCTCGCTCACCGCTCTCCGGCATTGATAAAATCCGCGCAGTTCCCACGCACGTTCTCCTCACACTCTCCCCATGCCCTCCTCTCATCTCTCCCTCCGCGAAACGAAACCCTAGCTGGATTTTTGACCACCACCACCGCTGATTGCTGGCAGCTGGTGTCGCACAGGCGGAACCGCGGCCAATGGCTCTGGGCCGCGGACGCTGCTTCTCGATGAGACAGAGGCGTTGCGTGACAACGGGAACCCAGAGCCGCCCGACATGCGCCGGCCAGGCAAGTGGATGCTCTCCGTCACGCGGACAAGCTGTGACTTACGGCAGGCATCATCAACCACTACCGGAGGGAGCTCAGCCGGAGCAGCGCAACGACCTCAGTGGGATCCGACCAACGTCGAGCGCTACGAGGCGGAGTTCCGCCGCCACCACGACAAGGAGATGTCGCGCTGGGACAGTCCCGGCCTCCGCCGAGGGACAAGAACGTCCACGGGCAGACACCTCCTCCAATGAAGAAGGTGAAGCAGGAGCCGTCGCTGAAGATGATGCCGCTCAGCGCATGATCCAGGCGTAGGAGAACCTACGTGAACCGAAGATCCCCGAGCTTCACACCGCGATCGAGGAATCGCGGAATATCATCCCTCCCCTCTCCTTTGAGGACGCCTACATGTGGCCTTTTAATGAACACGTCAAGGTGACCGGGAACCCTTTCGTCGACCTCACCGGTGAGAACGATGAAGAGCTAGCGGGGTCAAGGAGGAGGACACGGATGACGGCGGCGCAGGCCCAGCGGCAGGTCAAGGCCGAGCCCGAATGGGAGGACTACATCCCACTGTACTGGCGACGCTAGATTAGGTTTAGGTTTTTAGTTTATCTAATATTCGTCTCATCTTGTAAAATTTCCTAAACGTTTGAATGCACTTCGTTAAATTTCATGTCTGAATCTTGTTTTAAAAAATGCTATTGGTGTAGTGAATGGGGAGGGACTCCCCCCAATATCTCATAGCATGTCCGAACGGCGTCAATAGCGTCCATCCGGCGCTGCTGCCGGACGAATTTTGGCCGCCACGAGTAGAGATGTTGTAAGTGAACTTAGTTATGTCCCTCCATTACTACATGTGCGCACCAACGTTAGCTAGTGGTGTGGGTAGGTACCCCATGCTAGCCCGACTAATACCCGTCACTAAGGGAAACAATAGATATGTGATACGTCCAAAACATATTTATAATTTTGTGGATTGTATCATGTTACTTTCATATCATTGTTACATGTTTATATCATGATTTTATATCATTTTGTGGCATTTTTATGAACTAACCTATTAACAAGATGGCCAGTATCAGTTCATGTTTTTTTTGTTGTTTTTGTATTTCAGAAAACATGTTAAAGAAATATTTTCAGCATTGGACGATATTATACGGAGATTTTTTATTGGAGGGATCGACCCACGAGCCAGAAGGACGAAGCCGGGGGGGGGGGGGGGGGGCGAAGCCAGGAGGCAGAGGGAGCCCGCGGCAGGCAACCGCGGGCCCCACCCATGTGGGCCCCAGGGCTGCCGCCTCGGTCGCCTCCTTCGCCCATAAATACCTATTTACCCTAAAAACTTCGGGCACAGCAAATATTTCCACAATACAATTACAGAGCCGTCACCGTCACGGAAACTTGATCGGAGAAATTCTGGAGTTCCTTCCCGGCACCTTGCCGGAGGGGGAAACCCTCATCGGAGACCTCTACACCACCATTGGCGTCTCCATGACGATGCACGAGTAGTCATCCTTGGAGTACGGGTCCATGGCAGTAACTAGATGTAGTCTCTTCTCCTTGTTGTAACAGCCCAAACCTGTGAACCTAAATTTGTGTACCAAATTTTCGTTTTTGTGTTGCCTTGCATCATGGCATCCATATTCAATTGTTAAACATCACACAAATGGGTTTTGCAACATCGAAAGACCCCAAATGCCAACTTGCTCTAACAAATTTCAAAACAATGGGGGCACTCAAATTTGCAAAACAAAATACTTTGGCATTTTATATTTGTCAAGGAAGTTCCAAGAGTTTGGGAATAATATTTCTCGATTGCTATAAATTTTCCAAATGAGCAACATTTTGAATTTTGCAAAATGCCATCCCTAAACCCTATGAACAAATGTTGTCAAAACTAATTTATTTTGCAACCCCAATTTTTGTGGTGCTTCTACCTGCTGTTGGGAGGCCACAGGAATTTTCCAAATTTTACTAAAAGGTTTAAGTGCCTAAATTAAAATCAAGGAAATGCTGCGGGTTTTATTAATAAAAGAGAAAAGGACCGATCTGTGATAGCAGAAAATCTGCCAGGGGGCTTTCTGCAAAAATCGCCGTCTTCTCCCTGTAGCGACCGAGCTCGTCGCTCGCGCCGCACCCGCTCGACGCCGCGCCCTCTCTGCTCGCCATGGCCACGCGGGTGGATAAGAGCGCCACGAGGCCGCCCGTTCCCCAAACCCTAACCCTAGCCCGGCTCCCTCACGCTCTCTCCTCCGTTCTTGCTCCCCGCCATGGACGAGCCGAAGCTCGCGCTCGCCGTCAAATTGACGCCGTTGTAGTCCACGCCGAGCACCGCCGTTTGGGGCAAAAGCTCCGCCGTGTCGTCCTCCGCGTCCCTGCCGAAGGAATCGAGCCCTGGCCGCCCGCATTGACGCAGCCGTCCTCGTCTTCCCCGACCACGGCTGCCGCACGACAAGCTCGATTCCCGCCGTTCCCGTTCCTCTCCGACCTCGCCGAGCCCGCATACGCGTTCAGGGTGAGCACGCCACCCTTATGGACCCCTTCCCCTCCCCTCTCTCGCTCTAGCTCGCCGTCGCACCGTAGAATCGCCGTCGCCGAAGGTCATAGTGCCGACGCGGTAGTACCGGGTCCACTGCCGCGTCCACTACCGTATCTCCCAAGAGCTACTGGACTCTCGGCCGATCTTTCCAGGAAGTACCGCCCGGAGCCCGGTACTACCGCTCGCCCGGTACTACCACGCCGAGCCCGGTACTACCGTGTATACCAAAATGCTCAGAAAAACATGATTTATCCAGAATCATCATCATGCATATTTGATCACAACTACAATAATGTACTCCTAGTAGAAATAGAATCATTAAGTTAAATATGGGGTGTTTTCCTCTCCGGTTGTTGTATTTATTCTCGCACCCCATTTAAATTGCTAGATAGCTTAAAATAAGCTCGATACAATAAAATGTCAGGTCATCATATGTTTGCGCATTGCATTTGTTAAGCATATGTGTGGTGATTGATTGTCTCTCCCGATGTTTGTTTTTCGTTAGATCAAGTAGCTGGGTTACCCCACAATACCCCGAAGAGCCGTACTACCCGCACGTTGATAAGGGCAAGCGTAATCCCCCCTCTGAGCATATCTTATCCTATGTTTCCGCAAATATTTTCTCCACTATAATATTGCATGCGGTTATAAATGTCAATCTTGTTGGATTAGAGTATCCTATAGTTGCATTAAGTTTCCGATGCCAATTCCTGTATCCCTCCTATTATCCATAGGTTTGTATTGTTGGCCGAGATACGTATCCATGCTATGTGATGCTTAGCCATGATTAGGCAATTGTTATCCGTCCGATGGATATTTCATGTTGGAACAGGTGTGAAATGTTCAGATGATGTGGAGAATTGTGGTAACAGGTAATAAGATGCTTAAAGGTTGGGATGAGAGGCCACTGTGGTTGTGTTGCTTTGTCTCGTTCTCGCCGCCTAGGTGCGAGTTCTTTACCTCCCGAACCAAGACTGAGCGTGCAACCATGCGTGAGGCCTATGCAATTGCAGGAACCCTCATAGACTAAATAACTCGAGCGGGGCTAGCCAGGGTCCTCTAGTTTGAGCTTCCATTTGCGCGTGCGTGAGTTGGTGGCTGAGATTTGGTATGAGGATGGTGGTGTTAGGAAAATGAGTGGCCGTGGGGCGGGGTGTTGTGATCCTGGCAGTCCTACCGCCACTGATGATCCTGGAAAGTCCTTAACGAGGGAGAAGTCGATACCGCTCCCACCCAGCCGGCTTTCCAAGGAAGAGAGCTAATGCGCAGGTAATGGGCCGGACGGTACGCGTGGCAAACATTTGTACACCCTGCAGGGTTAAATCTTTTCGAAAAGCCGTGTCCATGGTTAAGGACGACTTGGGAAAGGACGATAAGACCATAGAATAAATTTAACGGAATGATTAAAAACTGGGTACTAAAGGTACCACTTCACAATTGCAAGGTGAGCTTCCTCGAGGGTGATTCGGGGAGGTGCCTTAGATGAACAGGTACAATGGTTGATGATGGTTGATGATGAGTAAGGTGATGAAAGAAAGAGTTACTCCTTACCTCTTTTGAAAATATTCTGAATAGTCGATGCCTTTGAGTTATGTTTTAATAAATAAAATCAGCTTTATGCAAAACAACCATATAACTTTGAAAGCCTCATCGAGCTAAAGCTCTATATATAATCTTGCGAGTTCGTCGAACTCAACGTCGTTTATTTTGTTTTAGAGGAGGACTTCACCGACCTCGAAGGTGGGTTCTTTGTGGACGTCGACGAGTAGTCTGGGGTTCCCAGGTGGCAGCTTGAGACATCCCGGAGCAGCTGGCGCTGTGATGTTTATCTGTAGGCCTCTTAGGCCATATTTGGATCTTGTTGTTTAGAACAACTTAACTTGCTTCCGCTTGTTGTAATGTTGGGTCTGTGATCTCTGGATGTCATTTGCTATATTTCTCTATTATAAGAGTTGAACTATAGTGATTTGTGTCGTAGAGTCTGTGATGTGCCAGTTGTTCCACAAGTCTTGATCTCTCTATTATACATTGAGGGTTGTGCCTGTGTTAAGGCATCAATCGGGGTGTTGCGTTGCCGATGATCCATTCCGAGCAACGCCTGCCAAAGGTTTTGGCCGGGGATTGGTAAACCCGTAACCTCCGGTTGTATCGCTTAACCGGTGACACACATCATCACTGTATAACAGTCGGGTCGGGGCGCCACACTTGTGCTTCTATAAAATGTTCTCGTGAGCTGCACTACATGATCGAGATCGATTCGATGTAATTCATATTGTTGTGTTTACTGGGATATGATGAATTGTGATGTTATGTTAAGTTTGTTCATGTTATCTTTTGTGTTAGATTGCTTTATTGACATTTCTACATGCTCTCCGATTTATATAATTGCTCTAGCCAAATAGTTGTGTGAGTCTCCAAGAAGGAGTACATGTTTGATAGTTCATGCCTCCTTTTATCCATCGCTTGAGTGACGGAAACGACTAAGGGTGAGGATGTGATGTTGATACTAAGAGTAAAACAACGTCGTTTATGTCTACTTTTGATAATAAATGTTGCTTACATCATGTATAGAACTTAAGATAATACTCTGTTATTTTGGTAACTTAATTCCTAGAGTGGCAAGCATAGAAACACACTCAAAGTGGAGTATTTAGATGTAGATGCGGTACCGAAGTGCGGCCTATACACCTTGGCGTGATGCCTACATAAATATTAACCTTGCATAATTTGTCATAATTATCATAATCATAATTATATCAATTGGTCAGCTGTAATTTGTTCACCCAACAATTGGTATCTTTTAGGAGAGACACCACTAGCCCCCGGTCCATCCTTTTACATTGCTTACAACCTCAAATTCACACTTTCATTATTTCTTGCTTGCTGGTCCATTTTTAAATTTTCGTTTATTACTATTATCTTCCATACTATACGTTTAATTCTTTATTTTAGCGAGACCGGAAGATTGAGAACCTTCATGAAACGTTGGGACGAGGAGATATTGTTTCTTGCTTGTAGGTCCATTTCAACTTCCCGTCGCTATCAATTCCTACGGGTTTGATAAACCTTTTTTGGTTTCTTAATCGAGTGAAATTTGATGATGCACTACATCATACCCTTCCACTTGCGTTCCCAACAGTTATCAATATGCCGAGCGTCTCGAACGCTTGGCAAAAATGAAATCAGCTTAGCAAATGACGCTCAACATATTCTCGCTTGGCATAGACTATAGATACGCTCAGAAACTAGAGCTATGCCGAGCGTTTTACACCGTCGGCAAACCTCCGTTCGGCAAACAAATAGACGAGACGTCCATCTAACGGTGTGGACCCCTTCTGTGGAGCGCCTCGAAACTCGGCATATTTCCCCGTACGCAAAGGTCAACTAAGCGACTCTCAGAAGCTCCGATGTGTACCAGGTATGCCGAGCGTATACGCTCGTCATATAAATGACGCTCGACAACAATGCAATTTCTTGTAGTGCATTGTAAAATCAGACTTTGTGAGTGGGAAGATACTCGACGTGCATGTTCATACCCTAGATGTACTGATATACTAATATATTAACTTTATAAAAGAAAGACGCGGTTGATCCCCTAGCTCTTCTTTCTTATGGCTTGTCAAATGAGAGTGAATTTGAAAGATCAAAGGCTTTGGACGATGTAGGTGGGGATAACAATATTGACAGAGCAGAGGAACGTGCTAAGTTGAGGCGTGGTGAATCGACCGAGCGTGTCCGTTTCACTACTTTGTGCAAATGAGGAACGTGCCGCTCAGTGGGCAGTGGCACCTTTAGCTTGAAATGGTAACTGTGATCATTACGTACTACTGGGGAAAACTTGTATGGCGACGTCGCGTCCAACTCTGACATGAGCACATGGCTTGTGCCTCCTTTTTTTTTTTTGAACAAAATGGCTTGTTCCATCGATGGTTAGTTTTCTTGCGCACTGTTCTGCCCACCCGGGTGGGAGAACTTTGACCGTCTACCGTGTGCCGTCCATCGGTCTAAACAGCCCTTCTTCTGTGAGACAGAATCTTAGGAAACTTCACTGCGGCTGTTGTGTAAGGTGTTATGTATAGAATTCTACTAGGAAACTTCTTCGGATGGTCGAGCAAACCCTGTTAAACAACGCAGAACTTGTCCACTTTGCAGGTATATCACTATAGGATAAGGGCACCTCCAACGACCTGGCGCATATGGACCAGCTCTGTCCATTTTTGTCCAAACGGACATGTGAGGTGCTCCAACGGGTTAGCGCATAGTGATAATTGTCCGGGCGGACTGTCCGTTCTGGACCAAAGCTGACCCAACTTTGGTCTGTGTTTGGGGCGAGAGCGGACAAAAGATGATGTCCGCTGTGTCCTCCTCTCGTGTCCGGTCTGGCCCAGCTACCAGCGAAACAAAAAACTGGTCCAGCTTTCTTTTTATTTTTCTTCTCCACTCTCCACCTAGCACGCCCTCTCTCTCCTCTGTCTCACCATGGCCACCGTCCCCGTCGTCCTCGTCGTCCTCGTCGCCGAAGCGCATCCAGCGAGCACCTACCCGGCCGGCCGCACACGTCGCCGTCCTCCGCAGCTGAAGCGCATCCAGCGAGATGGCCGTGGCGCTGCTCGGCGGCGCGCGCATGGGCCCGCGTCGGCAGCACCTACCTGCTGCTTGTCGTCGCCGTCCCCAGCGTTGGAGGCGCCTACCTGCTGCTTGCCGCGCGGCTCGACGAGACCGCATCGCCCCGGAATAGAGCAGCTCCCATCCAAGTAGCAGCCGCAACAGCGCGGGCTCGACGGCGGCGGAGAGCAGCATAGGAGCGGCTCTGCGCGGGCTCGACAGGGGCGGAGAGCAGCATAGGAGCGGCTCCAAGCCTCCAACGGGCTCACGCGGGAGGTCGCCCTCGTCGCCGCATGGGAGCACCCTGGAGAAGGAGAGCGCCGCGTCGAGCAGGTCGTCGTGTGGGCCGGCGCCATCGATGACGGACGAGAACACGTCGATCCCCGAACCAAAAAATCCCAGGGGGTCGCTCGCAGTGGCCGAGTCCGCCGCCGCGCCTCCGATGGCACCGTAGCTCGAGCTCATCTGGGCCTGGCACTCACCCCGCCGACGTCGCACTGGAGCTGGCCGAGGAAAGCGTCGTCCAGCTCGAAGCGGCCGCAGCTCAGCTGGCTCACAAGACGCGGCGGATAGACGTCGTCGTGCTGTCCGGCGCCGGCCACCACCAGCTGCAGCTCAGCTGGCTCACAAGACGCGGCTGATAGACGTCGTCGTGCTGTCCATGGCCGGAGCTCGCGCTGGCCTCCCTCCCGCATCAGCATCTGCAGCCATGGCCGGAGCTGGCCTCCCTCCCGCATCTGCACCAAGTAGTACAACCAAGTAGTACTAGTAGCGCCCGTGGTGTGCTAGCTCAAACAGAGAAAGAAGAAAAAAAAGACATGTCCAGAGAAAGATGCGCTGCGCCGTTGGGGGCAGTGTCCACCCAAAATGGACAGAGCTCTTTTTTGCGTCCGCGGACCACCTCAAACGGATAAAAAGGACATATTTGCATGTCCGTGTGTGCCCTGCCGTTAGATATGCCCTAATAGTGTTAATTTGGTTCACATAGTAAAAGTAGGTAGGCTCGTAACATAGTTGGTAGAAGTTACGAGCATTTGTTTTTACCGGTTGGGTTACGATTTTACCCATCATAACTGAGTAGGTGCATATCTGTGACAAACCCCATGCAAACCTACCAACCACTACCTGCTTTTCTATAAGCTTTGTAACCTTTACGTTGTGTGATTTGACCCATCATGACTCCGTGGTGCATGCATAGGACATTTTCCATACTTATCTCAAGTTGACCATAAATTGGGTCCCACCATATATGTTATAGCCAATTGAATTTTTCAGAGTATTTATGATTTAAGGTGTATCTTACCATGGTCCCATATGCCAACTTTTTTCTCTCCATGTGCTACGTTTTCCGATCATATTAATGGCCGCTAAATTGAACGCATCTAGCACATCCAAATACATCCTATTCAGTGACAATTAATATGGATCGGAGAAATGTTTTTCCCCCTCCTATCCCACAAAACTCATCATACCAAGTGAAAAACATAATTCTTTATTCCTTATGACCTTACTGTGTACCTTGATCTTAGGAAGAAAAAAATCTAGATCCACTCTCACAATGTATAAGACCATGTCATAGTGCTATATCCTTTCTTTTAAGACCCAGATTATCATACATTCCCCGGCTATCTTGGTTGTGATTTAACCTATCCTCACTCCATAGGTGCAAGAACATGGCTTAGGGCCAACGCTGATGCAGTACTGCACTTTTAGTGGGTACGCGTATTCTAGAAACAAAAACATAAGGGTAAACAGACATTGCTAGGCATTTAGCTTAAAATGGAAAATATGGTAAATATTAGGAAACTTCTGCGGATGTCGACCAAAACCATGTGAAAGAACGCACAACTTGTCCACTTTGTAGTATACATATGGGCAACAATGTTTGGTCCACGTAGTAAAAAGGTGGGCTCGTAAAAAAGGTATGAGTGCATGGACGTAACAAGGTCACGTTCAAATCTACCAACCCCTACGTACTTTCTGTAAGCTTTATGTTATGTTATTTGACTGTGGTGCATGCAGAGGACATTTTTTATCCTTATAAGTTGACCATAAGTTGGGTTCCATCATATATGTTATATTCAACTGAAATTTTCACAGTATTTATAACTTAAGGTGTGTCTTAAGATGGTCTCGTCTACCAACTTTTTTCTCTCCATCCATATTAATTATCGCCAAATTAAATGTATCTAGCACGTCTAGATACATCCTATTCACTGACAATTAATATGGATCAAAGTAGTCCTTTTTTCCCTCCTATCCCAAAAAACTCATCATACTAAGTGAAAAATATAATTTTTTTATTCCTTATGGCCTTAGTATAGACCTTGATCTTAGGAGAAAAAAATCTAGATCCACTCTCACAATGTACAAGACCATGTCATACGGCTATATCCTTTCTTCTAAGACCCAGATTTTCATAAATAAAATATGCCCTTACATTCCCCGGCTATTTTTTTTAGAGAACTGCATATGTATTATACAAAGAACGAGTACAAAGACTCGAGCAATACAGAACAACATACGCAGGAAGCATAGCTACAGAGGAAAACAACGCCGCCGCCGACGCTGGAGACGATGAAGCCGAACCACTTCTTACCTTTACCCGAGAGCACCTCCGCACATGGAAAAGGCCGTAGAAAGCCGTCCGCCACCCGGTGACGAAACCTCGCACGATGAACGCACACGGCCAGCGCCCTCCACAGCCTGCAGCACCACCCTCCGTCGGCCACCAAACCCGGCGAAGCCAGCAGGGTCTCCTCCCAAACGCCGCTTCGACCTCCTACACACCACCACCCCAGCTCCACACCGCCGCTAGAGGACGCGCCGGCGTGACGACGACAGAGCCGGGGGACCGGAGTCCCAAAGCCCCAGGTCAACGGCGCCGCCCCGTCGACCGACCTGAAGCAGGGGCCTGGACCGCCCGAGGAATCCGAAGATCCGCGAACGCCAGGACGACGGCAAGCGCCCCGCTGCACACGCAGCAGAGAGGGGAAGCGCCGCCCCCAAAACCACCGCCGACCACGCCACCACCTCCACAGCGCCGCCAGCAGGAACGCCCTCTAACCCAACACTATGTACATGGCGAGATCCGGGGATTCCCCAGCCTCCCGCTGCCGGAGACGGAGGAATCCCACCGATCGCCGCCACGCGAGGTGGATTTGACGACGAGCTCTCAAAAATCGCCCCTCAGCACTGCAGCTAGGGGATAAGGTCGCGGTGGTGTAACCTATCATGGCTCCATAGGTGAATAAACATGGCTAGGGGCACGCGGAACTCGGGGACAACGCAACCAAACACGTAGAAAGCCTAAACCTCTACCGATAGCAAAGCGTGGAAGTGTTACAAAACGTTTACATTTTCAGACTTCCAAGGCCTACAGCACCCGGAATATAAAACGCAAGATGAGATCACATAATAAGTTTAATCATGACCCTCTTCCGATGGAAAATGTAAGTCATTTGCCAACAACCAGATGGGTTAATAAAAATGCAGCATAGACTTTCTTTTAGAATCAACCTTCCATCATAGACTTCCGTGATAGTCATGAGAACACACGACAGCTGTCGATTGCCAACTAAACACTAGGGATGGCTCACATTCTATGACTGGGCTTCCTCTTGTTTTGACTCCCCAGGCACAAGTCCACGTATCTTCACATCATAAAATACCTCCTCCACCCTTCTTAAATCATACTTCATCCCTGCAAATGAAGGTTAAAAAATACATGAACAAACCTAGATTAACACAACTTACAAGGGGAAGACAAAATATTAAAGTAAGCTGAAATAATACTGCCAAAGTTATCAAGGTGAATGTGAAAACAAAAAACTTGTCCGGTGAACTAGTGAACTCACCATCAAATTTCTTACGCAAGAAGTCATTGCGCAGATTCAGCATCCTAAATGAAGCATGTAGATCAGTCAAGAAACTCAGCACCTTCCTGGGACAATCGTAGTCTCCAGAAGTGACCCGATTCACTACATATCTAGGCTGTAGAAAATTCAAAAGCAACCATTATTACTATTCATCCGATATAAAGCATTCACTGCACATCTGGGCTGTAGAAAATTGACCAAGCAATCCTCCATATCAGTATTGATTGTAGAACATCAGGATTCTATTCATTACATATTAAGGATGTAGAAGATTCAACAAGTAGTCGATAATACCACTCACTGGCTAAAGAGAATTAAAAATTATATTCACTACATCCTACCTAGGCCGTACAAAACTAAGCAAGTAATCACTATACCACTCCCTGGATGTAGAGGACTAGTATTCTTTCTGAACATTCATTAAATAAAGTTACCATATGGACAGTAAATTTGAAAGTTCAAAGCGCAGATAGTGTTACATAAAGTTTGTACTTTGCAGATATGACCAGCACAGTCTAGTCCATCCATTACGAAGTGTGCTACAAAATACAGTCCACCGCAGGTTCATATGCTTGACACTTATACATTAATCATGGTATTTTTCAGTTATCTCAGTGCACGTACACAACTGTATTTACGTACTAGAATATACAAATCTCAGGAACATTTGGGCCTGAAGCTCAGAACTGACAGAAAAGTGCATGAAAGTATTCATTAGACAGAATATACTTCCCAGTCAACAAACCCACAATGTGCTAAATGTTTGAAACTTAAGCCTAGAGCTAAAAGGTCAGCATCAATGTTTCTATGATACATAAAGTTTGGGGGGAAATTGTTCTGTAGTTGGTACCACCGCAAATACCACTCAAGTTGGAACATGATACTGATGTGTTACTAACATGTGGCCCCAGGGCCAATTTGTCAGGCTTACATCTAATGGTTACATCTTTGAGATGGTACCAAACTTTTTTTAGATTTTAAACATACCTTGAATACAGAATAAGCTTCAGAGCAGGTCACTTGACAATTCCTAGTTTTTCTTTGTTATCACCAACTTTTAATCAAGTAGATATGAGATTGCATTTTTGCTGCACTCTGTTGTGGACTAGCAGCAGGGAGTCCAAATTCAGGGATATCAGGGGATACTTTAGGGTTTAGGCCGTAGTATTGCATTAGGAGATGTAGGATGGAAGGAGTCTATTTCGTCAGGATTTCATATCGTGTTAGAAAAGCTTAAGTGCGAAGGACAGGCCTGGCGCAGTGGTGAAGTACTCCCCACTTATGCCAAGAAGTCCTGGGTTCGACTCAGCCTCTCTGCATTACACTTTGCAGGGGTAAGGCTTGACTCGTATAATCCTTCCCCAGACCCCACCTGATGTGGGAGCTTCTAGCACTGGGTACTGGGTCTGTCCTTTTTTAGAAAAGCTTAAGTGCCTGAGCATCCACTGTGTAAACGATGTCATGTATCTCCTTTTGAGATAAGCAAGAAGAATCAATCTATTTTCTCAAAATTATTCTACGAGATCAACCTATGTCTACCCAATTGCTTGCTGCCAGGGGCCATGGCCCGAGGGGGGTCCGGCAAATTTTCTTACCTATATCTCCATATATTCAGTTTGACCCGGCGTGTTAAATACCTGCAGCCCAGTTCACACATCCCTCTGGACAGGCCTCTCAGTACATTAGTATCTCAGTCCTTAGACCTTAGTTAGCCCATTAGCACAGCCCACAGAGGAGAGTAGTCAGGCAATGGCATGTCACCATGTAGGGACCAATCAATCCAGGAGCAGGGCCACGAGCGAACTGCTTCCACGCCGTGTCGCCTGCTGGCCTCCACCGCACTGCCTGTGTCGCCCATGGCTCTACTGGACTGCTTCACCGTCGCATTTCACTCTGGTTCCTAGCACCGCTGCTATCGACAACAGCTGAAGAATTTCCCCGAGACCTAGACCCCATTCCCCATTTACATAAATTATGGGTTTGATTAGCAAAACAGATAGATTTTGGATTGAAAGTGCACACCTATATACTCCCTCCGTTCCACAATATAGGATGTTTGACCCAATGTTGGGGATATCGCTTACCGGGAACTTATCGGTCGACCCAATAGAAGGGGTAAATCGGCCGGTTTATCGGCATATCGGCCGATTTATCGACATATCGGCCAGTTCATCGCCCGATTTATCTTATCGGTCAGACACCGAGAAGCGATAAATCGGCCGATTTATCGGGATATCGGAAGATATCTTGAACAGTGGTTTGACCTTTTCCACATTCACATGTATCTAGACACGTTTTAGTGTATATGTCCACTTATTTTAGTCCGAATCTAGACAACATGTGAAACACCTAAAACATCTTATCGTGTGGAACGGAGGGAGTAGATACCACACAAGGTTTTGACAATTACTTATGCTAAAATTCCAATCATGCAGCAGAATCATGAAACAGCCCTCATGACTTTGGCGCCAACTATGAGGACTGACCATTTTCGCTACGACACAGGTTCGGTACAAACCTATTTATGGAGGACCAGGGAGACGACTTCTTGCAGAACTTTAATTGCAATAATGCATTAAAGTATCATGACGTCTGCTATGCAAAAGGCACACGGGTAATGATACCGAGATTACAGTGTCTGCTAATAATTGTATGCATGTATTCTGCAAGCCCTATTTAGAAATGGAAGAATTTTGGATGTTCTTATTCTAAATAGTCGATTGTCATTGTTGATGTCTTTATAACTCTATTGTATGACTGGCATTTTAAGTTCCACATGATTAAATGTGAATTGAAAAGGGTAGGCACATGCTACTCATCTACCTTGCAAAACAAATATCATCACAAGTAAATCAAAAGGTTTCTTAGACTCAAAAAACTAATAATTACTTGTTTAATATGATTTTTTTTGTCCTTGGATGTTGATATGAAGATTATAAGCGGTATTTCCTTAACAAGGAGATATTGATTGTTATTTATTTGTAACACTGTATGTTGGCGTATTAACCACATAAATACCGGCAACAGATGACGAAAAAGATAAACTAATAGTGCAAAACAAAAAGTGTATGTAGTCAAAATCAAGTAGGTAGTTGATGGGGAACTTACAAAATCATTCGACATGAAGCACAGCCCTGCGGCACAAACAAGACGTCATGTGAGTAAGCGATGTCATTTGTACAAAATGTTACAGAAACTAAAACCATGGTAAACCTTCAAGCAAATTAGTTGTTTAGAAAAAGAGCTGCAACAGTTCTCATGTCAATGCTTATAGGATGACAAATAGACTATATGTGGCAGATAATAAGCATCTTTCAATCAAAAGGAGAGTCAGTATACTCCCCCTAAATTGTTCTTCAGCAAAATATTTAACTAGTATGACATGTAGATCCATAAATGACATCCACTTCACAAAGCAAATAAGATATGCAGATGACAAACCAGTAAGGTAGTCTTCAACGTCCAGGCCAAACTCTCCAGAGCTCACTGCAAAAGAACAGGGGCATAACATATTTAGCTTCTTAGGCAAGTACACTGACACTGTATGCCACAACTAATACAGAAGTTGGCAGAGGCTTCACGTACATCCTAGCTTCTCCTGGGCCTCGGCGTGTGTGAGGAGGCCGCCAGTCTCAAGCCAGTGCGTGAACGCCAGCATCGACACCACGGACTGTGTCTCAGTCCTCCAGTCCCCATGGTACCTAAGCCACAAACCCAAATACATGAGCAATTTCCACATAACCCAACCTCTGCAACCTGGAAAGGCGAGTAGTTAAGCAATCTCATCACCTGTAGTACTGGCCGGGGCACTCTTTGAGGATCTCCGCGAGCTGAGAGTACAGCCCCTTGATGACCTCAGCCTGTGCCTTCGCCTTGCCGAGCACATCTGCAGGAAGAGAGGAGAGGAGATAGCCCCGCAACACGCAACGAGGTTAATCGCAAGGGAGTGCCAAAACCCGAAGAGAAATGGAGAAAGGAGGAGAAGGGGGCTGCAACCTGAAATGGGGACGGGCTGGTGGACGAGGAGGAGCGCAGCGGTGGCGACCCGTGAGGCTGACTCGACCTCAGACACGACGGCGCGGATGCGTTCGCGGAGGGCAGAGGAACCGTCGAGCTGCGCGCGGAAGGACTCGAACTGCGCGTCCATGAAGGCAGGCGACGGCGGCGGCTGGGAGTCGGAGGGGGGTGCGAAAGGCGGGACGGCTGAGGAGGAGGAGAGGCAGCGCAGGGGGAGAAGGAGGAGGCGGCGGGGAGGGAGGAGGCGGGAGGCGCCGACGGGAGGAGCGAGGAACGCGGCTCGGAGCGCGGCGGCGGTGGCTGCTACTGCTGTTGCTGCGGGTCTCATCGCGGAGTATTGGGTTTTGGGGGAGATTTTAGGGAATCGTGTGGCGGAAGCTGGTGACTGGTGAGGCCGGGGAGCTCCTATTCCCCGCTCGACGCGGGACGGAATCGCTCCCGCTTGCAGCGGTTCCGGGATGGGCCGGTAGGATTGCGGCCCAATCTCTACTCTAAAAGTATGGAGTCCTGCTCGGACGGACGAAAATTTTACACTTTAGCCCCTAACAAATAGTCAAATCAACCCGCAGTCCGGATTCAGTTCCCTATCAGCCCACACTTTTCTGCATCCTTCGACAGGGAGGTAACGCCAGTCCTGGCAGGCTCGAGCCCCTGACGACCATCCTGCAGCAGGGTGCGAGGAATCCCCGCCCAAAAGTTGTCCGCAGCCTCGTCTCTCCTTCGACGGGGAGGTAGAACACGACGCGCTGGTGACAATTCGCAGACCATCTGCGCACAGGGATGGTCGGAGCGACAGCGCCACGACGACGGGGAGGCGCACGCGGAGAAACAACAGCGACCGGATGGTGGACGGTACGGAGTCTCTCGATCTGGATTCTGGAGTACATCGTCTCGATCTGTGGGAAGCTGATTTTCGACCGCCGCCGCCGTCGAGATCTCCTCCTCCTAATTCCGGAGCATTGTTTTTCGCCTCTTCCAATCCTGCCGCGATCTCCTCCTCCTTGATGGCTATCGTTGCCGGATATGCCGCCTCCTTCTTCAATCACCCCTGTCCAATCTGGCCGGACTGCCGCCCCGTCGTGCTCCCAGCGCCTCTAACGTGCCACCCGACCAGTCTCACGCATCGCTGGCTCGCCGCGCTTCCCACAAGGGCCGTCGCACTCCACCGGCCTACTTATCTCCCCACCAGATCATGTTGACGGCATGATCCGCCGCCGCCGTGCTCCCCCATTGCGCGTACGCTTTGGCCTGGAAGCCGTCGCGGCTCCACTCCCCGAGCTCACTCTGCCCACGCTTGCAGCCGTTGCCTCCCAATGCGAAGCCAGCCTGCAGGAGCAAGGTTACCCCGCCTCCTAAATTGGTGTTCGTTTCTAGCTGTGGATGGATGCTAGGACGAATTTATATGTATGGCTATTCAGATATATGGTACGATATGTGCGTAAAATTCCAATAAATGCGGAGATATTGATAATTGCATGGTGCTGGACAAATATTCATCTCGTTCAGTCTGCGTGGTTGGCTTAAGTATCATGTATTGTACTTTTCTCCACACAGGTTATTGCATATTCAGACTTATCCTCTGCACATCCCTCAAGCTGACATCATGTTGCTTGACTTTTGATTTAGTTGGGTAAAAACGTTTTATTGTCAGTTCAGGAATGTTCTGCTGAATAAGAGCTAGCAATTTTCGCTTAAAAACATACCAAACCAAATTGCTTGACTTTTGATTTAGTTTCTTCAGAAAAAAACTTCATAATTACTTGGCTATAGGAGAATGCAAATCCATTTAGGAACAAAAACTAGATGATTCTTTATTCTCAATTTTTTTGTGCAGCAGGACTGTGCATCATCATACAATGAAAATACAGGAGCCGCAGAAGTACATACCTGCAAACCTCAATTTTACCAAGAGACATCAGCTCAGGAAAAGAAATCATGTGCATACGGATCTCTTAATTTGACAAGGTAATTTTCAGTAAAAATGATACTATTAGCTTTGTATCTCCCATGTTTTGTAGGCACACGATTTCCCCTTTTTCTGTCTCTACAACATATTTCCAAATTGTGCATCAGGCCATTTAATTCACTAGGTCTGCAACTACGCATAATAATTGTAGTGCCCAACCCTTATATTGTGCACATAATTTTTCTGGAAAAATATATGGACAATTAGTAATTAATTATACTGAGTAATAGTATACATATAATATCTGAATTATTTTCACTTCATGAGCTACCTAGATGTACAAAGCTGCAAGAACTAGCCAACTAATTGCAGCTAATGCATATTATAGATCTTTTTTTCATCTGTGAGTATGGTTATATGTAAATCTCCGCAAATTAAGCCTCTGAGCTTGTGTACTGTAGTGATCTTACAACACTCTAGGTGAAATATGGGTCACTATAAGATGCATGCTTTAGTAGATAGACCGTTGCTCGATATCTGCTGTAATTTATAAACTCCCTTTGGACCGCTGAGTATCACATGTTCACTACATCACCCCTCATGTAGCAAAATTCGATTTTAGAATGCAGAAGTCAGTTACACATTCTTTACAATGTATATTGTTAACTCTTGGGTATGACTGATTCTTTACAATGGATATTGTTAGCTCTTGGGTATGACTCATCTCATTTAGGTTTCCAGGTTACAGCAAAATAAAATGTTCAGGGTCAGTTCTTGTTATTGGGGGTGAATCACCAGGCGTTGAGTTTGCTACTTAAATAGCATTGAATTATCCGGACAAGAACATGACATTAGTTCATGACAGACCAAGATTGTTAGAATCTGTTGGTCAAAAGCTCGTGGTAAGGCACTGCATTGGCTCAGATCAAATAATGTTGAAGTTCATTTGGAGCAATTAGAGTATCTAGAGTACATGTCGGAGGGAGACATGCTCTACAGATTTTGTCAGGGATAGATATATCAGTTGATTGGTACTTCTCGTGCCTCGTTACACCACTGAGTTTCATCATGGATTAGAGATTCCAAGCTGAAAGATTGCTTGTACCGTGACGGAAGATTGATGATTCACGCAAATCACATACATCATGCTTCGATTCCCAGAAAAGTTTTCATGTTTTCATTTGAATTCGGAACATATTGCTGGTAGTATCCAAAGATTCCAAATGCTCGTTGCTTACTGAAGACGTCTCCAAGATAAGAGTAAATTGGAATCTTATTCAATAAGAGATAATTGTTGGTCTCTATGCACGTGACACTCGAATTATAAATTCTTATCAAATTACATTCTAAGTGAAGTTAAGTCTTGTTATTTTTGAAAATGATATGATCATCTTTTTCTATATATGTGAACTTTATTCTGTATTGCGTTTACATGTATGACAAGATAATTGAAAGTCAGTAGCAACGCACGGACATTGTTGATCTACTGCTTGTTGGATGTGTAGGCACAAATATTCCAATTAGAGGTGTTAAGAGTGCTTGATCGCTGCAAAGGGAAACAAGAGCATTCTTGATTGTTGTGAGGGTATTTCTATAAATTTGGCTGACTGCTCTGGAGTAGCAGGTGTGCTTAAATTATGTTCAGTTCTTTCTTTGTTTGGGGAATGGATCATGAAATACCTCGCTTAAATTTATAGAACCTTCCATGATTTTTTTCACTGCATGCTTATGTGCAGTGTAATCTTCTGTTTTATTGGTCGTACAGAGTCATATTTTATTGGGAGCTAAGACACTTATACCATATGTTCTTGCTTGTGGAATTATGTCGGTGCTTGACCTGATGTGAAAAAGGGTGCTAGCTTACATTGTGATTACAGTGCCATGATGCCCTCCTCCATATACACAGTTTCCCATTTCTGGGAACAGTTGAATTATTAAAATGCTTGCCAGTTACAATATTGTTTCACCTTTTAACGGTAGATTTTTTTTGTATAATTCTGATAATAAAACAATGCACTTTTATTTGGAAGAGTAGCATCAGTGGCAAACAGGTATGAAGTCTACAAAGAAATTTTACTTTGAACAGTTGACACCGTTTCATTTAGTCAGACAAATGGATACGATCATACAAGCTGTAAATTGGTAGGTGCTTAATTTAAAGAAAGATTGCAAATTGGTAGATGCTTAATTTAAAGAAAGATTGCACGTTGTGAACAAGTACAATTGATAAAAATTTACTCAGTGCGTTTATATCGAGTTTATGTCTGACGGAACGTGGGAAACTATTTTCTTTCTCTCACTGGGTAGCATCAAAACGATGTAACATGTTTTACACGTTGCAAACTAAGTTAGCTACAGCAGCCCTCCGGTTTGTCGTAATATTTTGCAACTAAATATATATTATTTTTTAGCACCTAGGGGTGAAAACCATTAAAATATATGTTCCCGTTGCAACGCACGGGCATTTAACTAGTAAAAGGTAATGTTTATATTTTCCTTTATTACTTTTTTCTTTTCTGTTTTTATAGTAAAAAATGTGTTTATGTTTGTGGAAAAAGAATAAAATAAAATTCTGTTGTGACATGATGTGATGAGATCCATCAAACAATGTCTCAGACGTCTTAATTATCCTGGTTTACTACATGTGCCAATATTTTCTTTGACACATATTTCCATGCATTTTGTGGAGGTGGATAGCTTCACAAAATATGCTCATTTCCTATCAATGAAGCGCCCCATTACTGTCAAACAAGTAGTTAAGATATTTGTGAACAACATTTCTAAACTATAGGACTTGCTCACTGACAGAGACGGGATTTTCACCAATAAACTTACGACATGATTTATTCAAAGTTCTTGGCATTGAATTACATGAGTGCCTCATACCATCATCAAACTGAGATCATACTGAACAACCAACCAATATTTGGAAATTACCTCAAATGCATGTCCTTTTCTCAACCAAAAAAATGGCATTGTTGTCTGTCATTAGTAGAACTAGGTAACCCGGCGCGGCGACACGCCGCGCCCTTTGAATTAAATTGTATGATTAACTTTATTTTTTATGCACCGGCGGTAAATGTCGATGGTAATTACCGTTCAAGAATTCACGGAATAACTATTCTAAAATGACTGCCGTCGGAAAATTACGCTCAAAACCGAAGAGCTGCAGCGAACAATTGCCGTCAAAGTGTGTCGTAGTTAGTGAGCATTTTTCATATTTGGAATAAAAAGATATATATTATACACCTTTCATTATTACTATTGAAAAAAATAGTTGAGCGACTATAATTTCATTTGGATCATTTATTCTATGTTTGTCATTTATTCTAATATGCAATAGAGATGTAACAAATGAGGTAATACTTCGTAAATAGGCCATAGTGTGTAATATTAATCTTCAAAGCATAGAGAACAGGGCTATTCGATCTATTGTCTCACCAGTGTTACATATCCTCTCAGTGCATCGATTTAATTGGAATATGAAAGAAAAATTAAATGAAGCAGTACAAAGATTATCACGACTGTTGAGCAAAATATTAACTTAATGGTACACCATAAATATTTAGTACGACATTATTGACAACAATCTCTTTTACGTCACTACTGCCAAGATCAATAGGCATAAGTGAACTACTTATAGAGACATTATTGATTTCGTGCCATAACCAGTTTGTATATTTAATGATAGAATACCGATAGCTAACTTTCACATTACATGATAACATAATTGGTATTATAGATAAAATATTCGGAAGCATGCATGGCACACTGCAATTTTCTTAGTTAATATCCATTTGTATCTAAAATAAGATTTTCCCTATGTGAGACGGACAATCAGATAGAAGGAAATGGAAGGAGCAAATTTTCGGCTACAAAGAAATGAAGATGGAAGAGAACTTGATGTGAAATATTCGGAGTCCAGTTTGTGCTGAAATTATCCCATCGGCTTCTTTTCATCAAGCTCCTGCTACAAAAGGAAAAAATGAAATTCTACAACAAAGACGAACTGAAGTGCAATACAAATTTTATTCAAAGAAGTGTGGATATATTATAGCTAAAAACGTACACTGTTACAAATCTCAAGTGTGCAACACATAATATCATTGAAAGATTCTGAAATATAGTGGTCCATGAAAAAGAAACGTCTGGAACTGAATATGCAGCCAATCAAAGTTCCAAGTATCCCGCGATCGACAGTATTCATTGCACCCCATATAATAGTTTTACACTATTTTCTTATGACCTGCTAAATCTATAGGGAACATGTGGACAGCAGAATTAGTTCCATAGATACCTAAGAGGAGACTTGAATCAGACATCTGATATTGCGAACAATTTTACTGTAACTTCTTTATGAATTCCTATCACTACTAGTAGTTTGATATTTGCACCACATGTTTTTTTTACTACAATCTGTTCCATTGGATTTCTGTAACTTACCGAGATTAAATCCTTGAACATGGAGTCATGAACACAATCCTCTAGAAGCGTCATGAACGCTTCCTCTTTCGACATGTAGTTCATTGCACAAAACACATTCTGTTGTTGATAGTAAAGAGTTAGTTGAATAATATATTAATCAAACTAATAGTTTTTTTCTTGTGTTGAATACCCCAGAGACTTTGTTTCATACTTTGTTGCAGACTGATTGTTATGTCAAAACCTATTTCATATTTAACAAACCTACTCAAGGGGCAATTCATTATACTCCTTTTCCATGGGCTTTTACCTAAACAAAATATGACCTTAGGAAACATACCATGCACAAAGCTCATCATGCAAGAAACAACTACATAATAGTAAGCAGGCCGTTCCTAGGACGTTAGAAGATGAAAATACATGGATAGATTATTACCTTTCAAAAAGAGCTTCGATTCAGTTCGTTGTGCAAGAAACATACAACAACATGCACGACAACAATCTTATTTTACTTACAGAGACAACAAAAGGATCACTTATGTTCCCTTCCAGCATTGCCCAATAGTGCTTGATAAGCAATGAATTCACTTCAGAAACTGTCTCATGTGTAAGCCTCCAAGAGGTATATCAGTTTCCTAACATGGATTAATGCAATTGCAAAGTCGAGCAAATGACATCAATATAGATCTCAGGGTCAATGCCTCTTATGTGCCAAATCGTAAATATTGGATATTTAACAGATAAACATGGATCCGACTGGAAAGAAAACATCATTGTTTATACAACAAACTGAAACTCTAGAAGGTCTGTGTAAAAACTCTTTAGACGACTCATTCTCCTACAGTACAGTTTTAGAACGTTACCATATGAGAAAGAGAACATCACGTTGCTTACCTCAGATCAAACTTGCTTCAGAGCCGATTCCGGCAAATCGCTTTGGAAGCAAATAAAAGGATATCCTTGTTTGAATGAGCACCTAAAAGGCTTCAAGGACTTCCTTGCTTGAATTTTCACAAATTCGTGTTAATGTGATGTTATACCAACTATTTTATTTTATTTCCATCTAAATACAATGTTTGATTTGGATTAAACATTCCAGTTTAGTTGATGAGTGTGATGTAGGATGTCAGAGCACGTTGGGGTGTTGCGATTCCTGCATGATGTTGGGTACATGAGAAGGCAGCAGAAGATAACAGTGTGCATTCTGAACAATTACATTATTAAAGGAGAGGGCCGGTTCTATTTGGAGCAGCAAAGGATATACTTAGCAACAGAAAGAACAAATCCTCAGAGGCAATGGTGAGGATAAAGCACATATCTTTGATTTGGTGGTTTTTCTCCGGTTGATCTAAACTATTTAGATCAGTACATGAGCACAACGTCCATATATTTAGTTAGTTATTTTCTCAACAAAAAAATTGGGCATATGGATAAGTGCCGTACCTTCTTACGTTTTGTACAGAATTATTTGTTCTTTATTTTTGTCAGACACCCATCAGCATATTATCCATACATCTTCAGAATTGTTGTTAAAAAACAGTTCTTCAGCTTGAGTATCTGCATGTCTCGAATATTCATCCACGCATGGTGATTCTGTTAAGATCTTTTCATGCAAATGCAAAACTGAAATGACAAAAATAGTGTTGTATTTCTGTGCACCAACACAAAATTGTAGTGGATTGACCATGAATTACTCATAGACTAAAATTCTCATGGGATGACAGAATATGCAGATTATGAATGAATGACCTTCAGTTAATATCTGAACTGATATGTTCCACGCTGGAGAAAATAACTTTATATACTAAACTGAAATAAATAATCTGGAGATACGAACTCTTACTACACTTTCAACATCATAATTTATAAGAATCAACTGCCGTACTATTAATTTTCATATAGCAACCACCATGGAGACAAACTTGTTACTAATTTCTATCACAATTCAGGACCGTTAGCATTGCTTTGAAGGATTTCTCCTCAGATTTTAAATATCGGTCTCCACTTCAATATATTTTAAATCAGCACGTTCCAATCAAAGGAAATAATCATCAATTAGGTTTTATGTTTACACATTACCTCAAACGCATGATAGGCATGACCAACAGGATGCGTGGAGGAGAGATGATGGACTTGGGAAGGGGGCGCTTGATGGAGACCCTTAAATCTGTTGCAGCTCGAGAAGTTCGTCCATGGCACGCTCGTGCAAGTTTGTCCACCCGCCAATGAAGTTTGGCTGCTGCTCGCAATGCAGCAAGGCCCATGCGTGCTGGACATGTTGATCTTCCCCTCGTAGCTCAGGCTTGCATAGTCTTGCCCAGTATAACATCGAGTCAATTGACATGTCTCGAGAGACAATAACTTTCACCTTCGTCCCCATCCTCGTTTCTTATCAAGTGCTTGTAAGATTTTCCTATAAAGAGGAACGTGATGTTGAGAGGGCAACATTGTGCAAGAAATTAAGCGCAGAGTTGGGCCGGCGGTGGACTACCTGGTGGCGGCGAGCGGCCCCCGACAGCGACGGCGGAGCACTAGCCGGCTGATGTGCTCCGTGGCAACGATGGGAGAACCTGGGGCGGTGGCGGGGGGCTGCAGGTGGAGGAGATGCTGGACTGGTGCGCGCCTACCGGTAGCAGGGGAAGTGGGGTTGGTGGCGGCTGGATTGGTGCGGCCATGAACTCCGGTGGCTTGCGCGAAGGAAGCTCGCCAGCAGGATCTGAGGCGCGGGGAATGGGGAGCTCGCCGTCAGGAGATGGAGCGTGGGGGTAACTCGCCGGCGGGATCTGGGGCGCGAGGAGAGCTCACCGGCTGAGCTGGGGCGTGGGGGGAGCTCGCCGATGGAAACTGGGGCGTGGGGAAAGCTCGTCGACGGGATATAGGGCGCGGGGAGAGTCTCCGGCGGAGTTGGGGTGTGGGCGAGCTCTGCGCGTCGCCGCCCGGCCCTGCTGGGTTGGTCGTGCTCGACCGGAGCGAGCTCCAAAGCCGGTGGCCGGAAACAGGGAAGACGACGTCGATCCCGATCAATGGATGCGTCCCAATTGGAGCTTGTCGGGGAGGATATAGAGGACATCGAAGCGGTGCCGCCGGTGGCCTCAGATCCGCTCGGGGCGGCCGGAGACGGCGGCGCGACAGCGTCCACGCGCGGCGCACGGATGCGACTGGGAGCGACTGGTTAACGCCCGTCTCCGCGTGCGCCAAAAATCGTGCGGAAGCGGGGTTACCGGTTGCAACCGGGTGGCCGGCATATGCCAAAAATCGTGCGGGAGGGGGATTACCGGTTGTAACCGGCTGACCGGCGCGCGGGCGACGCCAATTTTCGTGCGGAAGCAGCGCCGCGCGCTGCCGAGCGGGACGTGGAACGATCTCGACCCTCCGTCGCCCCGAATAGATGGCCAGTATAATTTAGACGACGTGGATAGCTGTTTGGAGGGTGAATCCTTCCAGCTTTTATATATAGTAGTATATGGTGGTATAACACTATCTTCCACACAAATCTTCAAATGCCTCCATTTCAAGCATTATATGGCTGTGCTCCCGCACAAGTTGTTGAAGTGTTCCTTATAAGACAACTGGTAAACAACACAATCAAGGATATAACTTGATAAAAGCTCGAGATAGAATGAAGAATTTTGCTGGTAAGCATAGAACTGGAAGGAAATTTGCCATTGGAGACATTGTTTATCTCAAAATTACATCATGACAAACATACATCCTTTAGGCATTCACAGGTGTATTGAGTTACACCCAAAATTGTATAGTCCTTTCAGAATATTGGAAAAGGTGGGACACAGTGACACACACCTCATACAAACTCTTCTGCTAAAATGGTTGCCTACTTTATCCAACCATCCATATTACTCAACTGAAACTTCATCACGCATGGACCTATTGGTTGTGCCTGAACAACATTTACCCTAGATTGATGAAGCTGGCAATATTCATAGTGGACATGAAGTTCACCTGGACACAAAAGTAATTCCCAAAAGATAAGGGGCACATCAGTGTACATGTGGTGCAATGGGCTTGTCAAGTGGATCAATCTTCTAGCAGAATCTTGAACTTTGGAGGATTCAAAATTTATGCAGAAAGTTTATTTTTTTGAGATTCCAACCTTGAGGACAAGTCTGATATTAATACGGGGGAATTTTCATGCACTACTCTGCTTCTTCGTTGTTCTGACTATCTTTCTTATCAGCTCAAAACGGTATATAGCGTCCTCAACCGTCTGATTGTCATCCTATGCTTCCCGCTCAAAGAGACTTGTTGCTGACTTCCTTAAAGGTCTATGCTATGGTGTTCAGCCACCGTTGATCTTACATCCAATGGCGCTGATTGAATTACTATTCCCAACTGACATAACTGCTTTTCCTTTTTATTGATTTATTGGCTTTGGCTGAGCCGAACAGATGAGAGTCGTGCCTGGCACGGTCTCGACCTCCAGTTCACCTCTGATGAGCGAGCATTCTTCTTTGCCTCCACTCACATGGTGATAGGGAATGGGCTGACGGCGAATTTTTGGGAAGATCGCTGGGTAGAGGGACGATCCATCAGAGAAATTGCTCCCCTTCTATACGCCTGCGTCCCCAAACGCCGCCGCAAGAGGAGAACTGTCGCCGACGGCCTGCTTGCGAACCAATGGGCCTGTGACATCCATGGGGTGCTCGGCATTCATGAGATTGGCCAGTACCTCATGCTTTGGCAGCGGATTGCAACCACGGCGCTGACAGACGAGCCTGACCGACTAATCTGGAGGTGGAACGCGAGCGGCGTGTACTCTGCACACTCTGCCTATCTTGCCTCCTTTCAGGGCTCGGTCTCGTGCACGACGTGGAAGCTTGTTTCGAAAAGTTGGGCGCCTCCTCGCGTCAAGTTCTTCCATTGGCTAGCTGCGCTTGACCGCTGCTGGACGGCAGACCGCCTCGCACGCCACAGACTGCAGCACCACCAGAGATGCCCTCTCTGCGACCAGATGCCGGAGACAATGCACCACCTCATTCTGGAGTGCCCTCTCTCTCGGCAAGTCTGGCACGAGGTGCTGTCTTGGCTACGCATGACCTGTCGCCCGCCCGCAACTGAAGCCTCGCTGCATGATTGGTGGATTACTGCACGGCAGAACACACCGAAGCCACTGCACAAGGGCCTAGCTTTAATCACCCTACTCACGCCTTGGATGATTTGGAAGCATAGGAATGGATGCATCTTCGAGAATGAAAGACCATCTGCTAGCAGCCTTGTCCTTCGAATCAAAGAGGAAGCAGCCTTATGGGCTCGTGCTGTTGCAGCTGGCTTGAGAGCTGTCCTGCCGACAACCTGGAACGTACATTGATTCAAGAGTGAAAGGCACCAGAGGTCACGAAGTTGCGCGAAAAGTAAGGATTGGTCACCAAGTTGAAAAACCTCAAAACGAGGTCACGAAGTTGTGGAGTAGTCAATTTTTGATCATTCCGTCACGGTGGGCGTCAAGTTGCTGACGTGGCACTGTGTTTTTTTACAAAAAACACCTTGAACTTTTATATATTCTAATTGTTAGGTCCTTCTCCATATTTATTTTCGAGTGAAACGCACCAGAGGTCACGAAGTTGCGCAAAAATTAAGGATTGGTCACCAACTTGAAAAAGCTCAAAACTGGGTCGCGAAGTTGTGAGTTAGCCAATCTTTGGTCACTCCGTCACGATGGACGTTAAGTCGCTGACGTGGCGGACTGTTTTTTTACAAATATCCCCTTAGAATTTTGTTTCTTCTAATAGCTAGGTCCTTCTCGATAAATCTGGGCACAGTTTGGTCTCAAATTTTATTTTTGCTCGCCGTCGTCACCTCACCGTCGCGTCCAATCTCCCGGTCTCCGACCTCCTCCTCTCCCTCCCTCCTCCTACCTAACCTCCGATGGCTGCCCGCTCGCGCCCTCCGCGCCCGTCGTCTCCTTCCCGCCCTCCGGCTCCCTCTAGCCGCCGAGCACGGTGCAGTGGCGTCGTTCGCGCGGGGCAAGGCCCTCAGCATAGTGGCGCACGGGCGCAGGACAGGAAGGGCGCAGGACAGAGAGCCGTCGTGGAATCGGTCGGCTGCCCCCAACCTCGCCGCGCTGCAGGCTACGACTGCGGCGTCGTTCCCGTGCTGCTCGGCGAGCCGTGCGTGGACGCCGACGCCGGACGCCGCTGCCGGACGCCGGATGTAATGCACAGAAGAGATGAACTGCTCCACGCGCCGCACCAGTTTATTTGGAGTATTTGTAAGATGAAAAAAAATCGAAAAAAACCTAATAATTGGAAGAAACAAAATTCTAAGGGGATATTTGTAAAAAAACAGTCCACCACGTCAGCGACTTAACGTCCGTCGTGACGGAGTGACCAAAGATTGGCTAACTCACAACTTCGTGCCCGGTTTTGAGCTTTTTCAAGTTGGTGACCAATACTTAATTTTTGCGCAACTTCGTGACCTCTGGTGCGTTTCACGAAAATAAATATGGAGAAGGACCTAACAATTAGAATATATAAAAGTTCAAGGTGTTTTTTGTAAAAAAACACACTGCCACATCAGCAACTTGACGCCCACCGTGACGGAATGACCAAAAATTGACTACTCCACAACTTCGTGACCTCGTTTTGAGGTTTTTCAACTTGGTGACCAATCCTTATTTTTCGCGCAACTTCGTGACCTCTGGTGCCTTTCACTCTTGATTCAAATATCCTGTAACCCACCTCCTAGGAGGATTGTAACCTAAACTCTACCTTTTCAATAAAATGAAACGCAAAGATCCTTTGCGTTTTCGCAAAAAAAAACTTTTATCTTTTTGTCCGGCTATTAAGCCATGAATCCAAGGCACTTGTAGCCATCTCTTTTCCTTTGGGTTGAACCTTAGCCACCACTAGTAAGGTCGTTGACTACCTTTCTCGTAATAAGGCTTAAAAGCCTAAACAATTTACCACTTCAAGTAGCTAATCAAATAGTGTCTTGTCAGAATATTTGTGTGATTTCTTGATCGTATTTAAAGTGTCTAAATTCTAAGTTCAAACCTATCAAGAGTGGTGTGTCCCATATGTTGGCGCGAGGAGGGACCTCCAGTGGGGGAGGTATGACACGGCGACAAAGGCATATTAGAGCAGCAAGCCGGGAGGGATTATTAGGGGCAGGGAGGCCATTAAGAACTTTAAGTATGAATTTCCAACTTCACGTACTGCAGAAAAAAAATCAATACAAAAGGGCAATTTGAAACATCATTTGCATAAGTTCAACGAGTGGGCGTCCGCCGTCAACATTGTTTTGTATCCTGTCCTTCTTGGAGTTTTGTAAACTTAATCTCCCTTTTCAATGCCAGTCTTTGTGTTCTTCTAAAAAAACATTTGCACATTCCTGATATTGGCAGTTGAGTACTGATAGTGCTATCACAAGTTTACATGTAGTAGTAGACCGGTGTATTTTCACTAAAAAAGGTTGATATTCCAGTCTAAAGAGCTTATGAACAAGAATAGTAATTCCAAATATGTACATATTCTACCAATGTGACAAAAATCTTCTATGCAAACCATAGCCGTTGAATCTTGAGTATGCAAGAGAACAGCCTCTTGTTCTTTTAGTCCACAAGACGACAAGAGACATTCATAATCCACCTATCCAGATTAAGTAACTTGGTAAGTAAAATGAAAAGCAGAAGGAAATTGACAAGAACCTGATTATATGCATACTTACATCTATTTTAGCTTCAACAGACTAAGTAGAGCAACAAACCGGAAGAGTACACCATTAAGCATCATAATGGCGATGCAAAGAGCAAAATAATTGATATCAAAACCACCTTTTAGCAGTGCTCCACATCGGGTAATGAGCCATACGCCAGAATAACTGAAGGGTAATAATGTGTGTTAGGAGAAAGGGTAAAAGGTGACAAGTTTGATTTTTAGACTAACAGAAGAAGGATTTTCGGGTCTGGGACCTCCTAAACTAAAACTGATACCGGCCGACCAAGTGAGGAAGCTGCATAGCTTCATAATATTATGATGACATTTATTAATTCAGAAACTTATTTAATTGCCAGATAGTTTCTCCAAAAATATTGCTAAAAGGAATTCCTCGATATTAATATTTATATACAAATAAATATGAACAAGAGATTTTTTTATAATTTTCAGGATATACAGGACTGATAATTGACTGCAACAACTCGCATGTGAGAATATTACATTTTTCTCATTGCGCCAAACAGCTTTTAGCATTTTCAAGCTATTATGAACCATTGGATATTTTTCATCTATATGAATGAACAATTAATTCATAAGATATTTTAGGAGTTCATATAGTCGAGCTTGTGCTGTTAATTAAATGACAAAAAATCGTCTTTACTATTAGTCAAGTGCTCAGTAAGGAAAATGGAAATTAAGAGGGAGAAAATACTAACTTCTTTGCTCCAGAAATAATGAAAGCTTCTAGTGTCCACTTGGGATAGCAAAATCCTCTAATAAATTGTGGAATTTTTGCATCAGTGCCAACCAGGACCAATACCACAGGCAGCAATGCAGAACACTGCAAGAACAAAGTTCATTAAGCCAAATCACCTCCTCTAATTGGATTTTTAATATAATGACAAAGTTTTGACGATGGCCTACTTACCAACTGAGCTAATCCTAGCTCAAACCAAATCGACAGGGTATAACCTATGCCAGTTACACAGTAAACTAATGCAAGCAAGACCAAATAATTGTCTCGAAGTGTAGACCGTGGATTGTTGAAGAAATAGAATGTTGAGAGGAAGACAATAGGTTTAACCACGGTGTTGAAATGGTCAATTGTATCTCTTGCAAGGAAGTAAGCTAGAGAACTCATGCCAGATTCTCTCTCTCTCCAGTATTGCAATCTTTCTGGTGAAAATGACCGCAGTGCTGCAAGCTGGCACAACAGTGCTGAACAAAAAGCAAATTAATGTCAATAAGAATGCTATTGTATGTTATTAGAACAGTCGCCTTTGAAAAACAAAGCATCTATGGAACAGTGTCATTGTAGCTTCACTATAAGGGACGAAAATCCCAACGTAAATATAATCACTAGATTAAACATGAATTAGTCAAACTAGTAATATTGAAAAGTTAACATATGATTTTCTTTAATTTTCTATTTCACAGAACATGTACAAAGCTGTCATATGTATTTATTGCTACTTTACAGTTTAACACAGGAAAAAAGACATTAAGTGTGAATTTCTGGAAAGAAAGAAGCAACATCTACCAAGACAAGAAAATCTATTTCTGGACCATAGTTGCTCCGTGCTGCGCGGTACTGATTTTATTAAGAGCGAATTTAGCTTTCATACTTTGTTTAAACACCTCAAGTTAATATTCCAGGCAAAGATGCCACGGGAACAACTAAAAAAAAAGATGCCACAGGAAGCCTTACAGAAATGATAGATCATGCATGGTCAATCCAAGTGTCACTAATATATATTGGCCTTTTGCGATCCATTTTTAGATACTGCCTCAGAGCAATGAAATTTTTTGCATCTATCTTTTGTGATTGCATGGATGATGCACACACGAACATACACCACCACACACATACATCCACGCAACCATCCCTCCTAACCACACACTAGAACTGATGGAGGCTGCGGTAAGTCAGTGAATCTCACTAAATTCCTCTGAACACACCGCCTGTGTGTGCAAAAGTGAGCACCACAATTTGAACACGGTGGGTGACTGGGTGGTATCCCACAACTCCACCACCCTACCAAAGAGGTGGCTCAATATTTTCGCAATCTAATAAGATGAGGGACAAAATATTTCTTCTTCTGTCTTTTTCTGTTGCTGCTTTATGGTTTAGAAATCATGAAATTTGCAAAAATAACGCAGGATGCTGACTTACAAACTGCAATTATGGTATACCCATAAGAAGCTACACCGAGTGTATCATCGTTAACTTTTGTGATGGTTCCAATGCATATGCCAGCAATACCCAATATTAGGTAATCAACAGCCTGTTGTGTAGCTTCACGTAGGCGTTGCTTAGCTACCCTGAAAACATAATTTTTGCAATGGAGTTATAAACTGGTTCACCAAAGCAAGTAAGAGAAATTAAGGAAATCAATTTACCTCCCTAAACAGTACTTGTATTGCGCAAGTACACCGGGTGTTTTCCTATCCAGTAAATCGTTTGTGTGCCTGACATTTTGGTGCACAGAATCTTTACTATCTATCTGTTGTACAGCAGAATCTTCTCTAGTAATTGATCCAACAGTATATAACTCATGCATCATATCAATCTCCTCAAGGTCCTTCCGCATATCTTCTGGAACTTCATATCCATTATGTAGAATCCAAAGAAGTGGCAAATGTTTAGGAGTGACATGTCCTATCATTTTTGTCTTTACTATTCCCTCTAAGATGTCAATATAATAGTCTGGAGGATTCTCACGCTCAGGAACCTTGATCCCCAGACCTGAGAAGTAATTTTCAATTTCACATATAGGCCCGTGGTAAGCAATAAGGCCACCTCTTGCCAAAAGAACGAAGTCATCAAACATATTGAACAAAGTATAGCTGTATAAAATATAAATACATGTTAGATAAATATTCATATTTAATAAAGTAAAAAAAAGAGTGTGTACAGAAGAGAATAAATAACTACATGCTTAGTCATGTTTCTACGAAATGTTATATACACTAAAGCTGAGCATTATGCATGTCGATGAATTTATTTTCATCAACTTTAGTAACGCCAACTGATAGGTGGCCCTGGACAATGTAATGCAGTGTATTGGTCAACCGATCAATGTTTGTTACAAAATTTGCAAGAAAAATTTGCAGACGAGTTAAGTCCTTTCAACTCAAGATTAGACAAGAAGGATTTTTTTTACAGGAAATAAAGGCATGATTTATTCAAAGTTTACAGGGAAACCTTGGTTGGTGAATCACCGCACAAACATTAACGCCTTGGGATGCTTCATGACGAAGAGCTCTTAGAAGTTGCTGAGAGGAAGCACTATCTAAGCCTGTTGTTGGCTCATCCAATATCAGAAGAGATGGTTCCATAACCATTTCAATTCCAACATTTACGCGCTTCCTTTGTCCACCAGAAATGCCCCGCTTTTCCACTGTCCCAACAAGGGAATTTCTGATTTCCTGGAGGCCTAGTGACCCTATAACTCGTTCAAGAACTAGAACCTTATCAGCTTTTGACATGCCTTTGCTTAACCTGTTTCGCGAAACAATAGTGATTGTTAGAGGAAAATGTTCGCCTTATGAAAATCAATAAGGATATCATCAAACGAATTGCTGAAATCAACTATGTGATATCCCTTTGGTTTTCGGCATGCATAGCAAAGAACATATACCGCAACTACTAGAAGTCATCTAGGCACATAGCTTATGGCATATAAGAGATAAGATTAATTTATGTAACTGAAGAAGAGAACATGAAAAAAATAAGTTAAATAAATGATATACCACTTAAACAATCACATTGTATCATATTTGAAAAAAAAGATATTGTTTTCAATATAGTACGTGAAGGAGCTATGCGAATAATATTGTTGAATTCTGCACATCGATACTTCTTTGTATATGAACTCTTGCAATGCTATGTCATAAACTTATGTACTGAAACATTTCGAGGCAGCCTAAAAGAGTCAATTAGGAAAGCAAATGGTCTTTGATATGTATCTAATACCTGCAGCAACCACTAAACCACAAATTTTCCTCAACCGTCAGGTTCCCGTGGACAATATCATCTTGTGGCACAAAACCAATTATCTTCTTATACGACTGCATCGATCCAGATTTTCCATTTACAAGGACCAACCCATCCTTCTTATAACCTGATGTTTTACCTAACACAGCGTTGAGAAATGTGGTCTTTCCTGCTCCAGAAGGACCCATAATGGCTGTTATCCTACCTGGTGAAAGTTTTCCAGTAACGCATTGCAGAAGTTTCTTTTTTCCAATGGATAATGTCAGACCTTTGAAAGCAACCTCAAGCATTGGCCTTTGTGGTCTATTTACAGTAGCACGAGACACTATTCCAGCGAGTGTTAATTTGTCTTTGTCTAGCTGCAGAGCTCTTTCCTTGTCAATCTGACTATATGCACGCCTGAACCTTTCAGTGCGAACATTTAACTTTCTGCGATTTTTGGATCTCTTAACGTTACCTTTATTGGCCTGCAATATTCCATCAGAAGATGTAGCTAATTGCTCAGGTGTATCAGAAGACTCATACATCTCCACCTCATGCCTTAGTACAAGTTCTTTTGCTAATTTCCATCTGTCACGTGCTGTTGCTGATTCCTGTGCAATTTCAGCAGCCTTTTTACGAGATTTAGCCGACACTTTAGCTCGAATTGCAATGAACTGATCAGAGCAGTTGTACACCAGCAGTAAAACAACACTTAAGATAACCTGAAAAAACAAGATCACAAGAAAATTAACCTTTTTGAAAAACTATCATTAAACAGTGTGCACAAGATGGTCGGCTATGTTGAAGTATATGTGGATTTCCCAATCTTTTCCATCAGTTCGGAATTTTGGTTCTACGGGTTGCTGCATCAAACTTAATATGGTATCAGAGGGTCTTGGGTTCAAGTCTCGGCTTTAGGAATTTAGATTAAAAAATTGCCTACCCTCTTTCTGTCCACGTTTAGGCCTTATCGATTCACACGTGAGTGGGGTGTTGAAGTATATGTGGATTTCCCAACCTTCTCCATCAGTTCGCACTTTTGGTTCTACCGTTGGTGCATAGGCTCTAAGTAAATTGATATTGATAGATTCTCCCATTTAAGTTGGGTGGTTTTCTATGAACTGACTTCTGAGAGAAACTAGGATACTTACAATCAATATACCACCAAACAAAGCGATATCTTCTTTCGTTGAATTTTCCTTACATCTGCTTTTCCAGATACAATCTGCAAAATTATATGAAATCACTGATACAAAGTGTAGATGGTAGCTATTTTGAACTTTTTTTAGACCAAAGGACGAAGGCCCAACATTAAATTAATAACGCCCCGAACAGCGACAGAGATTCACAGCTTGTTATTAAATATTGCAAGATACATTTCTGCAGATACTTTGACCCAATCAAGTGCTCTAGGCTATCTACCTTTTAGTTTAAAAGGTATGTTAAGCAGCAAAAATGGTGGAATTTTATCTTTAGCAGACATTACAAACTAGTCGTTAAGATGTCAAGGGATTGTTCAACCCCAGAAGAAAAAATGTGAAGAATTCCAATCATGTATGGATCTTGACAAATCATACATAAATTGAAATAAAAAGAACCAGTTACCCGATAAGCTGTACTAATTCTAATTCATGTTTCTCAATGGAGGTAGTTCAGAAAATAAGAGATGCATACCATTTTCATCAGTGGAACCTTTTCTGCAATAAGACCTGAAAATGCAAATTTTGTTATGTATAATAATTAAAGACAGAACAACATATCACAAAAAGAAAAGGCTAAGATAGTACCCCTTGCTACAGTTCAATTTCTGGACAGTGGATGGACAGTGGTTCCCTGGAGGGCAGAAGACATCATTAGTAGTAATCACATCAGCCCAAGAATCTGCACTGCCGCATGTACTGTTAGATCCAGGAGTTATTTGGTAAGAATACCTGACATTTTCGAAAACAAAGAAACAGTCATGTGATATGAAATTCTTGTGAAGAGTTTTTACATGGTAAATGAATCATGGCAAGTGTAAATTACTCTTACGGATCACAAAGGTTGGTGGTATCATTGAGTGTCCCAAGAGGACAATAAGCACCCAAAGGGCAAGCTGGAAAAAATAAGAACAAACTTAGAGCAAGTAAACAGTAAGACAGTGAATACTGAATATCAACAAGAAAAAAGAGAAGCGAGCAACTATAAAGGATGCATAATATTGAGAAAGTTAACAAGTTCCGAAACCTTTCTATCAAGGTAATGGTAAACATATTAAATTAGTGCATCAAACACTTTCGAGAACTCTTCCCACATTTGTCATCCAAACTTTTTTGAACGGATAGGGGATACTATTTGATTTCATACAAAATTAATTTAATCTCTTGGGGTAATTTGTTTGAATAGATACACTTACGCATCATGCAGGTCAGGCCAAGAGGACAAAAGAAACCTGGACAGCATGGTCTGCACCTCCCTGCTCTGGATGGAACTGTTTCCTCAAGTGAGGTGACATTGGTTTCCAGTGTTGAGCAAGCCCAACCAGATTGGCAACCAGGTGCCCATGAGTTCTGGTTGCAATTCCTACTAATCCTTCCAACGCGCTTGCTTCCCAAGCTGCTGAGATACAATTCCATTTCAGCTTTGCCACACAGCATTGTAACCATTTGGCCTGCATACACGACAAATTTATTTCATTATGAAAATATTCACGAGACATTTTCTTCACAAAATTAATATGTAGGCATGTACTTCAACTCTAGCTCTAGTTCTTACAGAAATCATCAGGATTCATTGAAACATCATGACAAATACACAAGAGGATTTAGTACTTATTTTAGTTAGTACTAGTCCCGCTCGGCAACAACGGATGCAGGCCCAAACCCCACAACCTTCTCAGGCATTCATCCCCACTTCCCCAGTACTCATTCTCCTGCGGTCTGTGGATTCCAGAAACCTCTACGGACGTATTGATCTACCATTGCTTCCACCTACAAAGCTAGAATTGATTCTGTGGAGCTAGGGTATCTCCGCGGAATTTCCCCTGACCAAAAACGCGGAGATGATTCAAGTTTACCGCGGCATGCGAGGAGCCCTGGCCTGCGCTGCTCTTCATCACGACCATGGCGCGGTAGGGGAAGAGACAGGGAGCGGGGCGGCCTGGACTTGAGCCCCCGCACGACCCGAGCCCGGCCCCGGAGGTAAAGGTGTCAGGCGGCGTCCCGCAAGAGTATAACGGCCCGTTCGGTTAAAATGGTTAATTCGGTTCGGTTTATACGTTTATATGGTAAATACGGTTTTGATACTTCGGTATATACGGTTTTGTACAAAGATATGGTTCGGTTTCGATAAAACCATTTAATTTCGGTTCGATTTGGTAATAACCAAACTAATCAAAGTTGACGTGATTTTTTGAATAAAACATAACTTTTATGGCCATATATTTGTATTTTATATTTTGCATGACCGAACTAGACGTGTTGCAAAAAGGAGAGGCAAAAAGCAATGAAATTTCCGCCTAAGCACAAAAAAAAGAACAAAACAGAGACTTGAACTCGTGACTTAGTGTCGAGAAATAGAGCGCTCCACGTTCTAACCAGTAGGGTCGCTCAGCTTTACTAATATAATGCATTAACAGCAGATATATAATCGATTACGTAAAGATTTGCTGGGCTTCCGACGTGTTTTTTCCTGCAGGCCGTGCTCTTCGGTTATTTCGGTTAAACCATTGGTTTTTCGGTTATTAACCGAATTAACCGGAGGTCATATGGTTAGCAATTTTGCTAACCGTAACCTTAACCACTAACCGAAAAAAGGAATTTCGGTAGCGGTTAGGTTTTTTCGGTTTCGGTTTTCGGTTACGGTTCGGTTATGTGCATCGCTACGCAAGAGCCCGCAAAAGTCAATCACAGCACAAACTAAGTTAAGTCTCCACAAATTAATTAATACTAGCCTTCCCTAATTTTGTATTTTGCGGGCCGGATCCGGGCGTCGCTCTGCAACCTGACCCCGGAGGGCAACGGCGTTGAACGGGCGTCACCGTCGGCATCGGCGTGACAGGCCTCGGCGGGTCGGCGTGTTTGCCTCTGTGTGTGTGTTTTTGGCACGATATGGGGTACATGAGTTTGACTTTGGATCCGCATGAGCTTTTTTCTTTTCGACAACACGTCCATACAGTTATAATATGAATGCACACAGACACACTCTAAACTCACAGAAAGACTCTGTTGACACTCGGTCTATAAATTGAAGAAGTCACCACAGATGACTCGCTATCGACGGACGTCACCTTCCGACTGAAGAGTACTCCACTTTCTATTCGGTATTGCATTCGATTACGATAATCATGCCTGGCTCAATTAGATTTTAGTAAGTTCTATACTACTCGGTTTTACTTCTGCCCATGTTTAAGCACATGGTTAATACATTTTTTCGGGTACAGTTACCCATTGCAGTAGTCACGACATCATAAACTTCAAAAAAATTATAGTTGCGCATGAGTGTGTCCCACCACTGAAACACACTAGTTCAAAAGTTGGCGAAAAAGGCCATAGTAATTTCTTTATAGTGTAAACGAAAACAAAATATGGGCCTGAACGTTGACCTAGAAGGAGACTTGTGCTGTCTTCCTCCAGGTCCCAAAGCTAGCTAGCAAACTTGGTTCACGAAGAGGAATTGTACCACAAGAAATGAAAACTGCTGATCGTCTTATTTGTCATGCTTACCTCTGCTTTGCTCCATGCAATCCGAGATGAAGCTCGGGTCCGCGGTGAAGTTGAACGTCTGGTTGAAATCATTATCCCTGCAAATTTTCGGCGTCTCTTTCAGCTAAGAAACACAGCACAACGAAGCCGCGAAATGAACAGAGACAAGTACACTTGGGCAGGCCGCGCGCGCGGGCAGAAGGGCGAGATGACATACGCGTTGGATATGCAGAAGCCGTACTTGCTCTGCACCTCGCCGGTGAGCGCGGTGCTGACGGTATCCATCCTGGCGACGAGCGCCTCCACGGAGGCGCCCGGCGGCGACGGCGGCAGAGCGCCGAGATTCTGGCATCGCCCGCCGGCCGTGAGCAGCGCGAGGACGAGGAGGAGGAACAGCACGCCTGGGAGGGTTGGGCGGCATGGAGCTAGCTGATCAGCGTCGCCGAGGGTTCACTGAGGAAGAGGATCGAGACGGCGAAATGTTATAGTACTAGCTAGTTTGATTAGTTGTTGCCGGGAGAGATTACGTGAAAGACCTGGCTTTTGCTGGAGCAAGGACATGGTCAGACTCTCAGACGAGAACGCGCGCGCGTGTCCGGTGAGAAGCTGCTGTCAGTGATTACGCGCCGGGGTTGACCCGACCTGGTCCTGCGCTCAGAACCGGAGGCGGCTCGATGGTAACCAGAGTGGGCCCGCGGGACAAAATGACGCACACCAGGGCCCAGGGGTGGGTGGGTGGCTAGCTGGGCCGGCGGCTGCTCAAGTGTCTACAGTTTTTATTCGGCCAACTTTGTCCACAAACGACTGTACGGCACACCTTGCGGCTCTCGAATTGAATAAGATTTTTATTAATTTAATTTTTTTATTAATTTAAAACTAGTTGAATGCCCGTGCGTTGCTACGGTTAATTAAACATCAATGAATCAGACAATAAGTAATTCTACTATTTTAGTACATTGAAAAATAAAACTTTACGATCAACAGCAATATATCTCTTAATGAAAACTAATGTAAAAAAATCCAATAAGTCAACATGGTGATTGCAATTCTTCGTAACATAACAACAACAATGTTTGCTACACATTTGTACTACTCGTCGCAGTCCGCTAAGTAATAAATCACGCAAGAAGTCGAGGTTCAAAAAAGGCATAAGTTGAGTGGAAAGAATTGTTTAGCTGAAACTAATGCATAGTTTTTGTGATTTTGTCAACGGAAAGGATGTAGCTACTAAGCATCGATGATTAGGTTACACAGCAAATGTTATTCCCATTAAGTGAAATACAAAAGCTTTAGAAGCAAAATTCTGGCTTGGACCTTATTGTCATTGATGCATCTATTCTCTCTTAAGATGTAAAGCACGGTCATTCTTTGTTTTTACATCCAAAATATTCAGAAGCTTAGAAGCAACAAATATTCTTCCCACAGTGAAACAAAAGTGCAGAATCTAAAAGGATTCATCTATAGTGCTTGGTGGTCGTCCAGGTAGATGAATATTTGAGCATATGTGTTATCAGCATTCAGCAACAATAATTCAAATGCACTCTACTTCATGCAAATTCTTATACTGAAGTTGTGTTAAACATAAAAACTGTTGTAAGCCATGTTGAAAGCTTATGTGGTTCAGTTAAACATAAATACTGTTGTTTCAGTTCTTACATTTAATTAAGATGAAAGATCTATCTATGGTATGATTTTGCTAAACTGAAAGAATAGTAAAAGGACATAGAGCAAAACTGCTTCAGTTATTATATCTTTAGTCGCATCAAAACCAATTCAAAGATACAAAGGAGCTCTTGTTACCGGGTCCAATTAAGCCAATATGAATTAGCACCATAGATATACTTTTAGAATGTCGAAGTTAAAAGAAATTGGAGCAGGAGGAAGGACATTATCTTTACAGTCACCAACAAAAAATCTGTATACGTCACCAACAAAAAATAATTTACAGTCAAAGGTAGATGACTCTGTAAAAATGATACTATTAGCTTTGTATCTCCCATGTTTTGTAGGCACACGATTTCCCCTTTTTCTGTCTCTACAACATATTTCCAAATTGTGCATCAGGCCATTTAATTCACTAGGTCTGCAACTACGCATAATAATTGTAGTGCCCAACCCTTATATTGTGCACATAATTTTTCTGGAAAAATATATGGACAATTAGTAATTAATTATACTGAGTAATAGTATACATATAATATCTGAATTATTTTCACTTCATGAGCTACCTAGATGTACAAAGCTGCAAGAACTAGCCAACTAATTGCAGCTAATGCATATTATAGATCTTTTTTTCATCTGTGAGTATGGTTATATGTAAATCTCCGCAAATTAAGCCTCTGAGCTTGTGTACTGTAGTGATCTTACAACACTCTAGGTGAAATATGGGTCACTATAAGATGCATGCTTTAGTAGATAGACCGTTGCTCGATATCTGCTGTAATTTATAAACTCCCTTTGGACCGCTGAGTATCACATGTTCACTACATCACCCCTCATGTAGCAAAATTCGATTTTAGAATGCAGAAGTCAGTTACACATTCTTTACAATGTATATTGTTAACTCTTGGGTATGACTGATTCTTTACAATGGATATTGTTAGCTCTTGGGTATGACTCATCTCATTTAGGTTTCCAGGTTACAGCAAAATAAAATGTTCAGGGTCAGTTCTTGTTATTGGGGGTGAATCACCAGGCGTTGAGTTTGCTACTTAAATAGCATTGAATTATCCGGACAAGAACATGACATTAGTTCATGACAGACCAAGATTGTTAGAATCTGTTGGTCAAAAGCTCGTGGTAAGGCACTGCATTGGCTCAGATCAAATAATGTTGAAGTTCATTTGGAGCAATTAGAGTATCTAGAGTACATGTCGGAGGGAGACATGCTCTACAGATTTTGTCAGGGATAGATATATCAGTTGATTGGTACTTCTCGTGCCTCGTTACACCACTGAGTTTCATCATGGATTAGAGATTCCAAGCTGAAAGATTGCTTGTACCGTGATGGAAGATTGATGATTCACGCAAATCACATACATCATGCTTCGATTCCCTGAAAAGTTTTCATGTTTTCATTTGAATTCGGAACATATTGCTGGTAGTATCCAAAGATTCCAAATGCTCGTTGCTTACTGAAGACGTCTCCAAGATAAGAGTAAATTGGAATCTTATTCAATAAGAGATAATTGTTGGTCTCTATGCACGTGACACTCGAATTATAAATTCTTATCAAATTACATTCTAAGTGAAGTTAAGTCTTGTTATTTTTGAAAATTATATGATCATCTTTTTCTATATATGTGAACTTTATTCTGTATTGCGTTTACATGTATGACAAGATAATTGAAAGTCAGTAGCAACGCACGGACATTGTTGATCTACTGCTTGTTGGATGTGTAGGCACAAATATTCCAATTAGAGGTGTTAAGAGTGCTTGATCGCTGCAAAGGGAAACAAGAGCATTCTTGATTGTTGTGAGGGTATTTCTATAAATTTGGCTGACTGCTCTGGAGTGGCAGGTGTGCTTAAATTATGTTCAGTTCTTTCTTTGTTTGGGGAATGGATCATGAAATACCTCGCTTAAATTTATAGAACCTTCCATGATTTTTTTCACTGCATGCTTATGTGCAGTGTAATCTTCTGTTTTATTGGTCGTACAGAGTCATATTTTATTGGGAGCTAAGACACTTATACCATATGTTCTTGCTTGTGGAATTATGTCGGTGCTTGACCTGATGTGAAAAAGGGTGCTAGCTTACATTGTGATTACAGTGCCATGATGCCCTCCTCCATATACACAGTTTCCCATTTCTGGGAACAGTTGAATTATTAAAATGCTTGCCAGTTACAATATTGTTTCACCTTTTAACGGTAGATTTTTTTTGTATAATTCTGATAATAAAACAATGCACTTTTATTTGGAAGAGTAGCATCAGTGGCAAACAGGTATGAAGTCTACAAAGAAATTTTACTTTGAACAGTTGACACCGTTTCATTTAGTCAGACAAATGGATACGATCATACAAGCTGTAAATTGGTAGGTGCTTAATTTAAAGAAAGATTGCAAATTGGTAGATGCTTAATTTAAAGAAAGATTGCACGTTGTGAACAAGTACAATTGATAAAAATTTACTCAGTGCGTTTATATCGAGTTTATGTCTGACGGAACGTGGGAAACTATTTTCTTTCTCTCACTAGGTAGCATCAAAACGATGTAACATGTTTTACACGTTGCAAACTAAGTTAGCTACAGCAGCCCTCCGGTTTGTCGTAATATTTTGCAACTAAATATATATTATTTTTTAGCACCTAGGGGTGAAAACCATTAAAATATATGTTCCCGTTGCAACGCACGGGCATTTAACTAGTAAAAGGTAATGTTTATATTTTCCTTTATTACTTTTTTCTTTTCTGTTTTTATAGTAAAAAATGTGTTTATGTTTGTGGAAAAAGAATAAAATAAAATTCTGTTGTGACATGATGTGATGAGATCCATCAAACAATGTCTCAGACGTCTTAATTATCCTGGTTTACTACATGTGCCAATATTTTCTTTGACACATATTTCCATGCATTTTGTGGAGGTGGATAGCTTCACAAAATATGCTCATTTCCTATCAATGAAGCGCCCCATTACTGTCAAACAAGTAGTTAAGATATTTGTGAACAACATTTCTAAACTATAGGACTTGCTCACTGACAGAGACGGGATTTTCACCAATAAACTTACGACATGATTTATTCAAAGTTCTTGGCATTGAATTACATGAGTGCCTCATACCATCATCAAACTGAGATCATACTGAACAACCAACCAATATTTGGAAATTACCTCAAATGCATGTCCTTTTCTCAACCAAAAAAATGGCATTGTTGTCTGTCATTAGTAGAACTAGGTAACCCGGCGCGGCGACACGCCGCGCCCTTTGAATTAAATTGTATGATTAACTTTATTTTTTATGCACCGGCGGTAAATGTCGATGGTAATTACCGTTCAAGAATTCACGGAATAACTATTCTAAAATGACTGCCGTCGGAAAATTACGCTCAAAACCGAAGAGCTGCAGCGAACAATTGCCGTCAAAGTGTGTCGTAGTTAGTGAGCATTTTTCATATTTGGAATAAAAAGATATATATTATACACCTTTCATTATTACTATTGAAAAAAATAGTTGAGCGACTATAATTTCATTTGGATCATTTATTCTATGTTTGTCATTTATTCTAATATGCAATAGAGATGTAACAAATGAGGTAATACTTCGTAAATAGGCCATAGTGTGTAATATTAATCTTCAAAGCATAGAGAACAGGGCTATTCGATCTATTGTCTCACCAGTGTTACATATCCTCTCAGTGCATCGATTTAATTGGAATATGAAAGAAAAATTAAATGAAGCAGTACAAAGATTATCACGACTGTTGAGCAAAATATTAACTTAATGGTACACCATAAATATTTAGTACGACATTATTGACAACAATCTCTTTTACGTCACTACTGCCAAGATCAATAGGCATAAGTGAACTACTTATAGAGACATTATTGATTTCGTGCCATAACCAGTTTGTATATTTAATGATAGAATACCGATAGCTAACTTTCACATTACATGATAACATAATTGGTATTATAGATAAAATATTCGGAAGCATGCATGGCACACTGCAATTTTCTTAGTTAATATCCATTTGTATCTAAAATAAGATTTTCCCTATGTGAGACGGACAATCAGATAGAAGGAAATGGAAGGAGCAAATTTTCGGCTACAAAGAAATGAAGATGGAAGAGAACTTGATGTGAAATATTCGGAGTCCAGTTTGTGCTGAAATTATCCCATCGGCTTCTTTTCATCAAGCTCCTGCTACAAAAGGAAAAAATGAAATTCTACAACAAAGACGAACTGAAGTGCAATACAAATTTTATTCAAAGAAGTGTGGATATATTATAGCTAAAAACGTACACTGTTACAAATCTCAAGTGTGCAACACATAATATCATTGAAAGATTCTGAAATATAGTGGTCCATGAAAAAGAAACGTCTGGAACTGAATATGCAGCCAATCAAAGTTCCAAGTATCCCGCGATCGACAGTATTCATTGCACCCCATATAATAGTTTTACACTATTTTCTTATGACCTGCTAAATCTATAGGGAACATGTGGACAGCAGAATTAGTTCCATAGATACCTAAGAGGAGACTTGAATCAGACATCTGATATTGCGAACAATTTTACTGTAACTTCTTTATGAATTCCTATCACTACTAGTAGTTTGATATTTGCACCACATGTTTTTTTTACTACAATCTGTTCCATTGGATTTCTGTAACTTACCGAGATTAAATCCTTGAACATGGAGTCATGAACACAATCCTCTAGAAGCGTCATGAACGCTTCCTCTTTCGACATGTAGTTCATTGCACAAAACACATTCTGTTGATAGTAAAGAGTTAGTTGAATAATATATTAATCAAACTAATAGTTTTTTTCTTGTGTTGAATACCCCAGAGACTTTGTTTCATACTTTGTTGCAGACTGATTGTTATGTCAAAACCTATTTCATATTTAACAAACCTACTCAAGGGGCAATTCATTATACTCCTTTTCCATGGGCTTTTACCTAAACAAAATATGACCTTAGGAAACATACCATGCACAAAGCTCATCATGCAAGAAACAACTACATAATAGTAAGCAGGCCGTTCCTAGGACGTTAGAAGATGAAAATACATGGATAGATTATTACCTTTCAAAAAGAGCTTCGATTCAGTTCGTTGTGCAAGAAACATACAACAACATGCACGACAACAATCTTATTTTACTTACAGAGACAACAAAAGGATCACTTATGTTCCCTTCCAGCATTGCCCAATAGTGCTTGATAAGCAATGAATTCACTTCAGAAACTGTCTCATGTGTAAGCCTCCAAGAGGTATATCAGTTTCCTAACATGGATTAATGCAATTGCAAAGTCGAGCAAATGACATCAATATAGATCTCAGGGTCAATGCCTCTTATGTGCCAAATCGTAAATATTGGATATTTAACAGATAAACATGGATCCGACTGGAAAGAAAACATCATTGTTTATACAACAAACTGAAACTCTAGAAGGTCTGTGTAAAAACTCTTTAGACGACTCATTCTCCTACAGTACAGTTTTAGAACGTTACCATATGAGAAAGAGAACATCACGTTGCTTACCTCAGATCAAACTTGCTTCAGAGCCGATTCCGGCAAATCGCTTTGGAAGCAAATAAAAGGATATCCTTGTTTGAATGAGCACCTAAAAGGCTTCAAGGACTTCCTTGCTTGAATTTTCACAAATTCGTGTTAATGTGATGTTATACCAACTATTTTATTTTATTTCCATCTAAATACAATGTTTGATTTGGATTAAACATTCCAGTTTAGTTGATGAGTGTGATGTAGGATGTCAGAGCACGTTGGGGTGTTGCGATTCCTGCATGATGTTGGGTACATGAGAAGGCAGCAGAAGATAACAGTGTGCATTCTGAACAATTACATTATTAAAGGAGAGGGCCGGTTCTATTTGGAGCAGCAAAGGATATACTTAGCAACAGAAAGAACAAATCCTCAGAGGCAATGGTGAGGATAAAGCACATATCTTTGATTTGGTGGTTTTTCTCCGGTTGATCTAAACTATTTAGATCAGTACATGAGCACAACGTCCATATATTTAGTTAGTTATTTTCTCAACAAAAAAATTGGGCATATGGATAAGTGCCGTACCTTCTTACGTTTTGTACAGAATTATTTGTTCTTTATTTTTGTCAGACACCCATCAGCATATTATCCATACATCTTCAGAATTGTTGTTAAAAAACAGTTCTTCAGCTTGAGTATCTGCATGTCTCGAATATTCATCCACGCATGGTGATTCTGTTAAGATCTTTTCATGCAAATGCAAAACTGAAATGACAAAAATAGTGTTGTATTTCTGTGCACCAACACAAAATTGTAGTGGATTGACCATGAATTACTCATAGACTAAAATTCTCATGGGATGACAGAATATGCAGATTATGAATGAATGACCTTCAGTTAATATCTGAACTGATATGTTCCACGCTGGAGAAAATAACTTTATATACTAAACTGAAATAAATAATCTGGAGATACGAACTCTTACTACACTTTCAACATCATAATTTATAAGAATCAACTGCCGTACTATTAATTTTCATATAGCAACCACCATGGAGACAAACTTGTTACTAATTTCTATCACAATTCAGGACCGTTAGCATTGCTTTGAAGGATTTCTCCTCAGATTTTAAATATCGGTCTCCACTTCAATATATTTTAAATCAGCACGTTCCAATCAAAGGAAATAATCATCAATTAGGTTTTATGTTTACACATTACCTCAAACGCATGATAGGCATGACCAACAGGATGCGTGGAGGAGAGATGATGGACTTGGGAAGGGGGCGCTTGATGGAGACCCTTAAATCTGTTGCAGCTCGAGAAGTTCGTCCATGGCACGCTCGTGCAAGTTTGTCCACCCGCCAATGAAGTTTGGCTGCTGCTCGCAATGCAGCAAGGCCCATGCGTGCTGGACATGTTGATCTTCCCCTCGTAGCTCAGGCTTGCATAGTCTTGCCCAGTATAACATCGAGTCAATTGACATGTCTCGAGAGACAATAACTTTCACCTTCGTCCCCATCCTCGTTTCTTATCAAGTGCTTGTAAGATTTTCCTATAAAGAGGAACGTGATGTTGAGAGGGCAACATTGTGCAAGAAATTAAGCGCAGAGTTGGGCCGGCGGTGGACTACCTGGTGGCGGCGAGCGAGCCCCCGACAGCGACGGCGGAGCACTAGCCGGCTGATGTGCTCCGTGGCAACGATGGGAGAACCTGGGGCGGTGGCGGGGGGCTGCAGGTGGAGGAGATGCTGGACTGGTGCGCGCCTACCGGTAGCAGGGGAAGTGGGGTTGGTGGCGGCTGGATTGGTGCGGCCATGAACTCCGGTGGCTTGCGCGAAGGAAGCTCGCCAGCAGGATCTGAGGCGCGGGGAATGGGGAGCTCGCCGTCAGGAGATGGAGCGTGGGGGTAACTCGCCGGCGGGATCTGGGGCGCGAGGAGAGCTCACCGGCTGAGCTGGGGCGTGGGGGGAGCTCGCCGATGGAAACTGGGGCGTGGGGAAAGCTCGTCGACGGGATATAGGGCGCGGGGAGAGTCTCCGGCGGAGTTGGGGTGTGGGCGAGCTCTGCGCGTCGCCGCCCGGCCCTGCTGGGTTGGTCGTGCTCGACCGGAGCGAGCTCCAAAGCCGGTGGCCGGAAACAGGGAAGACGACGTCGATCCCGATCAATGGATGCGTCCCAATTGGAGCTTGTCGGGAGGAGATAGAGGACATCGAAGCGGTGCCGCCGTGGCCTCAGATCCGCCGGGGCGGCCGGAGACGGCGGCGCGACAGCGTCCACGCGCGGCGCACGGATGCGACTGGGAGCGACGGTTAACGCCCGTCTCCGCGTGCGCCAAAAATCGTGCGGAAGCGGGGTTACCGGTTGCAACCGGGTGGCCGGCATATGCCAAAAATCGTGCGGGAGGGGGATTACCGGTTGTAACCGGCTGACCGGCGCGCGGGCGACGCCAATTTTCGTGCGGAAGCAGCGCCGCGCGCTGCCGAGCGGGACGTGGAACGATCTCGACCCTCCGTCGCCCCGAATAGATGGCCAGTATAATTTAGACGACGTGGATAGCTGTTTGGAGGGTGAATCCTTCCAGCTTTTATATATAGTAGTATGGTGGTATAACACTATCTTCCACACAAATCTTCAAATGCCTCCATTTCAAGCATTATATGGCTGTGCTCCCGCACAAGTTGTTGAAGTGTTCCTTATAAGACAACTGGTAAACAACACAATCAAGGATAACTTGATAAAAGCTCGAGATAGAATGAAGAATTTTGCTGGTAAGCATAGAACTGGAAGGAATTTGCCATTGGAGACATTGTTTATCTCAAAATTACATCATGACAAACATACATCCTTTAGCATTCACAGGTGTATTGAGTTACACCCAAAATTGTATAGTCCTTTCAGAATATTGGAAAAGGTGGGACACAGTGACACACACCTCATACAAACTCTTCTGCAAAAATGGTTGCCTACTTTATCCAACCATCCATATTACTCAACTGAAACTTCATCACGCATGGACCTATTGGTTGTGCCTGAACAACATTTACCCTAATTGATGAAGCTGGCAATATTCATAGTGGACATGAAGTTCACCTGGACACAAAAGTAATTCCCAAAAGATAAGGGGCACATCAGTGTACATGTGGTGCAATGGGCTTGTCAAGTGGATCAATCTTCTAGCAGAATCTTGAACTTTGGAGGATTCAAAATTTATGCAGAAAGTTTATTTTTTTGAGATTCCAACCTTGAGGACAAGTCTGATATTAATACGGGGGAATTTTCATGCACTACTCTGCTTCTTCGTTGTTCTGACTATCTTTCTTATCAGCTCAAAACGGTATATAGCGTCCTCAGCCGTCTGATTGTCATCCTATGCTTCCCGCTCAAAGAGACTTGTTGCTGACTTCCTTAAAGGTCTATGCTATGGTGTTCAGCCACCGTTGATCTTACATCCAATGGCGCTGATTGAATTACTATTCCCAACTGACATAACTGCTTTTCCTTTTTATTGATTTATTGGCTTTGGCTGAGCCGAACAGATGAGAGTCGTGCCTGGCACGGTCTCGACCTCCAGTTCACCTCTGATGAGCGAGCATTCTTCTTTGCCTCCACTCACATGGTGATAGGGAATGGGCTGACGGCGAATTTTTGGGAAGATCGCTGGGTAGAGGGACGATCCATCAGAGAAATTGCTCCCCTTCTATACGCCTGCGTCCCCAAACGCCGCCGCAAGAGGAGAACTGTCGCCGACGGCCTGCTTGCGACCAATGGGCCCGTGACATCCATGGGGTGCTCGGCATTCATGAGATTGGCCAGTACCTCATGCTTTGGCAGCGGATTGCAACCACGGCGCTGACAGACGGCCTGACCGACTAATCTGGAGGTGGAACGCGAGCGGCGTGTACTCTGCACACTCTGCCTATCTTGCCTCCTTTCAGGGCTCGGTCTCGTGCACGACGTGGAAGCTTGTTTGGAAAAGTTGGGCGCCTCCTCGCGTCAAGTTCTTCCATTGGCTAGCTGCGCTTGACCGCTGCTGGACGGCAGACCGCCTCGCACGCCACGGACTGCAGCACCACCAGAGATGCCCTCTCTGCGACCAGATGCCGGAGACAATGCACCACCTCATTCTGGAGTGCCCTCTCTCTCGGCAAGTCTGGCACGAGGTGCTGTCTTGGCTACGCATGACCTGTCGCCCGCCCGCAACTGAAGCCTCGCTGCATGATTGGTGGATTACTGCACGGCAGAACACACCGAAGCCACTGCACAAGGGCCTAGCTTTAATCACCCTACTCACGCCTTGGATGATTTGGAAGCATAGGAATGGATGCATCTTCGAGAATGAAAGACCATCTGCTAGCAGCCTTGTCCTTCGAATCAAAGAGGAAGCAGCCTTATGGGCTCGTGCTGGTGCAGCTGGCTTGAGAGCTGTCCTGCCGACAACCTGGACGTACATTGATTCAAATATCCTGTAACCCACCTCCTAGGAGGATTGTAACCTAAACTCTACCTTTTCAATAAAATGAAACGCAAAGGTCCTTTGCGTTTTCGCAAAAAAAAACTTTTATCTTTTTGTCCGGCTATTAAGCCATGAATCCAAGGCACTTGTAGCCATCTCTTTTCCTTTGGGTTGAACCTTAGCCACCACTAGTAAGGTCGTTGACTACCTTCTCGTAATAAGGCTTAAAAGCCTAAACAATTTACCACTTCAAGTAGCTAATCAAATAGTGTCTTGTCAGAATATTTGTGTGATTTCTTGATCGTATTTAAAGTGTCTAAATTCTAAGTTCAAACCTATCAAGAGTGGTGTGTCCCATATGTTGGCGCGAGGAGGGACCTCCAGTGGGGGAGGTATGACACGGCGACAAAGGCATATTAGAGCAGCAAGCCGGGAGGGATTATTAGGGGCAGGGAGGCCATTAAGAACTTTAAGTATGAATTTCCAACTTCACGTACTGCAGAAAAAAAATCAATACAAAAGGGCAATTTGAAACATCATTTGCATAAGTTCAACGAGTGGGCGTCCGCCGTCAACATTGTTTTGTATCCTGTCCTTCTTGGAGTTTTGTAAACTTAATCTCCCTTTTCAATGCCAGTCTTTGTGTTCTTCTAAAAAAACATTTGCACATTCCTGATATTGGCAGTTGAGTACTGATAGTGCTATCACAAGTTTACATGTAGTAGTAGACCGGTGTATTTTCACTAAAAAAGGTTGATATTCCAGTCTAAAGAGCTTATGAACAAGAATAGTAATTCCAAATATGTACATATTCTACCAATGTGACAAAAATCTTCTATGCAAACCATAGCCGTTGAATCTTGAGTATTCAAGAGAACAGCCTCTTGTTCTTTTAGTCCACAAGACGACAAGAGACATTCATAATCCACCTATCCAGATTAAGTAACTTGGTAAGTAAAATGAAAAGCAGAAGGAAATTGACAAGAACCTGATTATATGCATACTTACATCTATTTTAGCTTCAACAGACTAAGTAGAGCAACAAACCGGAAGAGTACACCATTAAGCATCATAATGGCGATGCAAAGAGCAAAATAATTGATATCAAAACCACCTTTTAGCAGTGCTCCACATCGGGTAATGAGCCATACGCCAGAATAACTGAAGGGTAATAATGTGTGTTAGGAGAAAGGGTAAAAGGTGACAAGTTTGATTTTTAGACTAACAGAAGAAGGATTTTCGGGTCTGGGACCTCCTAAACTAAAACTGATACCGGCCGACCAAGTGAGGAAGCTGCATAGCTTCATAATATTATGATGACATTTATTAATTCAGAAACTTATTTAATTGCCAGATAGTTTCTCCAAAAATATTGCTAAAAGGAATTCCTCGATATTAATATTTATATACAAATAAATATGAACAAGAGATTTTTTATAATTTTCAGGATATACAGGACTGATAATTGACTGCAACAACTCGCATGTGAGAATATTACATTTTTCTCATTGCGCCAAACAGCTTTTAGCATTTTCAAGCTATTATGAACCATTGGATATTTTTCATCTATATGAATGAACAATTAATTCATAAGATATTTTAGGAGTTCATATAGTCGAGCTTGTGCTGCTAAATTAAATGACAAAAAATCGTCTTTACTATTAGTCAAGTGCTCAGTAAGGAAAATGGAAATTAAGAGGGAGAAAATACTAACTTCTTTGCTCCAGAAATAATGAAAGCTTCTAGTGTCCACTTGGGATAGCAAAATCCTCTAATAAATTGTGGAATTTTTGCATCAGTGCCAACCAGGACCAATACCACAGGCAGCAATGCAGAACACTGCAAGAACAAAGTTCATTAAGCCAAATCACCTCCTCTAATTGGATTTTTAATATAATGACAAAGTTTTGACGATGGCCTACTTACCAACTGAGCTAATCCTAGCTCAAACCAAATCGACAGGGTATAACCTATGCCAGTTACACAGTAAACTAATGCAAGCAAGACCAAATAATTGTCTCGAAGTGTAGACCGTGGATTGTTGAAGAAATAGAATGTTGAGAGGAAGACAATAGGTTTAACCACGGTGTTGAAATGGTCAATTGTATCTCTTGCAAGGAAGTAAGCTAGAGAACTCATGCCAGATTCTCTCTCTCTCCAGTATTGCAATCTTTCTGGTGAAAATGACCGCAGTGCTGCAAGCTGGCACAACAGTGCTGAACAAAAAGCAAATTAATGTCAATAAGAATGCTATTGTATGTTATTAGAACAGTCGCCTTTGAAAAACAAAGCATCTATGGAACAGTGTCATTGTAGCTTCACTATAAGGGACGAAAATCCCAACGTAAATATAATCACTAGATTAAACATGAATTAGTCAAACTAGTAATATTGAAAAGTTAACATATGATTTTCTTTAATTTTCTATTTCACAGAACATGTACAAAGCTGTCATATGTATTTATTGCTACTTTACAGTTTAACACAGGAAAAAAGACATTAAGTGTGAATTTCTGGAAAGAAAGAAGCAACATCTACCAAGACAAGAAAATCTATTTCTGGACCATAGTTGCTCCGTGCTGCGCGGTACTGATTTTATTAAGAGCGAATTTAGCTTTCATACTTTGTTTAAACACCTCAAGTTAATATTCCAGGCAAAGATGCCACGGGAACAACTAAAAAAAAAGATGCCACAGGAAGCCTTACAGAAATGATAGATCATGCATGGTCAATCCAAGTGTCACTAATATATATTGGCCTTTTGCGATCCATTTTTAGATACTGCCTCAGAGCAATGAAATTTTTTGCATCTATCTTTTGTGATTGCATGGATGATGCACACACGAACATACACCACCACACACATACATCCACGCAACCATCCCTCCTAACCACACACTAGAACTGATGGAGGCTGCGGTAAGTCAGTGAATCTCACTAAATTCCTCTGAACACACCGCCTGTGTGTGCAAAAGTGAGCACCACAATTTGAACACGGTGGGTGACTGGGTGGTATCCCACAACTCCACCACCCTACCAAAGAGGTGGCTCAATATTTTCGCAATCTAATAAGATGAGGGACAAAATATTTCTTCTTCTGTCTTTTTCTGTTGCTGCTTTATGGTTTAGAAATCATGAAATTTGCAAAAATAACGCAGGATGCTGACTTACAAACTGCAATTATGGTATACCCATAAGAAGCTACACCGAGTGTATCATCGTTAACTTTTGTGATGGTTCCAATGCATATGCCAGCAATACCCAATATTAGGTAATCAACAGCCTGTTGTGTAGCTTCACGTAGGCGTTGCTTAGCTACCCTGAAAACATAATTTTTGCAATGGAGTTATAAACTGGTTCACCAAAGCAAGTAAGAGAAATTAAGGAAATCAATTTACCTCCCTAAACAGTACTTGTATTGCGCAAGTACACCGGGTGTTTTCCTATCCAGTAAATCGTTTGTGTGCCTGACATTTTGGTGCACAGAATCTTTACTATCTATCTGTTGTACAGCAGAATCTTCTCTAGTAATTGATCCAACAGTATATAACTCATGCATCATATCAATCTCCTCAAGGTCCTTCCGCATATCTTCTGGAACTTCATATCCATTATGTAGAATCCAAAGAAGTGGCAAATGTTTAGGAGTGACATGTCCTATCATTTTTGTCTTTACTATTCCCTCTAAGATGTCAATATAATAGTCTGGAGGATTCTCACGCTCAGGAACCTTGATCCCCAGACCTGAGAAGTAATTTTCAATTTCACATATAGGCCCGTGGTAAGCAATAAGGCCACCTCTTGCCAAAAGAACGAAGTCATCAAACATATTGAACAAAGTATAGCTGTATAAAATATAAATACATGTTAGATAAATATTCATATTTAATAAAGTAAAAAAAAGAGTGTGTACAGAAGAGAATAAATAACTACATGCTTAGTCATGTTTCTACGAAATGTTATATACACTAAAGCTGAGCATTATGCATGTCGATGAATTTATTTTCATCAACTTTAGTAACGCCAACTGATAGGTGGCCCTGGACAATGTAATGCAGTGTATTGGTCAACCGATCAATGTTTGTTACAAAATTTGCAAGAAAAATTTGCAGACGAGTTAAGTCCTTTCAACTCAAGATTAGACAAGAAGGATTTTTTTTACAGGAAATAAAGGCATGATTTATTCAAAGTTTACAGGGAAACCTTGGTTGGTGAATCACCGCACAAACATTAACGCCTTGGGATGCTTCATGACGAAGAGCTCTTAGAAGTTGCTGAGAGGAAGCACTATCTAAGCCTGTTGTTGGCTCATCCAATATCAGAAGAGATGGTTCCATAACCATTTCAATTCCAACATTTACGCGCTTCCTTTGTCCACCAGAAATGCCCCGCTTTTCCACTGTCCCAACAAGGGAATTTCTGATTTCCTGGAGGCCTAGTGACCCTATAACTCGTTCAAGAACTAGAACCTTATCAGCTTTTGACATGCCTTTGCTTAACCTGTTTCGCGAAACAATAGTGATTGTTAGAGGAAAATGTTCGCCTTATGAAAATCAATAAGGATATCATCAAACGAATTGCTGAAATCAACTATGTGATATCCCTTTGGTTTTCGGCATGCATAGCAAAGAACATATACCGCAACTACTAGAAGTCATCTAGGCACATAGCTTATGGCATATAAGAGATAAGATTAATTTATGTAACTGAAGAAGAGAACATGAAAAAAATAAGTTAAATAAATGATATACCACTTAAACAATCACATTGTATCATATTTGAAAAAAAAGATATTGTTTTCAATATAGTACGTGAAGGAGCTATGCGAATAATATTGTTGAATTCTGCACATCGATACTTCTTTGTATATGAACTCTTGCAATGCTATGTCATAAACTTATGTACTGAAACATTTCGAGGCAGCCTAAAAGAGTCAATTAGGAAAGCAAATGGTCTTTGATATGTATCTAATACCTGCAGCAACCACTAAACCACAAATTTTCCTCAACCGTCAGGTTCCCGTGGACAATATCATCTTGTGGCACAAAACCAATTATCTTCTTATACGACTGCATCGATCCAGATTTTCCATTTACAAGGACCAACCCATCCTTCTTATAACCTGATGTTTTACCTAACACAGCGTTGAGAAATGTGGTCTTTCCTGCTCCAGAAGGACCCATAATGGCTGTTATCCTACCTGGTGAAAGTTTTCCAGTAACGCATTGCAGAAGTTTCTTTTTTCCAATGGATAATGTCAGACCTTTGAAAGCAACCTCAAGCATTGGCCTTTGTGGTCTATTTACAGTAGCACGAGACACTATTCCAGCGAGTGTTAATTTGTCTTTGTCTAGCTGCAGAGCTCTTTCCTTGTCAATCTGACTATATGCACGCCTGAACCTTTCAGTGCGAACATTTAACTTTCTGCGATTTTTGGATCTCTTAACGTTACCTTTATTGGCCTGCAATATTCCATCAGAAGATGTAGCTAATTGCTCAGGTGTATCAGAAGACTCATACATCTCCACCTCATGCCTTAGTACAAGTTCTTTTGCTAATTTCCATCTGTCACGTGCTGTTGCTGATTCCTGTGCAATTTCAGCAGCCTTTTTACGAGATTTAGCCGACACTTTAGCTCGAATTGCAATGAACTGATCAGAGCAGTTGTACACCAGCAGTAAAACAACACTTAAGATAACCTGAAAAAACAAGATCACAAGAAAATTAACCTTTTTGAAAAACTATCATTAAACAGTGTGCACAAGATGGTCGGCTATGTTGAAGTATATGTGGATTTCCCAATCTTTTCCATCAGTTCGGAATTTTGGTTCTACGGGTTGCTGCATCAAACTTAATATGGTATCAGAGGGTCTTGGGTTCAAGTCTCGGCTTTAGGAATTTAGATTAAAAAATTGCCTACCCTCTTTCTGTCCACGTTTAGGCCTTATCGATTCACACGTGAGTGGGGTGTTGAAGTATATGTGGATTTCCCAACCTTCTCCATCAGTTCGCACTTTTGGTTCTACCGGTTGGTGCATGAGGCTCTAAGTAAATTGATATTGATAGATTCTCCCATTTAAGTTGGGTGGTTTTCTATGAACTGACTTCTGAGAGAAACTAGGATACTTACAATCAATATACCACCAAACAAAGCGATATCTTCTTTCGTTGAATTTTCCTTACATCTGCTTTTCCAGATACAATCTGCAAAATTATATGAAATCACTGATACAAAGTGTAGATGGTAGCTATTTTGAACTTTTTTTAGACCAAAGGACGAAGGCCCAACATTAAATTAATAACGCCCCGAACAGCGACAGAGATTCACAGCTTGTTATTAAATATTGCAAGATACATTTCTGCAGATACTTTGACCCAATCAAGTGCTCTAGGCTATCTACCTTTTAGTTTAAAAGGTATGTTAAGCAGCAAAAATGGTGGAATTTTATCTTTAGCAGACATTACAAACTAGTCGTTAAGATGTCAAGGGATTGTTCAACCCCAGAAGAAAAAATGTGAAGAATTCCAATCATGTATGGATCTTGACAAATCATACATAAATTGAAATAAAAAGAACCAGTTACCCGATAAGCTGTACTAATTCTAATTCATGTTTCTCAATGGAGGTAGTTCAGAAAATAAGAGATGCATACCATTTTCATCAGTGGAACCTTTTCTGCAATAAGACCTGAAAATGCAAATTTTGTTATGTATAATAATTAAAGACAGAACAACATATCACAAAAAGAAAAGGCTAAGATAGTACCCCTTGCTACAGTTCAATTTCTGGACAGTGGATGGACAGTGGTTCCCTGGAGGGCAGAAGACATCATTAGTAGTAATCACATCAGCCCAAGAATCTGCACTGCCGCATGTACTGTTAGATCCAGGAGTTATTTGGTAAGAATACCTGACATTTTCGAAAACAAAGAAACAGTCATGTGATATGAAATTCTTGTGAAGAGTTTTTACATGGTAAATGAATCATGGCAAGTGTAAATTACTCTTACGGATCACAAAGGTTGGTGGTATCATTGAGTGTCCCAAGAGGACAATAAGCACCCAAAGGGCAAGCTGGAAAAAATAAGAACAAACTTAGAGCAAGTAAACAGTAAGACAGTGAATACTGAATATCAACAAGAAAAAAGAGAAGCGAGCAACTATAAAGGATGCATAATATTGAGAAAGTTAACAAGTTCCGAAACCTTTCTATCAAGGTAATGGTAAACATATTAAATTAGTGCATCAAACACTTTCGAGAACTCTTCCCACATTTGTCATCCAAACTTTTTTGAACGGATAGGGGATACTATTTGATTTCATACAAAATTAATTTAATCTCTTGGGGTAATTTGTTTGAATAGATACACTTACGCATCATGCAGGTCAGGCCAAGAGGACAAAAGAAACCTGGACAGCATGGTCTGCACCTCCCTGCTCTGGATGGAACTGTTTCCTCAAGTGAGGTGACATTGGTTTCCAGTGTTGAGCAAGCCCAACCAGATTGGCAACCAGGTGCCCATGAGTTCTGGTTGCAATTCCTACTAATCCTTCCAACGCGCTTGCTTCCCAAGCTGCTGAGATACAATTCCATTTCAGCTTTGCCACACAGCATTGTAACCATTTGGCCTGCATACACGACAAATTTATTTCATTATGAAAATATTCACGAGACATTTTCTTCACAAAATTAATATGTAGGCATGTACTTCAACTCTAGCTCTAGTTCTTACAGAAATCATCAGGATTCATTGAAACATCATGACAAATACACAAGAGGATTTAGTACTTATTTTAGTTAGTACTAGTCCCGCTCGGCAACAACGGATGCAGGCCCAAACCCCACAACCTTCTCAGGCATTCATCCCACTTCCCCAGTACTCATTCTCCTGCGGTCTGTGGATTCCAGAAACCTCTACGGACGTATTGATCTACCATTACTTCCACCTACAAAGCTAGAATTGATTCTGTGGAGCTAGGGTATCTCCGCGGAATTTCCCCTGACCAAAAACGCGGAGATGATTCAAGTTTACCGCGGCATGCGAGGAGCCCTGGCCTGCGCTGCTCTTCATCACGACCATGGCGCGGTAGGGGAAGAGACAGGGAGCGGGGCGGCCTGGACTTGAGCCCCCGCACGACCCGAGCCCGGCCCCGGAGGTAAAGGTGTCAGGCGGCGTCCCGCAAGAGTATAACGGCCCGTTCGGTTAAAATGGTTAATTCGGTTCGGTTTATACGTTTATATGGTAAATACGGTTTTGATACTTCGGTATATACGGTTTTGTACAAAGATACGGTTCGGTTTCAATAATAACCATTTAATTTCGGTTCGATTTCGGTAATAACCAAACTAATCAAAGTTGACGTGATTTTTTGAATAAAACATAACTTTTATGGCCATATATTTGTATTTTATATTTTGCATGACCGAACTAGACGTGTTGCAAAAAGGAGAGGCAAAAAGCAATGAAATTTCCGCCTAAGCACAAAAAAAAGAACAAAACAGAGACTTGAACTCGTGACTTAGTGTCGAGAAATAGAGCGCTCCACGTTCTAACCAGTAGGGTCGCTCAGCTTTACTAATATAATGCATTAACAGCAGATATATAATCGATTACGTAAAGATTTGCTGGGCTTCCGACGTGTTTTTTCCTGCAGGCCGTGCTCTTCGGTTATTTCAGTTAAACCATTGGTTTTTCGGTTATTAACCGAATTAACCGGAGGTCATATGGTTAGCAATTTTGCTAACCGTAACCTTAACCACTAACCGAAAAAAGGAATTTCGGTAGCGGTTAGGTTTTTTTGGTTTCGGTTTTCGGTTACGGTTCGGTTATGTGCAGCGCTACGCAAGAGCCCGCAAAAGTCAATCACAGCACAAACTAAGTTAAGTCTCCACAAATTAATTAATACTAGCCTTCCCTAATTTTGTATTTTGCGGGCCGGATCCGGGCGTCGCTCTGCAACCTGACCCCGGAGGGCAACGACGTTGAACGGGCGTCACAGTCGGCATCGGCGTGACAGGCCTCGGCGGGTCGGCGTGTTTGCCTCTGTGTGTGTGTTTTTGGCACGATATGGGGTACAGGAGTTTGACTTTGGATCCGCATGAGCTTTTTTCTTTTCACAACACGTCCATACAGTTATAATATGAATGCACACAGACACACTCTAAACTCACAGAAAGACTCTGTTGACACTCGGATCTATAAATTGAAGAAGTCACCACAGATGACTCGCTATCGACGGACGTCACCTTCCGACTGAAGAGTACTCCACTTTCTATTCGGTATTGCATTCGATTACGATAATCATGCCTGGCTCAATTAGATTTTAGTAAGTTCTATACTACTCGGTTTTACTTCTGCCCATGTTTAAGCACATGGTTAATACATTTTTTCGGGTACAGTTACCCATTGCAGTAGTCACGACATCATAAACTTCAAAAAAATTATAGTTGCGCATGAGTGTGTCCCACCACTGAAACACACTAGTTCAAAAGTTGGCGAAAAAGGCCATAGTAATTTCTTTATAGTGTAAACGAAAACAAAATATGGGCCTGAACGTTGACCTAGAAGGAGACTTGTGCTGTCTTCCTCCAGGTCCCAAAGCTAGCTAGCAAACTTGGTTCACGAAGAGGAATTGTACCACAAGAAATGAAAACTGCTGATCGTCTTATTTGTCATGCTTACCTCTGCTTTGCTCCATGCAATCCGAGATGAAGCTCGGGTCCGCGGTGAAGTTGAACGTCTGGTTGAAATCATTATCCCTGCAAATTTTCGGCGTCTCTTTCAGCTAAGAAACACAGCACAACGAAGCCGCGAAATGAACAGAGACAAGTACACTTGGGCAGGCCGCGCGCGCGGGCAGAAGGGCGAGATGACATACGCGTTGGATATGCAGAAGCCGTACTTGCTCTGCACCTCGCCGGTGAGCGCGGTGCTGACGGTATCCATCCTGGCGACGAGCGCCTCCACGGAGGCGCCCGGCGGCGACGGCGGCAGAGCGCCGAGATTCTGGCATCGCCCGCCGGCCGTGAGCAGCGCGAGGACGAGGAGGAGGAACAGCACGCCTGGGAGCGGGTTGGGCGGCATGGAGCTAGCTGATCAGCGTCGCCGAGGGTTCACTGAGGAAGAGGATCGAGACGGCGAAATGTTATAGTACTAGCTAGTTTGATTAGTTGTTGCCGGGAGAGATTACGTGAAAGACCTGGCTTTTGCTGGAGCAAGGACATGGTCAGACTCAGCGAGAACGCGCGCGCGTGTCCGGTGAGAAGCTGCTGTCAGTGATTACGCGCCGGGGTTGACCCGACCTGGTCCTGCGCTCAGAACCGGAGGCGGCTCGATGGTAACCAGAGTGGGCCCGCGGGACAAAATGACGCACACCAGGGCCCAGGGGTGGGTGGGTGGCTAGCTGGGCCGGCGGCTGCTCAAGTGTCTACAGTTTTTATTCGGCCAACTTTGTCCACAAACGACTGTACGGCACACCTTGCGGCTCTCGAATTGAATAAGATTTTTATTAATTTAAATTAATTTAAAACTAGTTGAATGCCGTGCGTTGCTACGGTTAATTAAACATCATGAATCAGACAATAAGTAATTCTACTATTTTAGTACATTGAAAAATAAAACTTTACGATCAACAGCAATATGTCTCTTAATGAAAATAATGTAAAAAAATCCAATAAGTCAACATGGTGATTGCAATTCTTCGTAACATAACAACAACAATGTTTGCTACACATTTGTACTACTCGTCGCAGTCCGCTAAGTAATAAATCACGCAAGAAGTCGAGGTTCAAAAAAGGCATAAGTTGAGTGGAAAGAATTGTTTAGCTGAAACTAATGCATAGTTTTTGTGATTTTGTCAACGGAAAGGATGTAGCTACTAAGCATCGATGATTAGGTTACACAGCAAATGTTATTCCCATTAAGTGAAATACAAAAGCTTTAGAAAAATTCTGGCTTGGACCTTATTGTCATTGATGCATCTATTCTCTCTTAAGATGTAAAGCACGACATTCTTTGTTTTTACATCCAAAATATTCAGAAGCTTAGAAGCAACAAATATTCTTCCCACAGTGAAACAAAAGTGCAGAATCTAAAAGGATTCATCTATAGTGCTTGGTGGTCGTCCAGGTAGATGAATATTTGAGCATATGTGTTATCAGCATTCAGCAACAATAATTCAAATGCACTCTACTTCATGCAAATTCTTATACTGAAGTTGTGTTAAACATAAATACTGTTGTAAGCTCATGTTGAAAGCTTATGTGGTTCAGTTAAACATAAATACTGTTGTTTCAGTTCTTACATTTAATTAAGACGAAAGATCTATCTATGGTATGATTTTGCTAAACTGAAAGAATAGTAAAAGGACATAGAGCAAAACTGCTTCAGTTATTATATCTTTAGTCGCATCAAAACCAATTCAAAGATACAAAGGAGCTCTTGTTACCGGGTCCAATTAAGCCAATATGAATTAGCACCATAGATATACTTTTAGAATGTCGAAGTTAAAAGAAATTGGAGCAGGAGGAAGGACATTATCTTTACAGGCACCAACAAAAAATCTGTATACGTCACCAACAAAAAATAATTTACAGTCAAAGGTAGATGACTCTGTACCTTATACATTTCTGTTCCAGTCTTGCGGGATGGAGAGTTTTACAATTTTCAGGCATTATACGACACAGCACTTGCTAGCGAAAAGAACAGAAAGCAAGAAAAGTAAGGAAAAGAAAAGGGAAAGAATACAAACAGCAGGTGAGGTTGTTGTAGCAGCGCTAGAGACCGAACTTGTGCGCCAATTTCTGAGTCTTGTCTTTGTGATTTTTCGAACGAGTACCTCATAGCAACAGCTCATCAGCAATTCTTGCAACAAGCACCAATTGGGAGGTCCATTTAGCTTTGAAGACATTGTCATTCCTAGCTCTCCAAAGCACAACAGGCAAGCCGCTAAACAGGTGGACGACTTGAGTGCAGCTTGCCCTTTGCCCACAAACTTTGAGATTGAAGATGACCTTGCCGCTATTTGTTTCATTCCCAGCTTTTCCAAATTTAATCAGAGTTTCTACAATGCAAGACAATGTGCTGGATTGACTCAGCATCTGGGCACAAATCACAGCCTCCCTTCCGTAAAAGCACTTCTTGACCACATTATCCCTTGTGTTCTGATTTCCCATGTCAGCAGGACTTTGTGCTTGTTCGGCACTGGCTGCAGCCAAACCCACTTGTATTGTTCCCAACGTGTACCTCTATCAGCCATTAGACTATAGAGTTCTGCCGTCCTCCGTATCTTTGCTGTGGTGATGAGTTCATGTTGGTCGCCCAGACCTGTGGACGGAAGCCCCAGTTGTTGCGAGCAGCTTTCCTAGACGGATGCGTGAATGGAGCAGACGTAACATGAGGAGAAGGGACACATATTCGTGACAACGGGAGATCGAAGGATTGCAAACTGAAGCTACTCGGACAAAGGTCAAAGTTGATCAGATGACTCCAGATGGGCATCATGTACATTCATGCTTTCATCAGCTGCAATTGCATTCTGAAGAAAGTGTGTAGGCAACATAAGCCATAACTGAAACTTTCTTTTTTAAACGGACTGAAACTTTTTATGATTTAACTTCTAATTCATTTATCAGGGGCACGTCAACACAACTGAATAAAATGAAAGGAACGTTGTAGAAAACATGAAAATGTATTACCTCAACCCGCAAGGTGTTTACATTCTTTAGTTCAGCTAGCATCCTCTTTAATTAGTAAAATCTGCAAACAATAATACGTCACTACTACAGATTAGTTAACAAACAGTTTTGCAATAAATCAACATAGTGACCTAACATAAACAAATATTATATGACCTAGTGAAGGATTAGCATGGTATCTGAAACAACAGAAGCACACTCCTAGGTAGAAAAAGAATACCCCTACTCAATAGCATAAAGGATACCATAAACCTTCTGAAACTTAGTTTTGTGAGAATGCAATATGGCCTGTACACTAATGAGTAATTAAGGGCACCTAATCAGTGAGTAACGAGTAATAATATGTCAAGCAGATTTTACATGTTCACATAGGCACATGCACATTGCAAAGAATATTTAGAAGATGATTAGATGATCCAGTACAGGGCAAAAAAACAGCTGAACCCAGTTTTTGTAAATTAAAAGACTGTTGTTCACCAGAAACTACATAAAAAAGAATGTTTAAAAGACTGTTGTTCACCAGAAGCTACATAAAAAAAAGAAAGTTCTGTAAGTTACCTGCAGAAGGACTCGAGTGTTGGCTCCTTAACACGAATGTATGCCTCAGAAAAAAATGTTTGCCTTAGAATCTGAGATGGAGAATGGCCGGAGATGTGGAGCCTCGGGCCCAAGCAGCAACAACTGGAGGCGGGTCGGTCTTCAGCAGCAGCGACTCCACACGAAGGGTTGTCAGGAAGGGCATCAGCAGCGAGCCTGACGGCCGACGGAGGTATAGGCGGTGGGCGGGAGGTGGAGCAGGACCTGCATACACGTCGGAGAGCTCTGGGTCGGGAAGTAGGCGGGATTCGACCGGCGGGAGTCAGTGATAGATCTAAAAACTGCATGTGGTGGAGTAGAAACAGGCCAACCGCCGACGCCGGTAGCTCGTCCCTGCGGAGACCCATCGCGCGCCGAACCAAAAATCGCGGGCCGCACGAGATGCTTGGCACCCGAGTCACGCACGCATTGACGCATCCAGACGCCTCCTCCTGCTGGACATCGCATGCAACATCTTCTATCGTCCGTATGACGAATACGAGCAGGCGCGACGATGCGTTCCGGGATGGGATCTGCGCAACTGGCTCTTGGAGACCCGGCCGGGGAAATCTCGACATGGTGCGGAAAATCGGAGATCTCGGCGTGGTGCTGCGCGGCGATGGAGATGAGGGGCGGCATCGGCGACCTTCGGTGGTGGAGATGAGGGGCGGCGGTGAGCTATCGTGAGGTGGAGGCGTTGTGCTCGCTTGGAAAGACGCGACGGGCCAACGGGCATGGACGTGGGCCTGGCCCATGCGCGTAGTCGCTGTGCGACGGGAGCGGTTCGCTCGGGAGGCAGATGGTTCGCTCGCGACGTACCAACGACCAACTCCCATTTAATAGTAAAGATATTTTGTAGAATTTAAATTGGCAGAATGAACAAATTCTTTTGGATTGCTACCAAATGTATTTGCTCCGGTGCCTCCATGGCCACCCAGAGAAATGCAAATATGTCCTGGCTGAGCTCATTTCCCTCCAACTTTCTATGGTGACACTGCAAGAAATAAAACTTCAATAATCGATATTGTTAAAGTAGTAAATCCCCCTCACTTATGTGTTGATTCCTTGACAAATTTGTGTTCAAATCGGCTCATGGATTTGATGGTGGCCAGGGCCCACTAGTAGAAAACTGGCCTATGGTCCCGGTTCGGTTGGGCCATCCGTCCCGGTTCCCGAACCGGGACTAGCCAATCGGGAAGAATGCTGGTCCCGGTTCAGCCACGAACCGGGACCAATGGGGCTCCACGTGGCCAGTTCTGGCTGGGCGTGGGGGGAGACTCATTGGTCCCGGTTTGTGTTACGAACCGGGACCAATGAGTTTTTTTTTGTATTTAGGGTTTAGGGTCTCCCTCTCGCCGGTGCCCCCTCTCCCTCTCGCCGGTGCCTCCGTCGTCTCCCCCTTCTTCGCATCGCCGACGTGCTTTCCATCGTTTCCGTACGCATATTATACGCTCTACTATATACACAGTACACGTTGATGCATATATAATTAATATTCGATCTCTTGCGAGAATACAACTATTTAATTACATGGAGATAGATCACATATGTAGTTCATCGTCCGCAGCATAATGTTCTCCCCTTTCATCGATGACCTCCCTAAGCAGAAATCCCGCCAATTCCTCTTGAATTGCTCGTATGCGCCGTTCTGGGTCGAGCTTCTCCCGCATTTTGCTCAAAGAAGTTGTTCTCCGCTCAGAGGTCAACTCGCGAATGAACTCGCAAACGTAGAATCCACATAAATTACTCCCCGGTGGCTGCTGCGGACTTTTCACCGATATATAAGTTAGCTCATCTTTGAATGGACCTTGTACATTCTGTTTGAATAGTGTCCAACACCTGCTTTGGCCAAAAAAATAACAAAGGAGTTATTAATTACTTGATATCAGGAAACGAACGAAAGAGGCCGATATAATGCGATAATGATTGAAATTACTTATTGAGCATTTCTTTCATTGAGATCCACGTCGCTTGGTCCCAACTTAATGAGTCGTGGACTTCAACTATGGACTTGTCAACTTGAATGCTTAGCAGAATCCAGTGGAACCTGCGGACGTTTACATAAAGCAGACATGCATAACTCATCAATTACACTTAACATCGAGAAAGCCAAATAAAAATATGTACAAGACAGAAACACTCACTTGAAGTTGTAAGGAAATAGTATTTCCGTACAGAAGTTTTGCTTGATTAAAGAGGTGGTCAGGTCATGCTCCACGTCTCTGGGGTGATTGCGTAACGTATGTTCATTAACGATATATGGGTCAACGAACCCAACCTCATAATGTCTAGATGCTTTGCATTCCATCATCTTCATTCTACATAATAGCGTACAAAAGGATATATATATAGTCAGGATAATATAATACAGGCAATGAACGAGCTGAGATAGAGACTTAATTACGAAAATAAATCACTTACAGACAATAGCAACTGAGGATAGATTTGTCGAGGGCGCGCTGATTGAATAACTGAAACAGTTCAGTCATTTGAACCTGTATACTGTAAGGTTTGAAGAAATGCTCCACTCGAACGTCCACCGCAATCCACTCCTTCGCGCCTTCTTTGATGTGTGCACCATGTACCAGTTGTGCAGATTTCGCATATGTGTTGATAGACGCGTGAGCTCCTCATTACTGACCATAGACTCCCCTGTGACATATTTCCATGCTATCTCTAACATTGGCTGTTCTTCATAGCCTAAAAGTTGACCAAGAGTCATACCCATGGCGGTAGCATTTTCCATGGCCTGCGATACAGTGATACCATGTTCTCTAGCAGCAGCTATGGCTCTGGGGTCCAATAATTGCAGGTCCTTATCCATATCGGCTCTGAAGTCCTTGTCGATATCGGAACGCACTATGAGCGGGGGGACCGATTGATTTTTCTGCTGTCCGAGCTGGGCAATTTGTTTCCCGCTTTTTGCACTTCTTTCCTTGTCCTGCTCAGACTGGGCACGTGCTAGCTTACTAAGTTCACGACCATAGTCAGATTGCAGATTCATCGATATTTGGGATGGCTGCGCAAGGAAGGACTTAGCCCACTTTTTGGATTTTTCATCGTATACCGGCTTTTGCTCGGGCTTTTTTGGTGCAAAAAAAGTCTTATTGTAGGCAGCCACCTCCGCGGCGTTTTCCGCTACAGTCCTGTCATAAGGTCTAATGGGAAGATTCTTATGAGGTACTTTTGGGAGGGGCGTCGACCTTTTACGTTTCGGTGATCGCTTACCCCTCATAGTACGAGCGGTGGGGGAGACGGCTGACGCGGCGGCGGAGACGGCTGCGCTGGAGACTGGTGAGGCGGTGAAGAGGACTGTTGCGCTGGAGAATGCTGAGGCGGTGAAGAGGACTGTTGCGCTGGAGACTGGTGAGGAGTCGATGGCCTTGGCTGCCAGTTCGGAAGCACGATGAATTCCTTTGGCCATAGAATGGTCGCTTTCTTGGCTTCTCCAAGTTCAAGCACCTCCCCATCTTCACCTGCAGGGTGTTCCAGCTTCAGCTCCTCAAAATCTTTCATCACTTCATCCACCGCGACAACAGCGTAGCCATTTGGAACCGGAGAGAAATGGTAAGTTGGATTAGGTCCAATTGGTACGACATAGCCGACCGCCACCTTCATGGTTAAGTTAAAAACTTTCACATGCATCTCACAAGGTGTGCTCTCCGTGATATCATCCACTGGGTAGCGACGAAGTGGAGCCACCGTCACTGCATCATCAGTACCATCCTGGAGCTCCGTGGAAGCCACGCTGCTTTTCCGATTCGATGGGCCGCCGGTACCATCGCATGCAGCTTCTACCATGTGCCGCTGAGATTGGCCGCTAGTACCTTGCTGGCTAAGTGCAATTTGATCCTTCTGCCGCTTTAATTCTTCTTCTATATTACTTAGCCGGTCTGCAGCAGCGTGTGCTTCCATTGCCTCCCTTTCCTTTCTCCTCTGATGGCTTCTATCAGGAAATTTCTTCCTGTGCTCGGGAATCGCAATTGTCTTGGGCTTGGAGCCTGGTACGCCTCGTAACCGTCCGTCGTGTTCCTTATTCCCAAGGCGCGTGTGAGCTCGTCATCCTCTCTATCGGGAATGAACCGTCCTCTGCAACATCCTTTACTGCATTTCTAATGCCTTCGATGGGTAGTAGGGGATTATCTTTGTGTCTTCTGTTATATATGCACTTCCCTTCTGCGTCCAACGTGCCCCCATGCCCGTAAAACCAATTTCTTGCCCGTTCGATCCATGCGAGTGGCTTGGAGTGATCCCTTTAGCCAGCAGGTCCGCCTCAAGTTTCTCCCACTTAGGCATGCTAAAAGCGTAGCCACCAGCCCCATAGTATGGTGGTAGATCTTTTTAGCAGCATTTGCCTTATTTTTTGCAGACTTTTCCTGAGCTTCCTCCGATTTCTTGTACGCCACAAATTCTTCCCAGTAGTCCCTTATCTTCTCATACCCTTTATCGAAGTCCGAGTCTTATTTTTCTGGACAAACTCGTTGTTCAATCTTTTCTTCCAGTTCTTGAATAGCTCGGCCATCTTCTTAAGAGCCCAGCCCTGACTTTTTGCTCCATGTTTTTCCGGGCAATCTTTTCTGCCTCATTTGGATCCTCCTCATCTGATCCACCTCTGGCGCCAGGGTGAAATTAAGCATGAGCTTTCTCCAAAGTCTTTCTTTGCCCTCCTCGCCGACATATCTTACTCCTCCCTCCTTTGGCTGATGCCATTCTCGAACGGTGATCGGGATGTAGTCCCTAACAAGAACTCCGCATTGCTTTACCATTTTATTTTTAACACCAGGGGGAGCAGTCGGTGTGCCGTCTTCAGCGACTTTTTCGATCCTGTACCTTTCTTGGTCGCCCAACTTTTTGGTTGGGCCTCGTTTTGTCCTTACAGAAGATTTGCTCGATCCGGAGGGCTAAAAGAAGAAAGAGCGTTAATATATGTATATAGACAGCAGAGGCTTAATTAATACAATCTTCGGCTTCATTAATATATGTATATGCACCTCGCCGGAGTTTGCAACATTTAATGTTCCACCGGAGCCTTCGGCTTCTCCCTCGTCGGCTTCTCCCTCGCCGACTTCTCCCCCACCCCAGCCGTCGGGTTCTACCTCACCGGAGCCGTCTCTTCGGTTGAGAGACTCATCTCCCTCACCGGAGTTGTTCAGAAACTGCGAGGTGACATCGCCAACATCTTCCGGCCCGCGGATTATATCCTCGAGGATGTTTTCCTGATTTTCGTCTCGTTCCATAGTTTCTGCAAATTAAAACAATGCACAAAACTTTAGTTGGGTAACAGTACTAACATTTTATAATACAGACACTTAAATCATTTTCTTTTATTAAAGGCAGAAACAACATTTTTACTAAATATTACACCTAGAGAGTTCTGTTAATCAAACAATCACCACACTACCCAACCAAGCATCACAACAATAATCCTAAATCCTACACAAGGCAAAACATGGAGAATTTTACTATATATTTCTGGATATATTACTTATACTAAAAAAAAATCAAATTTTACAAAACCACAACACTGTGAAATTCAGTTTACAAAAAAGTATACTTCAATTCTACAAATCATATGCTTCAAAATTCAGTTTACAAAAAAGTATACTTCAGTTCTATAAAATATACTTCAATATACTTCAATTCATCAACTACACAAGTTCAATATACTTCAATACTTTAAATATTGCTAACCAATATACTTCAATAAACTTCAATTCATCAAAATTGCTAACCAATTCTATAACAACAATGTAAATACCACAATACTATCTAAGAAAGATGTTTTTATTTTGCTCTAAATAATAGAGGTTCACTATACAGTAGTCATCTTTTCAATTTTTCTTTTCTTTTCATCAACTACACAGTGGCTATTGCAATTCTTCTTTTTATTTTTCTCGTTTTCTTTTCAAGACAAAATCAATTCTTCTCTCCAAATTGCTAACCAAATTCCTTCCCGAGCCTTCTAATCTTCAACAACATCGCCGTGCTCGGTCACCATTATCCATCAAGAACATCGATCAATCAAGAAATTACCTTGCTTAAATTCGAAGGAGAGGTTGCTCGGCGGTGCGGCCCCCGCGAGAGGAAGGAGTTGCTCGGAGGTGCGGCCCCCGCGAGAGGTAGGAGGTGCTCGGCGGTACGGCGGTGCAGCCCCCGTGGGAGGATGGAGGTGGGGCGGCACCGGCCAGGAAGGAGATGTGGCGGCGGCCGGAAGGAGAGGCGGCCAGTCCGCGTGAGCGCGTGAGCTCGTGCGGGCGGCGCGGCGCGGGCGTCGAGGGCGCCGCGGACATCGACGGCGGCGGCGTGGCGCGGCATGGCGTGGGGCGGCGCGGCGGCGGGCAGCCTGACGGCGTACTTTTCGCTCCGTCGCGCGCGCTGTAGTCCTTTGTCGATTTGGAAGTGAAATGAGGAAGGAGAAGGGGCAGGCAGTTATACCAGGGGTCATTGGTCCCGGTTGCTGCCATGAACCGGGACCAACATTGGTCCCGGTTCATGGCAGCAACCGGGACCAATGCCCTGACAAATTAATGCTAGATTTGATCGCGCGTCCATGGACTCATTGGTCCCGGTTCTTGGTATAAACCGGGACCAAAGAGTCCTTTTTCAAAATTATTTCGAACTTTTCAGTTCTGAATTGTTGTTCCCGCCTTTTTTTTCTTATTTAGGTGTTTGAATATGAATTTCACATGGTTTTGAATCTGAAAAGACTTTCAACATGAAAAGTGTTTAAATTTGAATAAATAAACCAAAACCATTTTCTGTTTTTTTCAAATTACTTATCTAAATATCGTTTTTGTTTTTCGATTGTCAAAAATGACATTTTTTGTGAAGCAAGTACAACAAATATGGTGCAAAATGGCACCCATCCAATTATCACACAAAGTAGACCATATTTTATAGATAATCCACAAATATTAGTAATTTTCTCGGTTTCTAGCTAATTTCGCCTACTTAAACGACTTTATGCCTATTTTTCGAATGTAATTCAAATTTGAACTACAAGTGTGTGATAGTTTGCTCTGAATTTTTTCAAAAATGATTTTAAGGTGCACAAGTAGTGGTTATATAAAAAATGATTTTAAGGTGCACAAAAACGACCCCATTTTGACCGTTTTTTAAAAAAAGTCAAAGAAAGTGAAAAAATACTCAAAAAATGAAATCCTTTGGCATGGAGTACTTTCATGTGTACTAGTTGGTAGGATAAATGATAAACTTGAGTTTTGACATAGTTTACAAAAAACTTCTTCATAGACTTGGAAATGCAAAGATAAAGAATACATTTTACACGATCGTCGTCTTAGCTAGACCAGAAGTAGTTAATGACAACAATCTTGGGTACATAGACGAACCATAGGTTAGTCATACTCCTGCCTAATCCTATAATACTCATCCTCGTAGTCATCGTAGTCGCCGCCGTCGTCGCCGCTGTCGTCGGGCGGCGCTCGCCTGGACTGGAAGCGAGGGTAGCGCAGGCGGGGGTTATCGCCGGCCGTGATGTAGTTCATGACGCTCTGGAGAGTCCGGCCACTCCACCACAGCCGACGGCCGGCCTCGTTGAAGTTTGAAGGAGGCGGGCCGTCCTCCTCGTACCTGGCAAGCGCCCTCTCACGCCGATTGATGAAGAAAAAAAGGCGTCCCAAGTCGGGCGGTAGTCGGGATGCCAGCGGGGATCCATCCGCTGCTCCAGAGTGAGCTCGAGGTAGTAGTGGTTCGTGATGGCCGCCCGGCGCGCCAAACCTTGAGGGACAGGAGGGACCGGCACGCCTCCGGTGCTCAGCCTCCAGCCGGCGGGGATGTCGTAGCCGGGCGGGCAGGGGTAGTTCGAGGCGCAAAGCGCCTCCGCCTCCGAGTAGGTTAGAGTGGGTACGGTGGAAGCCATGGGAGAGTGATGAGGTTGCAGATATGAGTTTAGATGTGCTATGCCAATGGAGGCCATGCATGACTACATATATAGTGAGAATCGCACCAATAAGGAAGAAGCACACGGATCGTGTGTTCCTTTCGAGCGCTTGTGAGCCGTTGGATCAGGGGTGTGTTTCTTTTGAAGGTTTGTGAGTGTTGGATATCACTTTGTGAGCCACCACCCGGGACTAAAGGGAATCCCACCAATAAGGAAGAAGCACACGGATCGTGTGTTTCTTTCAAGCGCTTGTGAGACGTTGTATCAGGGGTGTGTTTCTTTTGAGGATTGTGAGCTGTTGGATCAGTAGTATCACGACCACTTCGTGAGCCACATCAAGGTTTAATACATTCCATAGAATGCATTACATAAAAGGTTTAATACATTATTACACATGATCCAACGTCTCACAAGCGCTTGAAAGAAACACACCCCTGATCCAACATCACCAACATTATTCTACATAAACGGACTTGCTGGCTCGAAGGCCGTAGGATTAGGGGGAACGGCGGGAGGAGCCAGCCCCGTGGGCGGCCGCCCAGTTCTCGCATGCACGTTTGCGGCGGAAGGCAAGATCCATGGAGGATGAGTCTTTCAGCGCCCAATCCAGCTCGGAAGCCTCCTTCGCCTTTAGCTGGTAGGAAGTCTTGGCTCGCTGGACAGGTAGTCGCAGACAGACTGGAAGGAGGCTTACATGGCCTCCTGTATCTGCAACCCACAACCCTCTTCCCCATCGTCGCTCCAGTCGAAGTCGTCGTCCTCCTCCTCCTCCGCGGGAGGAGCGGCGGCGCCTGGTGGAGGTGCAGCGGCGCCAGGTGGAGGTGCGGCGGCACCTGGTGGAGCAGGAGGCCGGTAGCTGGGTATTCCTCTCCACGCCGGGCTCGTGGGCATACGGCGGGATAGGCTCCCGCGGTTGCGCCCAAGCGCGCTCTGCCGAGCACGCTCGACCACGTCCAGAAGGCGCTGCTGCGGGCGTGGCGGATCCATCTCGTGGAGACGATGCGTTCGTGGCAGGAATGGTGGATTAGGGTTTACTCCGTCGGCGACAATATATAAAGACCTCCAGGGCAGCGCTGGGGGAGGACACGTGCCCAGGGCGCGCTGGGGGAGGACTCGTGTCGTGACCGCAAAGGTGTTACCAACCGGGACTAAAGAAGCACATGAATCGTGTGTTTCTTTCAAGCGCTTGTGAGACGTTGGATCAGGGGTGTGTTTCTTTTGAGGGATTGTGAGCTGTTGGATCAGCAGTATCATCACGACCACTTCATGAGCCACATGACCCGGTTGGTGTTACCAACCGGGACTAAAGAAGCACACGTACCCTATATATAGCCCCCTCCTCAGACAGGTTACTCACTCACACAAAACATTCCAGCGTCACTCGGAGAGGCATCTTTGGGCAACCAGCGGCAAGACGTCTCTGATGTCCTGTGACCATTCCAAACGGTTGCAGATCATCAGTGATGTCTTGCCGGATGGTTGTAGATCATCAGAGACGTCTTACCGCTGCTTGGATCGAAGTGGCGCTCAAACACAAAACATTCGGGTTCCCTAGCTACGTCCTACGGTGCATTTGATATGCGGGCACTCACGAGCCACCGTCGGGCTGTATGCAGGGGGAACCGTGTGTTTTGTTCCAACTTTTTCGAGCGCGTGTAAGACATTGGAGTTTTCTTCTGAAGGTTGTACCTAACGAAGCTGAGTTTGAGAGGTTCCCACGGGAGGTGTGATATAACCCATTTCTTCTAGGTGGAAACTCCCATTTCGTGTATTATGGTTTTCACCACATAAAGGTTTAATACATTACTACACATCACATAAAGGTTTAATACATTACATTGATTTACATAAATGCCATGAACCCTTCTTCTCGTACGTATGTCCCTGGCCTATGATCGCTTCGGCCGTAACCATGGAGCATCTTCATTATTTAACGGGATGCTTGGGTCAGTTTTCACTGTGAAGGGCGGAATTTCATCAAACTTATCATAATCTGCTGACATGTCTGTCTTGTCCTCGACTCCCACGATGTTTCTTTTCCCTGAAAGAACTATGTGACGCTTTGGCTCATCGTCTGATGTATTCGTTTGCTTATTTTTTTCTTTTTTTCGGTCTGGAGGACATGTCCTTCACATAGAAAACCTGAGCCACATCATTGGCTAGGACGAATGGTTCGTTCCTGTAACAACCAAGATTCTTGAGATCCACTGTGTCATTCCGTACAGCTGGTCTACCTTTATCCCTTTCCCTTCATGTTGACCCAACTGCACCGAAACAAAGGGACCTTAAAAGTAGGTCCATAGTCAAGTTCCCATATCTCCTCTATGTAACCATAGTATGTGTCCTTTTGCCCATTCTCGTCTGTTGCATCAAAGCGGACACCACTGTTTTGGTTGGTGCTCTTTTTATCTTGGGCGATCGTGTAAAATGTATTCCCATTTATCTCGTACCCTTGGAAATTCAATACAGTCGAAGATGGTGACGCGGCCAACAAGTAGAGCTGATCTCCGACAGTGCTGTCATTCATGAGCTGTAATCGCAACCAACTGCCGAAAGTCTCCATGTGTTTTTCTTTAATCCAGGAGTCATCCTCCCCCGGGTTCTTGGAGCGTACATAATTCTTGTGTTCCTCGATATACGGAGCCACGAAGGTGGAACTTTGTAGAACTGTGTAGTGTGCTTGAGTTAAAGAATGCCCGTCCCTACATATCAGTGCTTTCTTTCCTAGCGTGCCTTTTCCACTCAGTCTCCCCTCATGCCGCGATTCAGGAACACCAATCGGCTTAAGGTCAGGAATAAAGTCAACACAGAACTCAATGACCTCCTCTGTTCCATAGCCCTTTGAGATGCTTCCTTCTGGCCTAGCACGGTTATGAACATATTTCTTCAAGACTCCCATGAACCTCTCGAAGGGGAACATATTGTGTAGAAATACAGGACCGAGAATGGCAATCTCGTCGACTAGGTGAACCAGGAGATGCGTCATAATATTGAAGAATGATGGGGGAACACCAACTCGAAGCTGACAAGACATTGGACCACAGCCTTCTGTAAACTTGGTAGAGTTACTGGATCGATGACCTTCTGAGATATTGCATTGAGGAATGCACATAGCTTCACAATGGGTACTCGAACATTTTCCGGTAGAAGCCCCCTCAATGCAACCGGAAGCAACTGCGTCATAATCACGTGGCAATCATGAGACTTCAGGTTCTGGAATTTTTTCTCTGCCATATTTATTATTCCCTTTATATTTGACGAGAAGCCAGCCGGGACCTTGATACTGCTCAGGCATTCAAAAAAGATTTCCTTCTCTGCTTTGGTAAGAGCGTAGCTGCTTAAGTATTGACGCCCTTTATCCGTCTGCTTGTTGTATGGGTCTTTCATACGTTGCTGGTCCTCCCGTGCTTCTGGTGTATCTTTTGTCTTCCCATACACGCCCAGGAAGCCTAGCAGGTTCACGCAAAGATTCTTCGTCACGTGCATCACGTCGATTGAAGACCGGACCTCTAGGACTTTCCAATAGGGTAGCTCCCAAAATATAGATTTCTTCTTCCATATGGGTACGTGGTTGTCAGCGTCATTCGGAACAGATAGACTGCCAGGACCCTTTCCAAAGATTACTTCTAAATCCTTGACCATGTCATATATAACATCACCATCAGGGAGGTTAGGCTTCTTCCGGCGATCTGCCTCACCGTTGAAATGCTTGCCTTTCTTTCTTACGGCATGACTGTTCGGAAGAAATCGACGATGCCCCAGGTACACGTTCTTGTTTCCCAAATGTATACTTTCAGTCTTATCTAAACAGTGCGTGCATGCATTGTATCCCTTGTTTGACTGTCCTGAAATGTTACTAAGAGCAGGCCAATCATTGATGGTTACGAACAACAACGCTCGTAGGTCAAATTCCTGTTGTTTGTGCTCATCCCACACACGTACACCTGGTTCGGACCACAACTGCAAAAGTTCATCAACTAATGGCCTTAGGTACACATCAATGTCGTTGCCGGGTTGCTTCGGGCCTTGGATGAGCACTGGCATCATAATGAACTTTCGCTTCATGCACAACCAAGGAGGAAGGTTGTAGATACATAGAGTCACGGGCCAAGTGCTATGACTGGAGCTCTGCTCCCCAAAAGGATTAAAGCCATCTGTACTTAGACCAAATCTTAAGTTCCTTGCGTCATCTGAAAATGTCGGGAACTCTCTGTCGATTTTTCTCCACTGGGACCCATCGGCGGGGTGTCTCAACTTCCCGTCTTTCTTACGCTCTTCTTTGTGCCATCGCAACAACCTGGCATGCTCTTTGTTTCTGAACAGACGTTTCAACCGTGGTATTATAGGAGCATACCACATCACCTTAGCAGGAACCCTCTTCCGGGGGGCTCGTCATCGCACTCAACATCACCAGGGTCATCTTGTCTGATCTTGTACCGCAGTGCATTGCATACCGGGCATTTATCCATATTCTCGTACTCCTCACCGCGGTACAGGATGCAGTCATTAATGCATGCATGTATCTTCTGCACATCTAATCCTAGAGGGCAGATAGCCTTCTTTGCTTCGTATGTAGTCTCGGGCAATTCGTTATCCTTTGGAAGCTTCGGCTTCATTATTTTCAGTAACTTCTCAAATCCCTTGTCAGAACAACCAGTCTCTGCCTTCCATTTCAGCAGTTCCAGTGTGGTACCGAGCTTTGTGCTGCCATCTTCGCAATTTGGGTACAGCAACTTTTTGTGATCCTCTAGCATGGCCTCCAACTTTAGCTTCTCCTTTTCTGTATCGCATTCTCGCTTTGCATCAGAAATGACCCCACCAAGACCATCAGGGCTCATCTGATGCCCGATGTTCACCTCCTTCTTCTTCAACGTCTTCCATTACAGTATCACCGCATTCCTCAGGGAACATAGGATAGTTGTCATCATCCTCCTCTTCTTCATTGTCTTCCATCCTAACCCCTCTTTCTCCGTGCTTGGTCCAACAATTATAGCTGGGCATGAAACCTCTCCGAATCACGTGGTCTTGAATGGTTCTCGGGTCAGAGTACTCCCTGACGTTCCGACACTTCTCACATGGACAAGGCATAAAATTATCCACTTTGTTTGCCTCAGCCACTTCGAGAAATTTATGCAGGCCTGCAATAAACTCGGAACTGCGTCGTTCGCCGTACATCCATCGCATCCGTGCATCCATCTGCATCATATAATTAAGTTTATCAAATACCATTACAATAACATCTTGAATAGTGAAATGACCACCGTACATCGACACGTGCAATATTTCTGTATCAATTACAGATGAAAAGGATAAAGTTGCTAACCTCGGCCGAGGATATCATCTTGTGTGAACTTAAGTGTGGCTCGGGCATTTCATCGAACACATCTTGTGCGTGGCAAAGGAAAAAAAACTAGCACCCACTTCCCACCAATCCAACCAGAAAAAAAGAGGAGAGAAGGAGGGGGTGGGTTATTTATAGGCAGGGGAGGGGTATTGGTCCCGGTTCGTGCCACGAACCGGGACCAAAGCTCCGCGGCACGCCACGTGTCCTGCACTGGAGCATTGGTCCCGGTTCGTGGCACGAACCGGGACCAATGTCCCCAACCGAACCGGGACCAATGCTCCACGGACCCCTGGCAGCTTTCTATGAACCGGGATTAATGGCTGGTTCGGCTCTGGACGAAAGGTGGTTTTTTACTAGTGGCCGGTCCTAAGATTTTGAAGGCCCGAGGTGAAGGTAGAATTTGTTGGCCCTTCATATAACACAATAACTCATCCTCCTTGGTGATCCACGGCTTTCCTTTTGGCACCCTCAACCTCTTTGTTTTCTTGTTAGTTCCTCTTCAACGGCCTCCCCCAAGTCGGCTTCTCCACCTAGCCGGCAACGGGATAGCCACTACCATGTATAAGTGAATCCATGTCCTCGGCGATAGTAGCTTACAAATGCACACATGGCCATGATCATTCAAAGAACAAACACATGGGGTTGGCCTTATTAAATGCACACATGCACAAAACACTCACCAGTTAAGGTCGAGCATTTCGTCGAGCACGTTGATCACCGTACAACTGCTGTCGCTAACCCATGATGGATGAGTCACCGTTCGTGAGTCCCGGTCGACGTAGCGCCAATGACTCGTTGCAGGCGACCTCCTGGTTGAGGTTGATGCCTCGGTTGATGGGCACAACCGGTGAGAAGACCGCTTTCAGTTCAATGGTGTCGTTCTTGTGAGAAACCGGTGCGCTTACGGAGAGGCCCACGTGTATGGCTTGCAGGCGTGCTTTTTCTGCCGCGTGTTTGCCCTGGGCAGCTCGATTGGCGGACTCCACCGCACGGTTTTCCTTCACCTGCTCCAGCGTCAGCTCTCCCTCTGGCAGCTCCTCCCGTTTAGGCTTCATGTACAACTCCTCGGTCTCCGCAAGCGGCTTGCTAGGTCGTGCGAGTGGGCCATTCGAGTTGTCGGGGAAGGAGAGGATTGCAACGACGGCGACAATGTCAAAAGGAGAGAAAATTTTAAGATTTGACGGTTTGAGCGACAATGTGGAAGGAGTGGAAGAATTTGGTGTCCGGACACAGTCTATAAAGCCCCCCACCTGTCAGAGAGCTTGTATGGACGTTGTCCAGCACCCCTAAACAGGACTGCAAGTATGCGGCTGGCCTGATGCTCTCAAACAGTTTTTGATCAGTCCAAACAAATGGAGACGCCACTACGGAAGTTTTTTCCTGCCAAGACCCATTAGGCCTTGGGGTGATTTTGGGTGCGAGATGAGCGTCTCCACCAGTAACCCCCCCCCCCCCCCCACCCGAAGCATCCCAAAGGCCCATTGGGGCTGGACAAGAAAAACACCCAGACCGGCACCCCCATTTATCTGGCACCTCCCAATTTCCCGGAACGGATGTGTTCTCCCGCATGCATCCCCCGGTCGGTCGTGATGGATGTATAGACTCGCACGGGCTTTTGTACTGCACACACGATAAGTTCATTCAAAAAATTGAGATGTACAAACTATACAAAGTAGAGTGTACACAACACATAGAAGTACGGTGTACAAGCTATACACATAGGGATTACGTCACAAATTAAACACTGTATCGATTAAATGGGTAGAGGATCGCTTGGGCGGCACTGAGGAGGAGCCCCCGAAACGGGCCAGGGAATAGAACCTCCGCGTAGCTCCCTAGCTGACGCTATGGAGTCAAAGAGGAAATCTCCCCAGTTTTATCCCCGTAAACTAGCCCGGCCCATCTCGTGCGTTGTGTGTGTGGCCTGACAACAAGAACTGGTGCGAGCTAGCTGCCATGACACCTTCAGCTAAAAAAATGCCATGCCGCCTCCTGCATCTACCTGTCTCGTGGCACCTCTGTGCTCCCACCATCAGAGGTTCAGAGCCGGTAGTGCGGCACATAATAAACAAGAAGGAAGGAAAGGACGCACGTTGCTGCGTCCGCTCAACTACAACCAATGATAGATGAACAAATATTTTTTTAGCGAAATATATATAAAAACATTAGTAATAATGGAGCAAAAAGTATCACGGACGCTTTCTTGCAACACGATCACTCAGACATTCTCTCATAAAGATAGAGAAGTAGAGAAAAGAACACAGTTATGTCAATTTTGTAGCAAGGTTTAGTAACCCGTGACCCATATAAACCGTCTTTCTCACATAAACACAGTGAAGTAGAGAAAAAACACAACTATGTCAATTTTAGCAAGGTTAGGTGTACACCAAATGACCCCATATAGAAAAGTTTAACCTCTGCATATACTCAGTTAGACGACCAAGATACAACCATAATTATGAAATGCCATGAAAGGTAAATTGTGGACTTGGTTTATCGTGTCTCGGGTGACGGACACCGGGAGTAGATGATACCCCCTTTTTAGGTTCGGCACGGGGCGCGAAGGAGGTTGGAAGACGTCTTACCCGGGAGCAAGGATGCCAAGTTCTTCGTCGAGAGGGAGAGATCAAACAACACAGCAGGACACACAGAGTTACCCAGGTTCAGGCCACCCGGAGGCTAAAAGCCCTACTCCTGCATGTCTGGATTGAGTTCATCATGGTGGAGTGTACAAGGGTGTTCTGGGGTGAACCCGGCAGAGTTTCGGCCGGAGGTAGACGAAGAGCAGATCCTGCCCTAGGAGATCACCTCTCTCTCTACCTTCCGAACCCTAGTCTAGTCTTGCCTGAGCTCTAGCTTGCTTCTATCTTGTTTTTCTTCTTCCTCCCCTCTTCGGTGCCATGGTCCTCCTTTTATAGGCTAAGGGGATCCAACATGGGCACGCAAGAGGTGTGAGGGGTCTTGGCGGGAAAAACCCCTCGGCGGTCCTTGGAGGAGACGTGGCACTCTCTCCTCCAAGCGTTCTGAGGAGGGCGGCGTGGTCGTCCGCCCTTGGAAAAGGGGGACGGACAAAGCCTGTCCGCCCCTCCAACTACGCTCGTGGCAACGTCACTAGGGCGCGGCCTTCATCTTGGCGCCCAAGTCTTCCACCAGCTTCCGGCGAGCTGGCGATCTTATCCTCTCGATGGTACGGATGGATACCCGGGGGCGCGCATGGCCTCCTGCCGGAGCACGGACCCGCTGGTGTCTTGCCTGGTTCTCCGGGCGAGGGGGTGACCCGGAAGGTCACCTGGTCCTTAGCCGCAGAGACTTGTTGTCGAACTTGTCGGTGCCCTTGAGGCAGATGGTCTAACCCATCTGCTGTACTTGACTCCTTTCCTTGTCCATCTTCTTGGTGGGCCCCAGCGGAGGACCCACTTTGGCAGCATCAGGGGAACCCCATGTTCCACTGCTGCGACAGTAGCCCCCAGGCATGCTCCCGGCGGCTCTTGCTTCAGTTGCTGCCGGGGCTATGGCCAAAGAGTTGGCCAAAGTGGGTACCCGGCGCCTTGCTTCGGTTCGTCAATCGTCGTGATGGCCTTGGAGTTATTCCGCTCGGGGAAAAACTGAGTTTGCCTCCTCGATTCCCGCTGCGGGGAAGCTGTGAAGACGGTTGAGAGAGAAGCCCCGTGCGCTATAAAAGCGGACGAATGCCTCGCAGGCCCCCATCTTCTTCTTCCTTGACCCATCTCTCCTTCCCAGGCCAACAGCTCCAATGGCGAGAGCAAAGAGAGGAGGGGACGTCCTCGAGCCTCGGCCCCGACGGAGAGAAGCTCCGGTGGCCGCGGAAGCGCCGCCTCAAGAGGCAAGCGAAACGAGGTGGTGGAGGCAGAGAGCCGTGAGATGCGGAAGAACTCTTCTCCGACCCCACGGCTGCAATCCACATAGCTTCGCGCCCTACGAGTTCATCTTGGATTTGCGCCGCAAGATCCGCAGCCGGATTGACCTTCCAGACTCCTTTGCGATGGCGATGGAGAACAATCGACCTCCGGCTTGTGGCTGCAGGTGGAAGGCTGTCCAAACGGCCCCTCCTGGATCTCGGTGGAGTTCACCGTCGACGACTCCATGCTCCTTGGTCAGGGTGAAGTCAATCGCTCACTCCCTCCGCCTGACCCGGGGGCAATACCTTGCCTGCAAGTATGACAGAGACCCACACTCGCCGTGAAATCTTTTGTGCTGCAGGAGGGCGCGTGGAATGCTGCGCCGAGAGTGAGAGCAGCAGCAGCTCCGGCTCCTTCGACGAGGACGAATATGAGGAAAACTCATCTAGCGTCAAGGCCGAGGAGAGCTAGCTTCCCTGAGGGGAGGAGCTTCAAGTCGGCGGTCCTGAAGATGTCCTTGACCTCCTTCTTGGCTGCCTTCGACGTACTTCTGGAAGTAGCGTCTTCCATTGTATGGTGGTGCTCCTCGCGCGCCGGAGCCAATCTTTTTGTTTGTAAAAATTAGCCCCCCTGTAGATCTTGAAAAGAGAACTTGTTCTCCTTTTTGTCCCTTGGCCTTCGTACAGGATGAGGAGACATCATGGATAAGTTCGTGGACCACGTGCACCTCCTCTGCAGCCAGCATGTGCCGGGTTCGCTGATGTCTACGCACGCTTCTATTCTTGTAGACAGTGTTGGGCCTCCAAGTGCAGAGGTTTGTAGAACAGCAGCAAGTTTCCCTTAAGTGAATTACCATGGTTTATCGAACTCAGGGAGGTAAGGTCAAAGATATCCCTCTCAAGCAACCCTGCAATTAAGATACAAGAAGTCTCTGTGTCCCCAACACACCAATACACTTGTCAGGTGTATAAGTGCACTAGTTCGGCGAAGAGATAGTGAAATACAAGTAATATGGATGATTATAAGTGGTAATTGCAATCTGAAATAAAAATGCAGCAAGCAAACATGAGATAAAATGAGAGTAAACGCTGTTTCAATGCTTGGAAATAAGGCCTAGGGATCATACTTTCACTATGGACACTCTCAATAATAATAATAAATTGAATACATAGATATTCCTCTTCACTATCTACACTGAGTTATTCTCTCGTTGGATAACGAACACCAATCCACTGCGTAGGGTTATAAAAGCACACCTCAAAGTCGCATTCCCATGTCTAGTTAACCCCACACTGTCAACTTGAGCGCCCTAGAAGGTACTAGACAAACACCGCAATTCATAGAGACATCCAACGCAAATAATAACACAGATAAGTATTCCTGTTATCTTTAGCCTAAGAGCCACACACGGGGCGCACACTGTCAACTTCGCACCATGGACAAAGGTGACTCCGGAGATACATTAATAAAACCACTTGAGTAGCATATAAGATAATGAAGAGTAACATCTATGGATTCAACTAGATTACAAAGCTCATGATCACATAAAGATCACACCATGGGAGAGAGATAAACCACATAGCTACCGTAGAGCCCTCAGCCTCGGCGCAGAACTACTACTCCCTCCTCATCATGGGAGGCACAACGGCGATGAAGATGGCGGTGGCGTCGATGGAGATGGCTCCGGGAATTCCCCGTCCCGGCAAGGTGCCGAAACAGAGACTTTTGTCCCCCAAATTAGGGTTTTGGATGGCGGCAGAGCAACGGACTCTTCTGGAGAAATCGTCGATTGTTCTGTGAGTTTTAGGTCAGGGCAATATATAGTCCAAAGGGCGTCGCGAGGCGGTGCACGAGGAGGCGACACCACCCCTGGGCGTCGGTGGGCCCTTGGCCGCGCTGAGCCCACGTGTGGGGCCCTCGTGGCTCAACTTCGTCTCCCCTTCGGACTCCAGGTGTCTTATGATAAAAATAGGGGCCTCCGTAAATTTTCGTCCAATTCCGAGAATATTTCCAGACTAGCTTTTCTGAAATACAAAAACAGCAGAAAACAGGAACTGGCGCTTCGGCATCTTGTTAATAGTTAGTCCCAAAAAATGTATAAAAGTGATATAAAGTAGATGCAAAACATGTAGTAATTGGTGTAAAACAAGCATGGAACATCAAAAATTATAGATACGTTTGAGACGTATCATTCGCTCGGAAGTTCCCCGGCCCGTGGACCCCTGAAGATCCTGCGCGAATGCCCTCCTTCATCCCAGGCGTCCCCGGGAGTCCGGAGTTCACTCAGCAGCGAAAACAGAACAGAAGACAAGTCTGCACAGCCGTGACCCTGGACTAGCCTTAGTAGCATAGGCTTGTTATGTAGTCAAGAAGTTGCACAGCTGAATGTAATTCGGAATTGTAATTCAGAATTTAAATTCAGATGAATGCAACCTAGCCTCAACTCCCGGGTCATGTCCCAAATCTTCCTTTGCACTAACGCGCCGTCAAGTTTCAGAGGAGGTCCCTTAGGTGCCAGATACCCTGACTGTTCCGCACACAGTAGTGGTACCCCTAAGAGCACATACCTTCCGGTGTCTGACTCCACTGTCCACAGGTACTTGGCCAGAGGGAAACAGACCGTTCGCTGGGGTGGTAGCATTTCCACCACAAAGGCTCTCATCAACTGTCAAGCATGCGCAGGTCGATGGTATATTGACTCCGAGCGAGATGTTATGCCTAAGTGCAGGATGCTGATGCAAGGACTTAGCTGTTTTTTTGCCGCGTCCTCGATCCATCCAGTCCCTCCCGGTATCCAACTCCTTAACCGCTTTCCACCGTCAGCTCCTGTCCCGGGAAGGCGCTGCACTGATGCATGTAAAATGCATACATGAACTTGCATTATTTTACTTATATTCCAGTCATATTTGCATCATATAAGGGTTATATCACTGTTTTAAATGATTTTGGGAATATTTGGTATGTTTCCTATTTTTATGAATTAACCCTGCACAGTCAGAAAACCCTGTTTTCTATATTTTAATGTTTCAGGGACCCAAACGACGTCCAAATGACCTAATATTTACGGGCATCAGTTTTTGGAAGGAACAAAGCGTAGGAGCCAAGGAAGCGCACGAAAGGAAGTCGGAGGCCGAAGTTGAGTGGGCCCACGCGGCCAGGTACCTGGGCCGCGTGGGACCCCCTCTTTTGGGCCTCGGAGCTCCGTTGCCGTCGATCTTTCCTCCACCGACTCGGTTTTGACCTAAAACCGACTATAAAAATAGCCCCCCGACGTTCTCTGGAAGGAGCGCCGCAGAAACACAGAAACCACGAAACAGAGACCTGGAGTTGCAGATTGGAGGGGAAAACTCCGGCGGGCGCTGGGCGTGGTCTCCATCTTCTCCAACGACTTCTCCACCGTCTCCATGATGAAGAGGGAGTAGTCCACCTCTGACTATGGGTTTGTGGAAGTAACTTATGTATCTCTCTCTTGAGCTTCACTAATTAGTACCGTATGAGCTGCTGAACATGATTACGGTCATCTATGTAATACCTTTGTGGTGGATCTTTTTATGAGTTAATATATGTTTGAGATTGCAATGGTTTTGTTTCAGTTATGAAAGTAGATGCATATTATGTACCCCGTTCTTATTTACTTGTCATGATCAAGCATGTTTATGAGAGCGTGTGAGGGGGAACGTGTGCATTAGTTGGAGTAACGGGGGGTGGCTAGTGCAGTGAACGTGAGAGAAAGTTCTGCGATCCACTTGGGTATCTCTACCTTACTTTGTTGCCTCACTAGGGATAAAAAGAAATACCATGCTACCGGAGATGTGGGTGTGACCATTGCCACTACTCCATGACTAGATCTAGCATGTTCTTATTTTAACTTCATGTCATGATACTTATTGCTATACTCTGAGTTATCTTAATTACTGAGGTGTTATGATTTAGTTCGCATCTTGGTGGAGTATAAGAGAGACTAATAACCAAAAGGTCTCTATGTTAGGACGTGATGCCCATATAATTATAACTTGTCATTAAACTGTTGTGTTGCAATCTCATATGTCAACTCTAGTGTTCCATTGTCTACCACTTTATTAAAGAGAGAGTGCATTTGTGAAACCATGAACCCCGGTCCATTTTTAATCATAAGAAACACCTTTCCAACCTTTTACCACTTTACCATTTTCTGCCATTTAAAAATCCGAAAATACAAAAACACTTTTACATCTTGCATTCATCATATAAAACCAAAAATATCATTTATCATTGCTACCACCATCCTTGCATATTTATTTACCACCATTGCATATTTATTTCTTGTTTGCATTGCATATTATCTTGATATCATTCTCACACCTTGTGCTTGACAACCACTAGGTGAGGTTGAGGACCAAAACATTTACTTTGTTTTGTAGGTAACCAAAAGAAGGATAGGAAAGATAAATCTTCACTACTGATTCCCCGAGAGTTCGATATTAAACCCTCGAGTCACCCCTCGTGGGGAAAACACGTCTTCCACTTACTACACACTCTGCACTTGGAGTCTCAACCTAACCCATATTCTTTTGACGCAGGTAACTACGTCATCGGGTATCAAGACTGTTTTCTGGCGCCGTTGCCGGGGAATCATTGCTGAAAGGTTTATCCAAGGGTCCCCTGCACTAGCTCTGTTTTCTGGCGCCGGGTTTATCCAAGGATATCTCACCAAGTCAACTTCATCACCAACTTGTGCTAACACCTAAGCTTGGGGAGGTTGCACCTACGTGAGCATCATCTTATCCATCTTTACCTTCAAAGCAATTTATCTTGTTTTGTCATTGTCTTGCATTTTTAATTCGGTTTGCATATTTTATTTTCAGTTTTGCATTTTGTTTGCATTTGTTATTTCGGTTTGCATTGTTTAGTATCATTTTATTTTCAGTTTTCATCTAAAAACATAAAATCCATAAAAACTAGTGTTGTTTTTAATATGTATGCTACGCTATGGAGGAAGGTTATGTCAAAACTATGGGAGCTTACTATGAATATCGATCAACCAAAGAAGGAAATAGAATGCTTGAATTGCTTGAACATCTTAATGATATGGCCACTGAGTTTTGTGAATTACATAATAAACTTGCTGCTTTAGAAAAGACTATAAACACTCTCTCTATCAATGTAAGTATAATAGTGATCCTATTATTGCTTCTTATCAAGAGTGTAAATTTGCATGCCATGATATAGAACAAGTTGAGAAATATATTGCTTATGTTGCAGCCCATGAGATAGACTTTCTTATTGATAATTTTTTTGCAACTAGTCATGAAGCTCGTGTAATGAAAGGACACATTTCTATTCTTCTCCAACTTTGCAAAAAGGAATTTAGTGATAATGTTTATGTTAAAGAAGAATTCTTGCTTCCATGGAAAGTACTAATATTTTGCAGGAAGAGGATGATGAAAACATAAGCTTGGAAGAGGAAGTATGTGAAGAGGAGATTGAAATGGATGTGCTCCAACCTAAGCTTGGGGAAGAGTTGGATCTCCCAACTTCACCATCAACATTTGATAATAGCACTCAAACTCAAAAATCTTTTGTTATTTATGAGAATCCATGTTATGATGAGTGTCAAACTGAAAATTCTATGGTCCTATATGATAACCCATGCTATTATGATGAAACTAATAATGCTCCTTTACTTTTCAATGCTACTAGTGAACTTATTGATGATAATGAGGAGTGTTGCTTAAATATGCTATATGATAATGCTTTAGATGATGGTCCTATGCTTATTGATAATCCTCCATGTTTAGAAGTTGTTACTTATTTATGTCAGGATGAAAATGATATACTTGCTGTTTGTGATGGTACTCTTACTCATGAGAGTCCTACTTTGTTCTTGAACTCTCCTACTTACACCATAGAGGAGAAATTTGCTTATGTTGAGAAATACTTATGTGATTTGCAACTATCTTTAGTTCCAAATCTTTGTTGCAATCATGATAGTAAACTTGATATTGATCTTATTAACTATTTTGAAAGAGGGAAGCATGCTAATGAATTCCATAATAAATTTAATAATCCTCTTTATGTGCCTAAATTATCTAAGTTGAATGATTCTTGTGGTTATATGGTTGAATTTATTTCTACTACTTGCAACTATTATGAAAGAGGAGGTGATAAGAACCCTCTTTATGTTACTAATAATTATCTGCAAGTAAATATTGTTAATATGCATTGGGAAATTCTATTTATGGTGATTCATTCATATACAAAATGCCAATGCATAGAAAGAAAGACTTCGTTGTTATTACTTTTGTGTTTTGTTTTTCTCTCAACTAGGGTTCAACTTGACTATTATTTTGATTGGTTTGAGAACACCATGGGATCCTGGTATTATGCATGAACACTTTCCAAGGAAGAGGGACACACCAAAGTTCAAGCTCCCTCATGAGCTTCGTCCTCTATAAACATCAAGTAAGAAGCCTAGCTATATGGCTATAAAGAAAGCGCTTTACGGGAGGCAACCCGGTTGTTTTTTTTTGATTTTCTTTGTGTCCTCTTGCTGTAACAAGAGACTTTTTTTAGTTTAGTTTCTGGAATTTTTAATAAAGTGCCAAGTTTTACTCATTTTGGTTTGAAAAAGTTGCTTATAGCGTTCGGAGATTTTATTCCTGCACGAATCTGTGCACGGTATGATTTTTAATTCTTATTCTGTAACTCCGAATGAGCTCATATTTGAACTGTAGTTGCAACTTTTCATCCTCTGTATGCATGAATTTTTTCGGAATTTTTCGACAAAGTTAGTAGGGTAGAAAAATACGTTTTGCTGCTGCTGTTTTTCTGGACAGATTCTGTCCCATTTTGTTTGATGCATGCTTTGAACTTTTAACTTGAATCTTTTTATCCAATTGAGTTTATGAGTAGGCATACAACATTATACACTTTCTGGACATCCATATGAATTTTTGTTCAAGGATTATATGCAGCAAGAAATCTATTTGTTTATCACTACTAATGCACCCCACAGAAAAAGAAATGGGAGAAACGGTGTTTTGAAGTTTTTTCACAGGGATTAGAGGAGATGCACCAAGAGCTATCCAAGGATGGTGAAGACCATAAGCTTGGGGATGTGAAGACAACCCCACTGGACCTACACACTCTCGGTTTGCACACGTCTAACTTCTGTTTTTCGATCGAAACACTTTATCGCATAAACTTGGAGCGTCTTTTTGTTTGTTTTGGTTTGATTTTTATTTTGTGAGACCACCACACTATCATTTATATATGAGAGAGCTACTGGAAATTTGGGTTGATTTATGTTGGATGCTATTATTAGATTGGGAAAAGGGATGTTGGAGTTGATTTTAAAAGATACATATAGTTGCATGATTCATGAGCTTGTTAATGAGTAATAATTTGCAAGTATTTTATCAAGAGCTATCTTTTATTCATGTTTTGATGCTGAATGTTATTTACTTTGTTTAACATGGATTGTTAGTTCTATGGACACTCATGCATGCATTTAGATGGTCAACTTTCTCCCTCTTGCTAGCCCAAAAATTCCAACAAGCAAAAACTTGTTTCCAACACCTTCAACCAAAGTTTTTCCAGTGAGTCCACCATATCTACCTATTAGCTTTATGCTATTCCGAGTATGTTTATCATGATATTTGTGTTATCTATACCTCTGAATGAAAATGCTTATGTTGTTGATTGTTATGGGAAAAGTTGGTTATAGAGCTCTCTCGAACTTGATGCACACTTTACTTTCATTGCATAGATAAAACATGACCCATTGTGATTAAAATTATGATGTTGTGGGCTTGACAAATGTCTTTGGTTGAGAGTTAGCTCATATGTGCTGTCACATGGCAAGCTTTCAACATGCACTTCATTTCATTTAGTTGATATCATGTACTTTTGTTTATGGATGCTTACCATGGGTGAAATAAATGTGGAAATGAAGTAGTTTAAATGAGTTTGTATAAATGGTTAGAGAGACGCCTGGCCGCTAATCTAAGCCATGCATCATTCATGGTGGAAATTTACTTACATGCTATGGTGAACCTTCTGTGATACACCTTACAATAAAAAGCTATCTAATGGTAAATAAAAAGGGTGTTGAGATTGTTCATTGTGTTTGTTTGTCTTGTCATTTTGATATGGGCTTGTTCCATATCCTGGGACAAGAGGTACCCCAGTTGACGCTCTTAATGATACTATTATTACTTACAATGATATTTAACTTGAACTTGCTTTGTTTCCCAAGTTGAGTAACACATGGAGTAGGTACTTGTATTCAAGGGGCATGAGACTTTCAACCTGTACTTTGTCAAGCACACTACTCATTTTGCTTTCACTTTAAACTTAATCATTCAAGATGCTATGATAGGGGAATGAGAGCTTGACACCAAGGATTACCACATTACAATCATTAACTTAAGTAGAGAAGTTCAGAAGTTAGATGAAACTTATTCATGCTTTACCTCTACTCATATATATCTTTCCAAAGTGTCCACCTTTTATATTCAGATTTTCATCAATACTCTATGGCCATTATAGGATGTTCTTCTTCTCATTATGCATACATGTGGTCCATAGTACTTTCTTTTATGTTACACTTTGTGAATTATCATTGAACATCCTTGCATTGAATACTTGATATCACTTCATAATCTATCTTGCATATTGCTACTTAAAGATGGCAATGGGTAGGATATGGGGCGGGTAGAGCAATACCATATCAATACCCGTGTAGTCAATGGGTAAAAAATTCTACCCATACCCGTACCCACGGTATGAAACTTTACCCGTACCCATACCCGACGGGTACCCATACCCATTGGGTATCCAACGGGTAGATTAAATAGTACGCAAGTTATTCATAATTTTACATTCATCGATAACGCATTTCACAAAAGAAAAACATTTATCTCAACACAATGAGTACCTAACAATTATCTCAACTCAAATTAATAACTAATAATAATTTTAACATAGGTTCACAAGCTCATGAGAATGGATGTTGGATCTCCACGGGTATCTTCCACATGTTAGTATAAATGGGTAGGTATGGGTATACCCACGGGTACAAAGCTATACCCGTGCCCTACCCGTGACTTAACGGGTAAGATACTGGTACTACGCATGGGTATAAAATTGTGCCTATACCCTACCCATGCGGGTACGATACCCACGGGTATCCTTACCCATGGGTAAAATTGCCATCCTTATTGCTAGTCCTTTTAAGAATGAATCATTTGACTCTATGTAGAAATAGTAATCATCTTTGATATCCATGATAGTATTAAAATGCAAAGTCCATGTTAGTTTTATCACCTTCATACTCGAGACGAGTATAGGTTAAGCTTGGGGATGTTGATGCATGTAAAATGCATACATGAACTTTGCATTATTTTACTTATATTCCAGTCATATTTGCATCATATAAGGGTTATATCACTGTTTTATAATGATTTTGGGAATATTTGGTATGTTTCCTATTTTTATGGAATTAACCCTGCACAGTCAGAAAACTCTGTTTTCTATATTTAATGTTTTAGGGACCCAAACGACGTCCAAATGACCTAATATTACGGGCATCAATTTTTGGAAGGAACAAAGCGTAGGAGCCAAGGAAGCGCACGAAAGGAAGTCGGAGGCCAAAGTTGAGTGGGCCCACGCCGCTAGTACCTGGGCCACGTGGGACCCCCCCTTTGGGCCTCGGAGCTCCGTTGTCGTCGATCTTTCCTCCACCGACTCGGTTTTGACCTAAAACTGACTATAAAATAGCCCCCCGACGTTCTTTGGAAGGAGTGCCGCAGAAACAATAGAAACCACGAAACAGAGGCCTGGAGTTGCAAATGGGGGGGAATCCGGCGGCACTGCCGGCGTGGTCTCCATCTTCTCCAACGACTTCTCCACCGTCTCCATGATGAAGAGGGAGTAGTCCACCCTCGGACTATGAGTTTGTGGAAGTAACTTATGTATCTCTCTCTCTTGAGCTACACTAATTAGTACCGTATGAGCTGCTGAACATGATTACGGTCATCTATGTAATACCTTTGTGGTGGATCTTTATGAGTTATGTATGTTTGAGATTGCAATGGTTTTGTTTCAGTTATGAAAGTAGATGCATTTATGTACCCCGTTCTTATTTACTGTCATGATCAAGCATGTTTGAGAGCGTGAGGGGAACGTGTGCATTAGTTTAGAGTAACGGGGGGTGGCTATGCAGTGAACGTGAGAGAAAGTTCTGCGATCCACTTGGGTATCTCTACCTTACTTTGTTGCCTCACTAGGGATAAAAAGAAATACCATGGTACCGGAGATGTGGGTGTGACCATTACCACTACTCCATGACTACTGGCATGTTCTTATTTTAACTTCATGTCATGATACTTATTGCTATACTCTGAGTTATCTTAATTACTGAGGTATTATGATTTAGTTCGCATCTTGGTGGAGTATAAGAGAGATTAATAAACAAAAGATCTCTATGTTAGGACGATGCCCATATAATTATAACTTGTCATTAAACTGTTGGTTGCAATCTCATATGTCAACTCTAGTGTTCAATTGTCTACCACTTTATTAAAGAGAGAGTGTATTTGTGAAACCATGAACTGTCACATCCCAAATTTGAAACTAAGAAAACTTAGTTTTTACAAGACCAAAATTCACAACCAACAAAAACTTTTTGAAATATTTTACTGATGATTATGTTTTCCATCCCATTGCTATGTTGAACCTAGTGTGACTTGTTGTTTAAATTGTTTTGACTAGTAAAAATAAGACCCAACCAATATAAAAATATATAACTTTGGTGATCATGTTATGAAAAGAAAATATTCCATATATCTTTTCCATTCTCCTTTGGCCAACTCCATTTCAAAGATACTTGTTTAGCAACACCCAAAACTAATACCCATTAATTGAGAAAGAAAAAGTATTTCCAAAACTATGTGTTCCCAAAAATATGGAGATCTATATGCTATCTCCTATCTATCTTTTCAACTTGATATTTTGCATTTGTATGCAACTCCCATTTTATAAACTTTGATTATCACTTCCTTTTAAAAAGAACACAATGGGAATATATTACCCCACATATTTTGCCTTGCTCAAAACCCTTTTCAAAAATACCAAGGTGGAGTTGAGATAGTTTTAAACATCATCTTGTCATAATTAAGTGTGATCATATTTATAAGATAGTATTGTTAATTATGTAAATGGTGGTATGATTAAATCTTGTGGTTTGAATTGTGTGGACTTGGTTGTGATGTTGATCTTGTTGTGATTGATTGCTTATTGGACTTATGGTTGTAATGAGTGTTAATCCTTGTTTTATTGTTTGCTGGGTGAATAATTATACCATATACTTGAGTGTTAAGTTGGAAAACCACTGGTCACAAATTTGGAATGTGACTTAAATTTAAAGAAAACTCCTCAAATTATTCAACAAATGGAAATTAAGATCATGAGTTAAAGAAATGATCTTAATAAATTATTTTTCCTACTTAACTCTCTATTTTTCTTCCAACAAATATTTTCTCTATGGAAATATAATTATTTCAAGTTGCCATAATTGTCAAGAAAGTTCCAAAGGTTCAAAACAATATTTTATCACTTGCTTGAAAATATAAAAGAGTATCAAATATTATTTACCAAAAACAACATAATTAAGCCATATGAACAAAATTGTTCAAAACATTTTATTTTCAAAAGCCAATTTTTGTGGAGCTTCTACATGTATATGGAGGCTACATGAATTTTCTCAAATTTTATAAAATGTTTAAGTACCCCCCAAATAAATCCCCAACTTGCTACTGGTTTTTAAAAGAAACTTGAATTGAGGAAAACGCAGGGGTTTTCTGTAAATTGGCGTCTCTCGTAGCACTGAGGTGGACGTGGGTGCCGTTGTCGATCGTCCGGCGTCACCCGCCCAGGCCCCCCTCCCGCTCTCCTCTCCGCTGCCCTGCGGGAGATAAGAACGCACGACCCGCACCTCTGCTTTCCCTCCCTCACTCGCCCTCCTGCTCTCTCCCTCTCTCTTTCTCTTTCTCTCCACGATCGAACCTTGTCCATGGATCGTCGCGCATCCCGGCGATTGGAGCATCCCCGAGCAAATCGGAGGCCGTCCTCGACACCGCCTCTCGTCCTCTGCGTACCCGTCCAAGGAATCGAGAAGGGCGCCCGATCGTCTCCTCCGAGCTCACGTTCTCCCGCTCCGGCCGTCACCTTGCCGGAAGCTCGCGACAATACGTCCACCATCCTCCGCCATTTCATTGCTCTGAGCTCCCCTCTTCCAGACCTACCTCTGAGACATCTTCGTTTGATTTAGGACCACCGGAACCGCGCCGCCTCCCCCCCCCCCCCCCCCCCCCCCCCCGCCGCCCGTCCCATGGCCGTCACGGACGTCCTCGACGCCGCCGCAGTTGGGAGTTCTTCGGCAAGAACTGCTGCTGCCCTGCCCTTCCCGTGACCCCACACCCTCTCCACCGTCTTCGCTGTCCCCCGAAGCCCCCACGGTGAGCAACCAGCAGCCCCCGTCGAGTTCCTCCCTGCCCCTGTTCGTGCCGCTGTCCTGAGGAAGGAGACGATCAGGACCGTCGACTCCTGATCGACGCGACGTACCGATTCGTTTGCGCATGCGCGCCGCGCAGGCCAGCGGGCTGGCCCATCTTCGCACGGCACGGATCCGGGCAGACCTGGCCCATTCTCTTTTTTTTTCCAGCAATCTAGTATCTATTTCTAATTCCTGTTTATTTTTGCTGTGTAGCTTTAATTAATTTGTGATAAATCTGTGATAGCTATTTGAGTGATTCAAATTTTGTAGAGTTCCTATGTTTTCTTAAACGTCCAGAACTGGCTGTTTGTAAAAATATATTTTAAGTACTGTCTAGATTAAATATGTAAAAAGTATCTTTTTAGTAATTATTAAATCTAGAGTTTTATAACTCCAAATATTGCAAACTAAAATTCTATGGAAAGCCTGAAGTGGTACCTTTCCAGATCTGTTGGCCTTGTATGCAATGAAACTAAAAACAGAAGTTTTATTCATTCTTAAAAACATTCAGTAGCTCTTTGATGATTTTTTGTAGATTTTTAGGAGATGAATTTAGGAATGAATCCAATTGGGCTGTCTTCTATATGTATAGAGAAACATATCCCTAAATTGGTTTGAATTTAGGAGTCACTGATTGACTGTGGTGCAATTAAAGGTTTAGGCATTTTCTGCCTATTTTTATTAGGACTTTATTAGTTGTTGTGTTATAACTTTATTATTACAAATGTGTTTCCTAGCATGTGTGGGTGGTAATCCACTGTTATGACATGTTTCCTTGTTTTGCTAGCATTGGGGGAACTACAGTGAGTCAGGGTTTGTTAGGGTTTATTCCCTATATAACTTTCCCTCTAGTAATTAAGAATTGCTATGCTTATTTATTTTAATGAGAATATTGTGTGTGATTAATATGTGTGCCTTGCTGGTTAATGATTGTTGTGGTACTGTTGCTTGCATGTTATTACTGTTAGAAGGTGATAATATGTTAGTACTGTTAGTGGTATTTGTTAGACATATTGGTATGGGTAATAGGTTTGCATGGCTTGATGAACTTGATGGACTTGAGTTGAGTACTAGCTTAAATATCTTGATAGTTATCCACCTTAACTTGGTGAGATATTTTGGAATTACCGAGATTAATTGGTAGTTTAACTTTTGTCTGAAGTATTTCCTGATTAGGAAAATGGTTGTTAATTACCTCTAGTTGAGGATGTCCTTGTGCCCTCTTGTTTTGGCATGTGTATGGTGTTATACTCCTGATTAGTATAATGCCCTTGTAAATGTAGATCTTAGTTTGTTGCTTGATTAAAATAGTGCTATGTTGTGGTTTTTCCTTGTTTGTATGCCACTTGTGGTTTGGTTTGCTTATTGCGTGTTGTTTTTATTTTCATGTTGCGACGCTAGTAGAAACGCTACCGGGGTGGTATTTGGAAAGGATTTATCGGAGAAGGACGAGAGTTTATTTCTTTGATCAATGAGGAGAAGTCCAGGAACATCATGCTGAAATCAGCAAGCTATTCTCTGAGCTTGCATCTACAAACATCTATTTGGTTCACATGTTTTACTTATAAAGCAAAAGTGATTTATGTGGTGTTTGCCACAAAAGCTATGATTTTGAAACCCTTTTTCCAAAATATAAGTATATTTATTTTGACACCCTATCTGGAGATATTAGCTGGAATTTCTTTTTCAAACTATAGGATGGGAAAAATATTGTTTACTCAAAACTCCTTTGAAAATACTTGTATGGTTATGGAATGCCGAGGTGTCGGTGTTGAAGGGAAGAAGTGGAGAATGGTGATGTTATGAAAAATGCACAGTGTCCTAGAACCATGACGACCAATCTTACCTGTGCAACCAATTTACCCACATATGGGAAAGGGCTTAGTCATATAATTTGCTCTTATTAGTATGGGATGCCTCATCGACGGAGATGACTCCGTTATGCATGAGGGGATGGTCTGAGGACTACCCTGACCTGGGTCCTCGCTCAAACTCTATGGAAAATAAGGAGGAGATAGAAGGATGTCCCTATACACCGCCAGACAAAACATATGAGTCCTCACACTTAGGGTTTTCCGACGGGAAACTGGACTGGGTGTTGATGGAAAGTTGTCATATGGGAAGGATCCTATACTAGCATGAGCAAAGGATAGGCTATGGTCGGTGGCTCAACTTCGCATACACCTTGTATGGCGGGACGTGGCTGACACGATGAGTTACCGGATGGGTGTGGGCAAAAGCGTGCTACCTCTTGCAGAGGGTTAAAACTATTCGAATAGCCGAGTCCTCGGATATGGACAATTGGGAGACTGTTCCTAAGACCATGTGCAAGTTTTGCAAAGTTTTGAGATTTGAAAATAAAATGGAGATGTGTGGTATCTGCAACTCTACCGACGGGCTGGTATGAGGTTGCTGGAGAATGATTGACCATGACGGGCTATGGTCGGGAAGTGAAGAGTTTTGTGATTTGAAAGTGGAAAATGTTTTATGCAACTATCCCATGGGCGTGAGGTTGTTGGATTGAATGACCATGAAGGGTTATGATCGAAAAAGGAGGATTTTGGAGAAATAAACAAAATGGTGATTTTCGGGAAAATATTTATTAAAGAGACTTCTTACCTTTTTCAACAAGGATGTATTTACGGAAAAAATTTAAAAGCGACTTCTTACAAAAACTGATTTTATGGGAAAAAGTTCTAAAAGCCTTCTTTCTTTTTTAATAAAGATATAGAGATTTCAAAACAAGTTTATTAAACAAAAGTATATCCTTCCCTTTTTAACAAGGATGTAGAGTTTTCAAAGCAACAAAGTTTTATTTTAAACAATAAAAGAGTAGTGCATGCACAGTCCGGGGGTAGTTTGCGAGTACATTCAAATGTACTCATATTGGTTTCATCCCTGGCTATTGTCTTAGCCAGATTCTGAAGAGGAGCAGTTCGAAGAGGAAGTGGCTAATGACGTCAATGCGAACTAGGGCGCTTCCCAGTCAGCTGCCTGTAGGGTTGGCAAATGACTTGGCTCCACGCTGTTTGGTGATTTCCGCTGCAAGTACCTGATGAAGTTAGACTTCAATCAAGTAAGTATATTTATTCGTATTTATGGGTGTTCTGTGATACCAATTTGAGTTATGTGCAACAACAGACTGATCATGGGATTGTTGCAGAAACATAACGAGTATCTCGGATACCTAATCCGGGTCCTCACAGACTTGGTATCAGAGCCATCCTGACTGTAACAGACCATAGTTAGCATTGAATTAGTTAGGAAAGAAATATTTTGTTAAAAATATATTGTTACCAAAAAAACATAATTTTATCTAAGGAAGTCCAAAATTAGCTTCCACTCTTTTCACATTCTCAAATATTTCTGAGTCTTATCCCTCTATTTTTAAGATTCCAAGGATTTCTCTACTCCCTCTTACCCTTCAAAATATTTGACGATGAAAACCCAGTGAGACCTAATTAGCTAGTGCCCAGAAGAAGAAGTTTCCACTCAAGTACTCGACATTTAACATCAAGGTGATTCATGTGCAAATACCAATATCGTCGATATCAACAAAGCAAGAGACCTTCGAAGACCTCAACTCAACAGCAACAATTCCACTCATTTGGACCTTGAAATCTCAAGTATTCCCAGCTGAAGACTAAGGCGAAGACTATTTTTGGAAAAAATATATTACTCACCTAAATTATTTGTATCTAAGGAGCCTAAGTATAACTTCCATTCTTTTCAACTTCTCAAATTATTCTAAACCTTGTCTCTCATTTAAAGGTTTATCAAAAGATTCCATCTGTTTCTACCTCCTCCATTCAAAACTTACATACTGACGATATCCCAAACCAGACCCATAGGCTCGATAGGATAAGCTCGTTTACTTGAGCAAACCCACCTTCCACGGTATTAAACATTGTTGGTGCTAAAAGTGCCTTGATTGATCCTTGCTTGTGTGTTGCATTTATTTGTGTGTTGTTTTCTTGTGTGTATCACAAAACACGCCTTGTCGGGAACCCAAAGTAACCACACTTTTATCTGTTGCTTTTATTTTTGACTATAGCAACAAAACCTTTTTGCCTTGTTGGCCATAGATGTACTTTTTGTATCCTTTCAAGAGTCCGACTTGGAAAACCCTTTAGAAAATTTCTCCTTTGTAAGAGGAGCAGGTATGGAATACTCGCTACCCCAAGACTCTGCGACCTTCTGCAAGACTGATAGCGTCTCCATTCGTCGTTTTGTACAACCATATCAAGCCATCGAGAAAGATGAAGATTCAAGACCCGACGTTATATGACACTGGTCGTTCCCGTCGGACTAACAAAACAATATGAAAAACTAACATAACTAACATAATTTATCTAACTTTAAATCTCTCATCTAACCAAATTTTGCAAACATACTAACTGCTTTTTCTAGACCAAGGGAATAAGATGCCATAGGACGACTCAAAACTAGTTGGTACAAAGGAGACTTTAGGAGGTATAAGAGTGTTGGACTATAAGTTATTAGTCAAAAGGATCCCTTAAGAATCTAGTTGATAGATCAAAACTTGGGTGGATAAGGTTGGTAATCAAAAATTTGGGTTTAGAATAAAGTGAAAGCTTGGAGTGGATCGATAAATCAATTGGGTTTGGACAGATGATATATTTTAATTAATACTCTGGGGCTAACCAGTTGTGGTCCCCAACAATTGGTGGTTATCTGGACTAGAAGACGTGACCCTTGATTTAAGGTTTACAAGTAATTGTGAAAGTTATTGGATTTTTAGGAAGCACTTGCTGATAAAACGATGTTTGGATCGGTTAGAAGAAGTAAATTAAGAAGAATACTCCGGTGTTAGAATGTTTAGGGTGATTCCTAGCGCAAGTGACCTTGTACTAAATTCTTATGGAATTATAGGAAGTGGTCAAAGATGAGTTAGCAAATGAGTAGATCGTTGTATGCAAGAATAATTGGTGGAGGATAAGTGAATGTTTATCGATTCTAGGAATCAATATGACTTGTTTAGTAGCAAGACATTCTAGGTGACAGTAGTTTTCAGAGCTTGTCATGCTCTGTTTGGATTATTCTAGAAAGATCGTTTATATTTGATTAAAGAGATCAAGGCCCAAAGTGTCGAGATGAAATCTGAATTTGGTTAGAAAGTGGGTCAAATTCTGATGGGTGATCACATGATTGTTGGATGCTTTATTTAGCTTTGATGATATATCGTGGGAAGATGGCAACCTGAAGGAGTCAGATAATTTGAGATATGCCTATCTGGGAATAAATTAATCAAAATAATTGTGGACTACTATGATTTTTGTGATAGGATGTATGGGAAGACTGAGCTGAAAGGTTCGTGGGTATCCGATAGATTGAACTATAATATGATAAAGTTTATGCCCACAGGAGATGATGGTGATTAATAACTTTAGCTTGGCAAGAGCCATGATTCAATAAACCAGTTGATAGTAGTGGCCTTACCAGAGATGTTGGAATGGTATTTGAAGACTCGAGAATTAGAGTCCTATGAAAAGTTGGTTGTTTTGGTCTTAGGTATAAAAAGATTGATGTTCAGAGTATACACCCAACTCCCTTGAAAACTAACTTAAGCCCCTCAACCAAAAGTTTTCCGGAAACCTTAACTATTCTGGTGCACTCTAAACTTACTTGTGAAGACTCCGCAAAGCTTCGTGAAGACCCCGAACCATAGAAGTCTTCCAGGACAGCATTTTTCCCGCCAAGCCGAAGGAAGAAAAGCGTGAAGAAGATCTACCAGAAGTCACTAAAAGGATCAAGCAACGGAAGCACCTGCTTTGGCAACATCAATCGCCAAGCAAGTCCCAACGCCCTTAGAAGTTTATAACCTCCCTCTACTAACTAGAACCGAAGAGTGCAAGTACCCAGACTTGACGCATCCTGAAAACAACGCATCCCCATCTGCGACCATCGTAAGGAGAAAATATCAGGAAGTGATATCTGCACCGACCCCAAGCACCGAGGAATGACACCCAAAAGGAGGTCGTCAAGCTACTCAAGAAGAAGATGCCTCCAAGTCAACTCCAGCTGGACTTGCAACAAGACCGATTAAAGATCCCTTTTTAAGGCGAAGACATGCGCCACGTATACCAGAAGATGTGCCACGTCAACCAAGACTATCCGTCAGCGTCGATTGTCAGTCAACCCTCATCACAGGATCAGAAGATCATCGACAAAGAAAGCCTCGCAACATCAATTGTCAAGATCTCACATGGGCTACCTCAATAAAGAAGTAACGATCTCAGAAGTATAGTCAGCCAAAACCCTGCCCCCGTACTCCCCTGTTACCACCGGGCAAATCTCGAGGACGAGATTTATTTTAAGGGGGGAAGAGCTGTCACATCCCAAATTTGAAACTAAGAAAAACTTAGTTTTAACAAGACCAAAATTCAGAACCAACAAAAACTTTTGAAATATTTTACTGATGATTATGTTTTCCATCCCATTGCTATGTTGAACCTAGTGTGACTTGTTGTTTAAATTGTTTTGACTAGTAAAAATAAGACCCAACCAATATAAAAAATATTTAACTTTGGTGATCATGTTATGAAAAAAATATTCCATATATCTTTTCCATTCTTCTTTTGGCCAACTCCATTTCAAAGATACTTGGTTTAGCAAAACCCAAAACTAATACCCATTAATTGAGAAAGAAAAAGTATTTCCAAAACTATGTTCCCAAAAATGGGAGATCTATATGCTATCTCCTATCTGTCTTTTCAACTTGATATTTTGCATTTGTATGCAACTCCCATTTTATAAACTTTGATTATCACTTCCTTTTAAAAAGAACACAAGTGGGAATATATTACCCCACATATTTTGCCTTGCACAAAACCCTTTTCAAAAATACCAAGGGGAGTTGAGATAGTTTAAACATCATCTTGTCATAATTAAGTGTTGATCATATTTATAGATAGTATTTGTTAATTATGTAAATGGTGGTATGATTAAATCTTGTGGTTTGAATTGTGTGGGACTTGGTTGTGATGTTGATCTTGTTGTGATTGATTGCTTACTGGACTTATGGATGTAATAGTGTTAATTCTTTTTTATTGTTGCTTGGGAATATTATACCTATATACTTGAGTGTTAAGTTGGAAAACCACTGTCACAAATTTGGAATGTGACTTAAATTTAAAGCAAACTCTCAATTATTCAACAAATGGAATTAAGATCATGATTAAGAAATGATCTTAATAAATTATTTTACTACTTAACTCACTATTTTTCTTCCAACAAATATTTTCTCTATGGAAATATAAAGTATTTGAAGTTGCCATAATTGTCAAGAAGTTCCAAAGGTTCAAAACAATATTTTATCACTTGCTTGAAAATATATAAAGAGTATCAAATATTATTACCAAAAACAACTAATTAAGCCATATAACAAAAGTTGTTCAAAACATTTTATTTTCAAAAATCCATTTTTGTGGACTTCTACATGTATATGGGAGGCTACATGAATTTTCTCAAATTTTATAAAATGTTTAAGTACCCCAAATAAATCCCCAACTTGCTACTGGTTTAAAAGAAACTTGAATTGAGGAAAACGCAGGGGGTTTTCTGTAAATTGGTCGTCTTCTCTGTAGCACTGAGGTGGACGTGGTGCCATTGTCGATCGTCCGCGTCGCCCCCAGGCCCCCCTCCCGCTCTCCTCTCCGCTGCCCTGCGGGAGATAAAACGCCACGACGCCGCACCTCTGCTTTCCCTCCCTCACTCGCCCTCCTGCTCTCTCCCTCTCTCCTCTCTCTTTCTCTCCACGATCGAACCTTGTCCTGGATGCCGTCGCCATCGCCGTGATTGAGCATCCCCGAGCAAATCGAGGCCGTCCTCGACACCACCCGTCGTCCTCTGCGTCCCCGTCCAAGGAATCGAGAAGGGCGCCCGGATTCGTCTCCTCCGAGCTCACCTTCTCCCGCTTCGGCCGTCACCTTGCCGGGAAGCTCGCGAGCAATATCGTCCACCATCCTCCGCCATTTTCATTGCTCTGAGCTCCCCTCTTCCAGACCTACCTCTGAGACATCTCTTCGTTTGATTTTAGGACCACCGGATCCGTCGCCGCCGTCCCATGGCCGTCACGGACGTCCTCGACGCCGCCGCAGTTTGGGAGTTCTTCGGCAAAACTGCTGCTGCCCCTGCCCTTCCCGTGACCTCCACACCCCTCCACCGTCTTCGCCCCCCCGAAGCCCCCACGGTGAGCAACCAGCAGCCCCGTCGAGTTCCTCCCTGCCCTGTTCGTGCCGCTGTCCTGAGAAGGAGAGATCAGGAGCCGTCGATCTGATCGACGCGACGTACCGATTCGTTTGCGCATGCGCGCGCGCAGGCCAGCGGCCGGCCCATCTTCGCACGGCACGGATCCGGGCAGACCTGGCCCATTCTCTTTTTTTTCCAGCAGATCTAGTATCTATTTAATTCCTGTTTATTTTTGCTGTGTAGCTTTAATTAATTTGTGATAAATCTGTGATAGCTATTTGAGTGATTCAAATTTTGTAGAGTTCCTATGTTTTTTCTTAAACGTCCAGAACAGGCTGTTTGTAAAAATATATTTTTAAGTACTGTCTAGATAATAATGTAAAAAGTATCTTTTTACTAATTATTTAATATCTAGAGTTTTATAACTCCAAATATTGCAAACTAAAATTCTATGGAAAGCCTGAAGTGGTACCTTCCAGATCTGTTGGCCTTGTATGCAGATGAAACCTAAAACAGAAGTTTTATTCATTCTTAAAACACATCAGTAGCTCTTTGATGATTTTTGTAGATTTTTAGGAGATGAATTTAGAATGAATCCAATTGGGCTGTCTTCTATATGGATAGGAGAACATATCCCTAAATTGGTTGAATTAGGAGTCACTGATTGACTGTGGTGCTAATTTAAGGTTTAGGCATTTTCTGCCTATTTTTATTAGGACTTTATTAGTTGTTGTTTAAGTTTATTATTACAAATGTGTTTCCTAGCATTGTGTGGTGTAATCCACTGTTATGACATGTTTCCTTGTTTTGCTAGCATGTTGGGGGAACTACATTGAGTCATGGTTGTTAGGGTTTTATTCCTATATAACTTTCCCTCTAGTAATTAAGAATTGCTATGCTTATTATTTTAATGTGAGAATATTGTGTGTGATTAATAGGGTGCCTTGCTGGTTAATGATTGTTGTGGTACTGTTGCTGCATGTTATTACTGTTAGAAGGTGATAATATTTAGTCTGTTAGTGGTATTTGTAGACATATTGTATGGGTAATAGGTTTGCATGGCTTGATGAACTTGATGGACTTGAGTTGAGTACTAGCTTAAATATCTTGTTAGTGTATCCACCTTAACTTGGTGAGATATTTTGGAATTACCAAGATTATTGGTAGTTTAACTTTTGTCTGAAGTATTTCCTGATTAGGAAAAATGGTTGTTAATTACCTCTAGTTGAGGATGTCCTTGTGCCCTCATTGTTTTGGCATGTATGGTGTTATACTCTGATAGTATAATGCCCTTGGAAATGTAGATCTTAGTTTGTTGCTTGATTAAATAGTGCTATGCTGGGTTTGTTCCTTGTTTGTATGCCACTTGTGGTTTGGTTTGCTTATTGCGTGTTGTTTTATTTTCATGTTGCGACGCTAGAGATAAACGCTACCGGGGTGGTATTTGGAAAGGATTTATCGGAGAAGACGAGAGTTTATTTCTTTGATCAATGAGGAGAATCCAGGAACATCATGCTGAAATCAGGCAAGCTATTCTCTAAGCTTGCATCTACATACATCTATTTTGGTCACATGTTTTACTTATAAAGAGCAAAAGTGATTTATGTGGTGTTTGCCACAAAACTATGATTTGAAACCCTTTTTCCAAAATATAAGTATATTATTTTGACACCCTATCTGGAGATATTAGCTGGAATTTCTTTTTCAAACTATAGGATGGGAAAAATATTGTTTACTCAAAACCCTTTGAAAATACTTGTATGGTTATGGAATGCCGAGGTGTCGGTGTTGAAGGGAAGAAATGGAGAATGGTGATTTATGAAAAATGCACAGTGTCCTAGAACCATGACGACCAATCTTACCCTGTGCGACCATATTTTACCCACATATGGGAAAGGGCTTAGTCATATAATTTGCTCTTATTAGTATGGGATGCCTCATCGACGGAGATGACTCCGTTATGCATGAGGGGATGGTCTGAGGACTTACCCTGACCTGGGTCCTCGCTCAAACTCTATGGAAAGATAAGGTGAGGATAGAAGGATGTCCCCTATACACCGCCAGACAAACATATGAGTCCTCACACTTAGGGTTTCCGACGGGAAACTGGACTGGGTGTTGATGGAAAGTGTCATATGGGAAGGATCCTATACTAGCATGAGCAAAGGAGAGCTATGGTCGGTGGCTCAACTTCGCATACACCTTGTATGGCGGGACGTGGCTGACACGATGAGTTACCGGATGGTGTGGGCAAAAAGCGTGCTACCTTTGCAGAGGGTTAAAACTATTCGAATAGCCGAGTCCTCGGATATGGACAATTGGGAGACTGTTCCTAAGACCATGTGCAAGTTTTGCAAATTTTGAGATTTGAAAATAAAATGGAGATGTGTGGTATCTGCAACTCTACGACGGGCTGGTATGAGGTTGCTGGAGAATGATGACCATGACGGGCTATGGTCGGGAAGTGAAGAGTTTTGTGATTTGAAAGTGGAAAATGTTTTATGCAACTATGCCAACGGGCGGCGTGAGGTTGTTGGGATTGAATGACCATGAAGGGTTATGGTCGAAAAAGGAGGAGTTTTGGAGAAATAAACAAATGGTGATTTTTCGGGAAAATATTTATTAAAGAACTTCTTACCTTTTTCAACAAGGATGTATTTACGGAAAAAGATTTAAAAGCGACTTCTTACAAAAACTGATTTATGGGAAAAGTTCTAAAGCCTTCTTTTTCTTTTTTAAATAAAGATATAGAGATTTCAAAACAAAGTTTTATTAAACAAAAGTATATCCTTCCCTTTTTACAAGATGTAGAGTTTTCAAAGCAAACAAAGTTTTATTTAAAAAATAAAAGGAGTAGTGCATGCTCAGTCCGGGGGTAGTTTGCGAGTACATTCAAATGTACTCATATTGGTTTCGTCCCTGGCTATTGTCTTAGCCAGATTCTGAAGAGGAGCAGTTCGAAGAGGAAGTGGCTAATGACGTCAATGCGAACTAGGGCGCTTCCCATCAGCTGCCTGTAGGGTTGGCAAATGACTTGGGCTCCACGCTGTTTGGTGATTTCCGCTGCAAGTACCTATGATGAAGTTATGACTTCAATCAAGTAAGTATATTTATTCAGTATTATGGGTGTTCTGTGACCAATTCGAGTTATGTGCAACAACAGACTGATCATGGGATTGTTGCAAGAAACATAAAGAGTATCTCGGATACCTAATCCGGGTCCTCACATGAACCCCGGTCCATTTTTAATCATAAGAAACACCTTTCCAACAACTTTTACCACTTTACCATTTTCTGCCATCATCATATAAAAGCCAAAAATCATTTATCATTGCTACCACCATCCTTGCATATTTATTTACCACCATTGCATATTTTTTCTTGTTTGCATTACATATTATATTGATATCATTCTCACACCTTGTGCTGACAACCACTAGTGAGGTCGAGGACCAAAACATTTACTTTGTTTGTAGGTAACCAAAAGAAGGATAGGAAAGATAAATCTTCACTACTGATTCCCCGAGAGTTCGATATTAAACCCTCGAGTCACCCCTCGTGGGGAAAACACGTCTTCCACTTACTACACACTCTGCACTTGGAGTCTCAACCTAACCCATACTTTTGACGCAGGTAACTACGTCATCGGGTATCATGCACACAACAAACTTTCAGTAGAAATAATGACCCTCTTTTCATGTCGAGATAGTGTTTCATCCGGAGCAACCCGCAAGCAAAGTTGATGTGCATTTCTGTGCTTAGGTTCGTTAAAACACAGCACTGCCCGTTCACTCCTTTCCGCGCAGTACGGCACGATCGGGTGGCAGTGCCTACTGATAGGCCACTCGCGCTCGACCCGTCAGCCACCGGCACCATGTCAGCCCCTGCTTGGGGGTTGTTACGGATAACACACATCTCGACATAAATTGAGGCTCACGGAATTGAAACACTTATCTTTTATTTCTTGGCGATGACTTCTTACACCCTATTACAGAACACTAGCCCCTTGGGCGTGCTTAGCGGATTCGACGTTTGGCGATTCATGTTCGTAATTAGGGGTAGAACTTGCGGAGATTCTCGATGTTCCAGGCGTTGCCTTCCGGCCTGCCGTTCTCGTCTTCCAGATAGACTGCTCCGGGTCTCAGTGTATGAGTAACCCGGTAGGGTCCTTCCCACTTGCTTGACATCTTGTTCAAGCCCTCGAGATTTTGCATCTTGCGGAGAACCAGGTCTCCCTGCTGTAATTCCCGGGATCGAACATGACGGCTGTGATACCGGCGCAGCCCTTGCTGGTATCGAGCAGACCGCAATGACGCCCGACAGCGCATTTCCTCCAGGATGTTAATGTCATCGATCCTTTGCTCAGCTTGGGCATTTCATCATATGCGAGTACCCGGGGGATCCGTGCCTTAGCTCTGTTGGCAGGACAGCTTCAGCTCCATAGACAAGGAAGAAAGGTGTTCTTTGGTGGCTCGGCTTGGAGTTGTTCTGATGGACCACAACACACTGGTAGGTGATCAATCCAATTTCTCCCCTTGTTCTCCAGCTTGTCAAATGCTTTGGTTTTCAGACCTCTTAGGACCTCCGCATTGGCTCGCTCCACTTGACCGTTGCATCTTGGATAGGACACTGATGCAAAGCACACCTTGATGCCCAATTCTTCACAGAAGCTGAGGAAGGCTCGACTTGTGAACTGAGTGCCATTATCCGTGATGATTCTGTTGGTACTCCGAAGCGGTAGACAATCCCCTCGATGAACTTGATGGCGGCCTGGGCCGTCTGGCGTGGTACTGGCATTACTTCAACCCACTTCGTGAACTTGTCAATAGCCACAAAGAGGTATTCATGTCCGCCAACTGACTTTGGCAACTTGCCGACGATGTCTAGCCCCCAGACTGCAAACGGCCAGGATATTGGGATTGGTTGCAGTGCTTGAGCTGGCTGATTGATGTTCTTCGCGTAGTATTGGCAAGCTTCGCAGGTCTTGACCATTTGCTCGGCGTCGTGCAGGACTGTTGGCCAGTAGAATCCCTGGCGGAAAACCTTCCCCGCCAATGATCTTGATGCAACATGACTTGAACATGTGCCCTCGTGGATGTCTCGTAGAAGTACTTGGCCTTGTTCTTGCGGTATGCAGCGGAGCCTGACTCCGTTGTCGCGTCGCCGGTAGAGCTCGCCGTCGATCAGGACGTAGAGCTTGGCTTGACGAGCCACCCGCTCGGCCTCGTGATCATCCTCCGCAGAGCATGCTCCGTCATGTACTTGACGATGTCCAGGGCCCAGGGTGGGTGGGTTCTCTCCACCGGCAACACCATTTGACCAAGGAGAGCATAGCTTCCCTTGGTCTCGGTCCTGCCGGGTCTTGCGCGCCTTCTGGGCTGGCTTCCCGGGTTGTCGAAGTAGACGGGTCACCAGCCCCCAGTGTCGATGTAGACCTTGTCTTGAGCCTCTCGGGAGACACAGAGGGTTGCCGGAGCACCTCAATGTATATCCCGGGAGGTACTGGTTCTCGCTTGGAAGCCATCTGTGACAGCTCGTCCGCGGTTGTTGTCATCCCTAGGGACGTACACGGCCCGGAAGCTGTTGAAGCGCGCTGAAGCTTCCACACCTCGACGTACGGTGCCATCTGAGGGCAAGCGTACTCCTTGTTCACTTGTTTGATGACTAGCTGAGAGTCACCCTTGACGATGAGCTTGGTGATGCCGAGGCCAACGGCAGCACGAAGTCCCGCAAGCAGGCCCTCGTACTCCGTCGTGTTGTTCGAGATATTCTCCTTGTACTGCATCTGGACGACGTACTTCAGACGATCTCCTGTGGGGGAGATCAAAACGACTCCGGCGCCTCCTGGCCCTTGGTGTAGGAGCCGTCGAAGTTCATGGTCCAAGCGTCGGGATCTTCTTTCCCGGGAAGGCTGGATTCCTCCACCGGGTCGTCGAACGCTGTCTCGTCCACTCCGCCGTGAAATCAGCCAGCGCTTGACTCTTGATGTTGTTCGTGTGCTCGAACTTGAGGCCGAAACCTTGAAGCTCCATGGCCCACCAAGAGACTCGTCCGGTGGCGAGGGGATTCTCCAGCGGACTCCTCAAGGGGTACTTGGAAACCACGGTGATAGGGTGGCTTTCGAAGTAGGGCCTCATCTTGCGAGAGGCGATGAGGATCGCCAGCAACAGCTTCTGCATCATGGGGTACCGCTCCCGGGCATCGCGCAGCACCGAACTGATGAAGTAGACCGGGTGCTGTATCTTGCGGGTCACCGAGTCCTTGACGGGCTCAGCTGCTTCGAGAGGGAGCGCGTCAGCCCCCAGTGATGCTTCTTCTGCGACGTCGATGACGGCGTCGGTGGGCATGCCAGGCTCAGGGCCTTCCGGCCCTGTGCCACCTGGCTGCTTCTTCTTGCTTGGTTGCCCCGGGAGGATGTTTCCGGGACGCTTGCCGCCGACCTTGTCCGGAGGAGCGTCACGCTCTACCACAAGAACCGCTGATCACCTGATTGGTGGCAGCGATGTACAGTAGTAGGGGCTCCTTTTCTGCTGGTGCCACGAGGACGGGAGGCGAGGCGAGGTAGCACTTGAGGGACTGAAGAGCTTCTTCAGCCTCCGGGGTCCATTTCACGGGACCCGTCTTCTTGAGTAACTTGAAGAAGGGCAGGGCTCGTTCTCCAAGTCTTGAGATGAAGCCCGAGTGCTGGATGCACCCGTTGAGGCGTTGTACGTCCTTGACTCGCCGTGGCGCCTCCATGCGCTCGATGGCCTTGATCTTGTCGGGATTGGCCTCAATCCCCCGGTGGGAGATTAAGAACCCCAGTAGCTTGCCGGACGGGACCCCAAACACGCACTTGTCGGGGTTAAGCTTGAAGTTGACCCGACGAAGGTTGTTGAAGGTCTCGTGCAGATCTTGAATGAGGGAGTCCTTGTACCGAGTCTTGACCACGATGTCGTCGATGTATGCCTCCACGTTGCGGCCCAGCTGGGACCCAAGACATGCTTGCATGGCGCGCTGAAAGGTTGCGCCGGCGTTCCGGAGACCAAAAGGCATCCGGGTGTAGCAGTAGCAGCCCTTGGGTGTGATGAAGGCTCTTCTCCTGATCCTCCACTGCCATCATGATCTGGTGGTACCCGGAGAAAGCATCCAGGAAGCACAGGAGCTCGCACCCGGCGGTTGAATCCACGATGAGATCAATCCGGGGTAGTGGGAAAGGATCCTTGGGGCAGGCCTTGTTCAAGTCGGTGAAGTCGATGCAGAGCCGCCACTTGAAGGTCATGGGCTTTGGCACCACCACAGGGTTGGCCACCCAGGTTGGGTGGGCACCTTCCTGATGACGCCAGCTTCTTCCAGTTTGTCAACCTCGGACACGATGAACTCCAGTTTTTCCTTGCTTTGTCTGCGTAGAACTTGTTTTATCGGGCGAGCGTCTTTGCTGACCGCCAGTTTGTGCTCGATCACCTCCCTTGGTACGCCGGGTAGCCCTGACGCTTCCCATGCGAAGACGTCAGAGTTTTCCCGAAGGAAGGCGACGAGCGCGCTTTCCTATTTGTCGGTGAGGCGGGCGCCGATGGTGATGGATCGACTCCCGTCACTGGTCAACGCCACTTCTTGGTCATTTGCGGGTCTTCATGAAATGACGCCTTCTTGAGGAAGTTGATGTCGAGCCTCCGGGTACCCTCCGTCCCCGAGAATGCACCGACATCAGCTTCCTGTACATCTTGCGGAACGTCCGAGGTCGCCGCCACCGTCTGGTTCAGCTTCTGAACGCAAAAGATAGCGTCGTCGACGTCGGCCTTGATCGTGATCACTCCCCAGACCGCGGGGATCTTCATCATGTTGTAGGCGAAGTGCGAGACGGCCATGAACTTGGCTAGGCCGGCCGGCCAAGTATGCCGTTGTACGGAAGTGGCGTGTCCGCAATGTCGAAGACGATGTCCTCGGTGCGGAAGTTCTCCTGGTCACCGAAGGTGACAGGGAGCGTGATCTTCCCCAGCGGCCGAGTGACGCTTCCATTCACGCCTTGGAACACGCCGGTGTCTTGCAGGCGAGAAAAAGGAATTTGCAGAATGGCCAGCACCTTCGCCGTCAGAAGGTTGAGGCTGGAGCCTCCGTCGACCAGCATCTTGGTGACCTTGTAGTTGTGGATGACGGGCGAACGATCAGAGGAAGCGTTCCCACCCCGGCCACACTGGCAGGATGGTCCTCCGGGTCGAAGGAGATGACCTGCCCAGACCACTCCAGGGGCTTGGGCGGAGCAGAAGCAACCGCGTTAAGCTCCCGGACCAGCCTCTTACACGCGTTGGATGGAGGCAGAGAGGCTCCCCCGTGAATGCACCCGACAACTCCGGTGACTTCCTGGAACCTTCCGCCACCGCCTCCCTGAGGAGCCGGAGCTTCCTTGTTGGAGGCGCCTTCCTGATTGTTCTGTTCACGACCGCCTTGGCCGCCGCGTCCTCCTCGTCCCCCGCGCCACCGCCGCGGCCCCATCCACGGCCGCCTCCGCCTTGGCGACCTGGGACAGTCACGAGCGACGTGCCCAATGACGCCACAGTTGTAGCAGCCGTCCAAGCTTACCCCGTCGGCCCGACGCTGCTCTCGTATGGCGAGGTTCTTGAGTTGGCGGCAGTCCTTGAGAGGTGGTTGCCGTCAGGATGAATGTGGCACCATGGGTCGTCTTCTCCCTCAGAGGCCGCCGCAGGCTTGGCCTTCTTGGGAAGGGGTTCGGTGACGAAGATGCGCTTGTCGGGTCCAGAGTCCCGCTTCTTGTTCTTGGCGGGGGCTTTCCTCGGGTTCATCCTCCCCGGGAACTTAGCCCCCTCCTCAGCTCGGGCGCATCGATCCGCCAGCTCCCAGAGCTCGCAGGTGGATTCGACGCGGCGATTGCTCAACTTCTCGCGCATCCGGGTATTGCGGACGTTGGCGTGAAAAGAAGCGATCACCAGCTCTTGCTTGATGCAGGGGATTGTGTTCATCTTCTGGGTGAAGCGCTGGATGAACTTGCGAAGAGTTTCACCCGGAAGTTGCTTGAAGTCGTGGAGGTCGCTGGGAGCCCCCGGGCGCTCGTACCCGCCTTGGAAAGCCCCCAGGAACTGTTCCTTCAGGGTCCTCCAGGAACGATGGAGCACTTGGGAAGGTTGAGAAGCCATGTCTGGGCATCTCCCTTCAGGGCCAGCGGGAACCAGCTGGTCATCATCATCTCGTCGGCCCCGGCGACTGCCGCAGCTAGGGAGTAAAGCTGCAGGAAGTCCCGGGGGTTCGTAGTGCCGTCGTAGCGGAGGACGTCGATCTTGAACTTCTTGGGCCAGGTGACCCGTCGGAGCTCAGGGGCAAGGGCGAGGCACCCTTCAGCGATGTCGTCGTCCCGATCCTCCCGGCGATGACGC